>JAUCMT010000134.1:6518707-6549658 GCA_032357475.1 Enteromius thamalakanensis
AAATTCCGAGGATCCTCGACATTGGAACAGTCCTTCGACGGATGTCAATGACGTAGCATCCTCGAAATTCTGGCTTCTGAGGATCCTTCCTTGACATTGAGAAACACCCACCGAGGATATTTTTTTAGACGTATTTATACTATTGTGGGAGGGGCCTCTATCTATGTGACGCCACACGACATGCATTTGAGAATGGCTTGATTTCAGAAGGGGCAACTTATTTTATTTAATAAAAATAAAAAAACCTGGTGGATCTTTATCATTGTAGGGTGGTTGTGTAGTCTTCCCAACACACATTTCAGTCCAAACAGCTTGCAAAAGTACATGTGGCATCGGATGACCCCTTTAACTTTTTGGAACTAAGATTAGTTTTACTTATCTCAAAGAGAAACCCTTTCAGGTTTCATTAAAAGTATCTTAATCTGTGTTTCAAAGGTAAACCAAAGTTTTGTACTAAGGTGATGAGGTGAACATGATGACAGAATTTTCATTTTTGAGTCAACTTTTGTTTTAAGGTTATCTGTATTGGCAATCACATCGCTGTGAAATTTTCTCAGGCAGAAGCTACAAGGGATTACCAGTACCTCAACCAATCAAGTATCGATGACCTATGTCTTCAACTCTCCAATGATGTTTCCGGGGTATCTACTCCAGACGCCACTGAGGATTGCTTAGCACTGCTAAGCAGCAAAACTCTAACTGCCCAGGAATTTAGAAGATGTTTTCTGCCCAATAACATAGCCCTTATTGCCTCTTTGTGCGGAAATGATTCGTCTCAGATACCTCAAGATGGGAGCTGGGCAGCCGAGTATTGCTCCAAAGTCATTCCTAATCACTCTCAAGAGGCCCCCAAAGACAACTGTGATTATTCGAACTGGAAGGCTGAACATTTTATGAACATCACAGCCCTTGAGATTTGCAGTAGTAAAGCAGGTTTGAAGGACTATATTTGCAAAAATGCCACACTGTACCTCACATTGATTCGAAAGCAAATTTCGCTCTTAGACTACTGTTTGAACTTTGAAGAGAAGCAGGGCACCAAGTGTGTCCTCCAGAAGCTGTTTGACATGCTGCCAGCACCATATGACTTCGACACATCTCAACTCTGCATGAACCCCTTGCCTATTCTACAAGATGCTATTCATAAGCTTACTCTCTGTGAAGGAGTAGTGGATGAACGCACGGGGTGGTTAGCTACAGTAAGCTACGTGCTTCGAGTGTTGGACTTTATGGTGGGGCTCTCAGCTGGTTTGGAGGAGGGACAACGAGAGGTGCGTCAGAGCCTGGGTCAGGCCATTCTTCTGTCCAGCCTCCAGGACAATGTTTCTTTTTGGGCCACTCTACGGCCTGATGCATCAATAAGTGTACTTCACACTGTAGGCGTCTTCCTGAAGAGAGAGCAGAACTCCACCTTAAAAGAAGATCTTTTAAGCTGTTTCAGTGTATGTCATGCATTTAAATATTGCATAGTTTCTCATGCTAGTATTTTATTATTATATCAACATGCATTCAGCTTAATGCATTCAGTTTCAAAGGCTTTTCTTCCCAGCAGCCTGTCCTATGGGATCTCATTCAGAGGGAGGGCAACTCTTCTGCTTTAAGATTTTTAATGCAGGTATTACTCATTCTCTCTGATGGTAAATTCTAGTCAGTTAATCCCAGGGTTTTTAAGCTTTTGATGCTACATAGCCCTATATAAAAATCTCATTACAAAAGACCCATTTTTAAAATATATTCTTAAAATAAAGGTTCTTTATTGGCATCTGTGGATCCATAAAAAACCTTTCGCTTCCAAAGAATCTTTCCATTGCACAGAAACTTATTTATAGGGGACACTGAGAGAAATGGTTCTTAAGAATTGTTCAGTGAAAGGGAACCCAACATTTTTAATCTTTATTAAGAGTGTATGTAAAGACGGCTTTATCTATTTTCATTTTTATTTTATATTTAAAGACCTATTTTTACTATGTGAGAAAGCTAGTTCAGTTAGTGTGATATTATAAAGACAAAATGACTGCGAAATTATCCTTGTGCTAAAATCATACAAAAATTGCTTTAAATTGGATTTACTTTTATCATTATTATTGTATAATACATTATATCCTGTATAAATAATGTGTCTAATTACAGCTTACTTTTCTGCACAGAACATTTGCATACTGTAGTTTCTTAAAGTCATTAAAGGGTTAGTTCACTCAGAAAATTCTGTCATTAATTACTCACCCTCATGTTGTTCCAAAACCATAAGACCTTTGTTCAGCTTCAGAAACACAAATTAAGATATTTTTGATGATATCAGCCGTCTGTCACTTCATAGACAGCCAAACAACTGAAATTATCCCAGGTCCAGAAACGTAGTAAAAACACTGGTAAAAAAAAGTCCATATGATATCAGTGGATCAACCTAAGTTTTGTGACGATAGGAGAATACTTTTTTGGTGCAAAGAGAACAAAAATAGCATGCATATAACAACCTTTCTTCTCCTATGACTTACATCTTCTGCCATTTTAGAGAACATTACTGCTCAAACAGCCACAGATTACACACAAGGCTGATTACATCAAATACGTTAAAGCTTGCGTATACGGTGCATTGAGCATTGTGGAAGATGTAAGTCATGGGAGAATAGTAAATTATGTTATTTTTGTTTTATTTGTGCAAACAAAGTATTCTCGTAGCATCGCAAAAGAGAGGTTGAGCCACTGATGTCACATGGACTGTTCTACCAATGTTTTTACTACGTTTATGGATCTGGGATCATTTCAGTTGTGTTGCTGTCTATGGAGGGTCTGATAGGTCTCTGATATCATCAAAAATATCTTAATTTGTGTTCTGAATGGTGAATGTTGATGAATGAAGGTCTTATGGGTTTGGAACGACATGATGATGAGTAAATAATGACAGAATTTTCTTTTTTGTCTAATTCTGACATTTTTACTTTCCAAGGAGTACCTACAGATGCCCAGAGAGAGTATTCGTAGTGTAGTTATGTCTGCAGAAAAAGATGCTGTGAAAAGATTCCTTTCCCATGTTCATCAGAGCTGGGATCAACTTCAAGTGGAAACTATACAGGTAAGCAACCAAACAACATTTTACATGATGTAGGTCAAATTAGATGTTAAGTGCAAGATCTGGCTGATATTAATAAGCTGATACTTTTCATATTTCTTCAGTATGTACTGTATATTCATTTTAAGATTTGTTAAAAGAGGCCATTACATATACTATATACTACCAATATGTAATGCATCCCTATTTAGAAGTACATACCTCTGGTGTCATTCACAGGTCTCTCCAAAAGAACAAGAGGCTATGGAAACCATGACAGCTGCTTTCATTCACAAGTTTCCACGTGTCACACCAGAGCTATTCATCGACCTCTCCCAGTTTATACCGTACATGTCTGTCTCAGACATTATGACCTTCCCTGCCTCCCTCATGGTCAATGAAAGTGTGTAAGTGGATCATATCGAAACTATATTTTATGATTTAGCCATATGTCCTCCTAATTCAATTATTATATTCCCTCGCACACCAGATTGCTTGCCATTAGTGATCACAGCTCTGAGATGAAGTCTCCACAAAAACAAGCCTTCATAAAACGCCTGTTGCAGTCCAGTGTAGCTGGAGATGTGCCTTCGTGGCCTCCATACTTCCTCAGCTCCATTCTGCCTTTACTTCCACATCTCCCAGTCAGTCACTTTCAGCAGCTCACGTCTCAACAAGTAAGTAATGTTTAATTCAGGAGATCCTGCTTTTTTCTTTTCACTTGTCGAAAGTAACGCAAATGTTTGACAGCTCACTCCCTTAATGGAAATGCTGGGGAACAGCAGTCTGGATGCCACAAGGGGGCGCCATGTACTTCGTACTGTGTTCGGCAGAGGGAAGAACCTGACGAGTGACAAGATAACGAGGTACAAATTCAGTTCAACCTCATGTGTAAATTTATAAACAGACACAAGACACCGTGTTTCTCACAGCAGGTTAGGAGTTCTCATATGTTACCTGAACTCTGAGGACATACAACAGCTGTTGTCTTCATCGAATCTCTCACCTGTCCTGTGGCAGCAGCTGGCACAATGTGTATCAGAGGGACACATCAGTGGAAGTGGCAGGGTGAGCCTTGATTTTTTTGGGATATTGTGCATTGCGTAATAATATTGAGTGTTATTTATGAGGAGTTCTTTAATCTGCAGCTGTCACATTGGCTTGGGACGGCCCTTAAATCTATAAATGCCAGCATCTTATCAGCTTCGGCAATGTCCTCGTTACATGGTATGCTGCCACAAATGGGTGCTTCATTTTTGGAGCCCCTGTCCTCAAACGAGTTGTTGGATCTGGTAACTCTGCCGGGTATGCCAACTTTTACACCTGCCCAGGTAAGATTCATTCATTCATTCGAATAAAAGTACCATTTTGTCTCTTAAATTGAACAGAAGGGACAATTTGAATTCAAATTTGAACACAAAGAATTACAGTAGAATTAAACTACCATGGAAACCAAAGTTTCTTAAGACAAACCGACTGTTACTGTATATCAGGGGTGTCCAGTCCTTGTTCTGGAGGGCCAACGTCCTGCAGGGTTTAGCTTTAACTTGTTGAATATACCTACTTGGACAATTCTTATAATCCAGAAGACTTTGATTACTTTGGTTTGAAATATGGACAGACCGATAGATAGATAGATTTAGATTTTATCTATATATTAAAACTTTTTCAATTCTTTTAATGCAGGCATTCCAGATACTGAACAAAATAGCAGAAGAAACAAATGTAAGCTATGTACCAGTCCAGTTATGAAGCTTACCATTAGTGAGTCTTGTGTTGACAGTCTCAATCCTGTTTAGTTCAGTGCCAACACGCTCTGCAGACTGCAGCCATTGTTTCCGGGTCTGGGGCCTTCTTTCTTGAGAAAGTTGGTTGTACATGAATCTGCACCTGATTGTCTGTGTTGGAGTTTAATGCTGACTCACCTGCAACCTGCTCATCGAGCGATGGTCCATTTCACACTCCAACAGGTTTGGCTTCTCATGCTTAAATTTAAAACAATCACAACAAAACAATCCCCATTTTTCATGTGCTTTTATGCATTAGATTTGGTTTGGTCTGTTGGAGTATAACACATGCTGTTTGTTTAAAGGCTCTGGAAGGCACGTCTGCAAATATAACACAGCAGTTACAATGCCTTCTACCATTCGTCTCCTTGAGGAAATTAATGTCAGATCTAGATGGAGAGATGGTCCTTCATCACATATCTGTGTATAAGCATATGCCATGGTCTCACCAACAGGTACAAACCTAAACCTTTGGTTTTCTACTTCACAGACTGTCAATGTTGCATGTCATCAACAAAAACATAAAAGTCTTTAACAAACACTGACGACATCTTTTTAAAGTGAATGTATATTTGTCACTCAATAAGCATTTTAAAGAAACTATAGAAGCACTGAATATTCAGTTCTAGCACTCACAGTACATTAGATTCAGTGCCCTGTACTGCTCTTGCCAGACAAAGCTGATCTCAAGTTCTTAGGTGGATTATTTGTCATGCTTCAAAGGAGCCTTTCAGTAAATTAATAATCTGAGCCCCTCAACTGCCATCAAGCAAATTGATTTTAATGTGGTACAATAGCCTCCACCAGGAAATATAAATTAATAATCAACCACATTAAAGAGACCTTGTCTCAGCCAAAAGTGTATCAGATACAACCTTGAGGGCGATCCAGTTTCTCAGACTCACTTGTTGTATTTAACACAACAGGCTCTAATGCTGTTCAAAATGATTCAGCGGACCGTAAACATCACAAGAGAGTCAATACTGTAAGTGATATCTAGCATTACTGTACTATACTAGGATTGTTGACTGGTCAACTAGCCTCACTGCTTATATTTTTCTTTGGAAATTTATGCTGTCTTAGTTGAATTTATAGATAGATCTGTAGCACAAATATTATGCATTGTTTTTATATTTGTGTTTTCTAATTTAATAAACAGTCATACACTTTTTTTCTTCCCCTTTAGAGATTTAGGTCGCATTGCTGGTGGCATGAGCTGTGAATGGCTGAAGCTTTGGGTAAACGAATCAGGTTTTTCTGAATTGTTGCAATTCATCACTAAGTTGCCAGGAGGACTTAGACCTGGTTTGGTAAGAATTTGAGAAATCTTATTAATATACACATTAACATTAAAATACTTCAGATACAAAATGCAGAGATTATAATATTTTGAATAAATAACGCAATTTGATATAGCCCATGGCACTTTTGTTCCCAATGTTCCTCACCAAACTTAGTATGAAAGGGAGGTTTTAACCCAAACGAACAACACTGATGTTATGTTTCAACAGAGGAAATGCGTTGTGGTGGAGCTACGGAAACGACCTGATTTTGATCTAAATGACTTGGACGCCTCATTTAATGCAAGATTACCGTAAGATCAGCGGTTGTCTACCAAATTCCTCATTTGTTTGTTCTTTTACATACACGGTCCTACTGCTGTATTTTGTGTCTCAGGCTGACCATGATGGAGCACCTGTCTAACTCCACACTCATTAGTGTACTGGACCATGTTCGACAACACTTTATTGACTTTCTCCAGCTTCCACGGCACAAGCAAACGGCCCTAGCAGAGAAAGCTATCAATGTACTCGTAAGCACAAAATCTTTGTGGATTTTCAAAATTTTATGACTGAGGTTAACAGTGACCCAGACTAACTGCCCTCATCCAGTGGCTCATATTTTCACCAAATTTTTGTTTGCTCCAGTCTCCAGAGTAACACAATCCTTTAGAAAACATCCTAATGAGCTGATTTACTGCCCAGGAAAACACTAATATTATTAATGTTGAAATCAGTTGTACTGCTTACTATATTTTTGGAACCAATAATCCTATCCAGGATTATTTAATGAATAGAAAGTTCAAAAGAAAAAAAACCCACATTCATTTTGTAAAATTGTGAATATAATTATTATTATGAATGCATCATTCTTTACTGAACAAAAGTATTAAAAATACCTTGTACTGATCCTAAACTTTTGAATAGTATGCCAATAAAAGTCAAACATGCCAAATAATCATATTGTGCAGATTTATATAATACACATTGTTAAAATTAGAAAGTCCTTCTTTTCTATCCGTCTGTCTCTACTGATAGGGCATCTCTGAAAATGGCCTTACTGGGGCCTCCTTGGATATGCTTGGTCCTTTTCTTCCCTTCTTGGACAGGGATGTATTAGATCACATAGACAGAGAGGCTTTCAAACTGCGACTGGAGGAACTGAAACAATATTGCCTGCCCTCTGACACCTTCAGACAAATAGCAGCTTTGCTCACAGAGAGAAGCATGCTGGGGTGAGAAAAAGTCATTTTCATTTGTTGCCAAACTCTTTGTTCTGACTCCAACATGTAGTTGCACACGTCAATACAATACAATACAAATTGCATCTATACTGGAAATTTGACAGCCCCCGTTGTTTGCAACAGAGATCCGAAAAAATGGACGGTTGGGGATGTTGAGCAAGTGGGTAGACTTCTGTTTACCCTTTCACCTCAGCAGATAAGATCTCTACCACTGGTAAGGAAAACACAGGCCTTTCCATTCAACTAAATCTCAGAATTTCATCGCGTTAACCATCTTCCTTCTTCCATCAAGGGTGATGTAAGTAAGGACACAGTTGAGCAAGTCCTGATGAGCCAATGGCTTTGGAAAAGCAGCGACTTGGGAAAGGCTTGTTTGGACCTGAAAGGACTACGAGAAAAGATGAACGGTCTCACCCACAGGATCGTTAAAGGTAGATGGTGGATGAGAAGGGGTGAGTTGTGCGCTGTACTCATTTACAGAAACCATTAGATATTATTTATGACTTCTTCAGGTAAAGGTAAATCACATACTTTTGCCTACTAGGGCCCATTCCAAGCTGTGCAGACATTAAAGGGACGTTTCCATCGGCCTGGAGGTCCTATCAGCTGAATCGAATGAAGAGGAGGGAGTTAAAGACGTGTGTTGAGTTCATTGGTCAGGATGACACACTTGATGTTGAGCAACGCGAAGCACTTTGGCTGGAACTCAGACCAGTTAAGCTACTTCTTCCTGACCAAATGTAGTTGTTTATTGATTATCAAATGTTTTATCTCACATGAACATTATTTTAGGTCTATAAACCAGTGAAGCAGCTTAAACCAGAACAGGTGTTGGAACTGGGTTGTATAATGACAGAGATGGGAGAAAAAGAACTACAGGCAGTCAACTTGTCCAATCTGGCTGTGGTGGCCCATCTTGGGGACCTCAATGGGTGGAACGCAAAGAAAGTATGATTTTAGTTGTTCGGATTAGTCTTAAATCCTAAACAGGAAAGATACAACTAGTTGTTTTTTAAACAGATGAGAGCAGTTGTCCTTGGTATGATGAAGCGACTTAAACAAAAGCCTGAGGAACTTCGTGTGGTTGACCTTGTTTCCTTTGGACATCTACTTTGTGGCTTCACTTCCTCTGAAATTTCCCGTCTAGACCCATTCAACCTGAGGTCAGGGGTGTAAATCAGTTTACCAGATTCAAAATAAAAATTTTTTTCCCTCAAAACGATTGAAAGCATTGCGTTTGTGTCCATTAGTGTGGCCGCTTTGTTTCTGGGGGAGATGGTACTGCCGTGTTCTGAGCAGCAGACCGAGGCACTGACATCACGCCTATCCAGTCCTCTGGGCTTTGGTCCAGTCAGCAGCTGGGGCTCTGAGGTCTTCACTGAGATCGGGACTTTGGCAGGTACTGACTGTGGATTCGATTACAATCAGTTCAATGGACAATATACACATGCCAAATTGGGCAGGCTTACAAAAAGAATAAAACTAACTGATTCTGTGACCTCAGCTGGGCTGGAGGATATGGTATTGTCTGCGCTAATAAAAGAGCAAGTGGAAGGACTTACACCAGCCGCAATAGCCCTGATACCTCCAAGAAAATTCGCTGTGAGTGATGGATATCCGTTTTTATTTATTCTATTTCACTCTCCATCTTCCTGAGACTTTTTTTTTCCTGAAAATTGTTAAAAAACTTTCGCAGGTAAAATCTAATTATTCCATTAAGAATTTGTGCGATTGAGAGTTTTGTGTGAGGGCAAAAAAAGAAAGCTTATATTCATGATGGTCATAGACTTTGTCAACCATTATTGTCAACCATTGTAGCATTTTTGAAACACAGCTCACAAAGAAGTTGCAAAGAAGCAAACATTTCAATAAGGAAATGTGAATATGTGTGACAAATATGAATGTGTATGATATGAACAATTAATTTTAATGCAATGAGTGGGATTTTGCATGTGAAATTCACGAAACCACCTCTAAACCTAAAGGGATAAGTCAGTCAAAAATGAAAATTTGGTCATTAATTACTCACTCTCACATAGTTCCAAATTCTTCTCCCCAAAATACCATCTTCCACCATTTTGGACAGTACCCAAAACATTATCAGCAGTGTTTACTTTCAGCAGACAGTAAACCTAAACAACACTGATTACGTTGATTACGTTCTGGGGTACTCTCCTAAAAAGCGGAAGATGGTAACTTTGGGATAAAAATTGTTTAATAAATCATGTTGTTATTGTTTTCTTTGCACACAAAAAGTCTTCTCATAGCTTTGTCAAATTATGGTTGAACCCCTGATGTCACATTAACTATTTTATTGATGTCCTTGCTAAGTTTCTGTGAACTGATCGTGGTAACATCCTTTCTGTCTATGGAGGGTCAGAGAGCTCTCAGATTCCATCAAAAATGTCCTACAAATTCCATACAAAAATTTGTTTGTGTTTCGAAGATGATTAAAGCTCACATACTGTAGAAGTGACTTTCAAACCAAGCCGTTATCTGCAGGTAACATGCCAAATCTGTGTGGCAAACCTGTTGTGAAATCTGCGTAGGGAATTCTTTCACCTTCCAGTGAAATACTCAGTTGCTCCTTTTGAAATGGCTTGATTTCACCTGGGAAATTTACAGAAATAAATGTGATATATGTAGTTATGAATTTCGTTGTTGCATATACTAATAAGAATTTGTAGTGGCCTTTAAAGAGCCATTTGTGTTTCTCTGGTTAGGGTTAGGTTATCATTGCAAGGAAGACCCCAAATTGTTGCAGAATTGTTGGTTCATCAGATGTTTCTCATTATTTCAGGTGGTATTCAGTGCCACGCAGCTGTCTTGGCTGAGCTCTGAACAAGCGTGTGCCGTGACAGAGGAGCAGTGGGCGGAATTAGACAATGAACAAAGACAAGCACTTGGCATGGCCCAGTATGAAGGCGAACTAATGCTTGAGCACAGAGGTAAGCAGTATCTTGGTTGTTAATATTTGGATTAACGAATATGCTTTGGTAGCTGAAAATAATTGCATATAGTAATTGTTTGATGTGTTATTAGTCTATCATTTTACTTTAAAATATATATTTGTCTCTGCAGGCAGGAACCAGGCTCCATCATTATGGTTTGCTGGCAGCTTCAGAAAATGTTTATTACTTCTTGTCTGTACATTGTGGATACTGTTATAAAGACTATAACCTGAGGCTTTATTTGTTCCTCTTTATTGAATTCTTGAATTTATAACTAAATGCTAAACAAGCATTCTTAAAGCCAACATGAGTATCATCTAAATGAGATTTTAAAGAGCTGATAAAACAGTACAATAATACACATGACAAGAGAAAACGGTTCTAAAATATACTTGGTGGATTTGTGGATAGTAGAGGATGGACTCCTTCACCTGAGAAATCATTATTATGGATTATGGCGTCATATTTTCTTTCCAGAAGCAGCGTTTTAAAGTTAAAATGCCGAAATGAAGGACTTCTTACTAACATGCAGATTTTCTATTAAGACATTAGTTGACGGACTGGAGTTGTGTGGAGTGATTTTTTTTATCAGTTGACTCTCATTACGACGGCACCCATTCACTGCACAGGATCCATTGGTGAGCAAGTCTCAAGTTGCTCAACAAACTCTAATACATTTTCTGTTTTGGGTAAACTATTCATTTCAGTAGCTACACTTAATAAATTTCCCCAATAAAAAAAAAGACAAGCAGTGTTTGCACAACAAAAGGCAATTAACTTTAGATGTATGTTAAAGATTTGGGGCTTATTACCCCAAAGTTCAAATGAATGTTGATATGCACGTTTTCCATCATGCCACAAAGTCTCTATCAACTCAGACAACTCAGTAGGCTAATGCACATAAACAAACAAGATTTTAAATGATACGTCAGACCATATGATGATGCATCGATTTTGTGTTTTCGACCAAGACTTTTGCAAACAAATCTAATAAGATTGACTCCTCCTATAACTGCAGAGACATCTGTAGCCTTTGGGTTAAGGGGCAAAAGCTTTTCAAAACGTTTCTAATGCATTCATAATGAAATACAGTCAACTAACAAACTGTCCGTCTACATAATGAGTTGTCAGTGCATTACATTGCCTTTCACAAAGACTACTGACAAATAAAACAGCTTGACCTTTGATCATCAAACCACCGATTCTTGAATATTATCATAATGGCAAGCAAGCGGTGAAATATGATATATACGCTTTGAAACGTGATCCCGCTTGACGTGACCATAATGAGTTTGGGCTTCAGGAGCTTCATTAGCTGGATCATTAAGTCAGCTGTGGGTAGATGCTCCCAATCTAATTGATGGGCGCTCGAGAGAGGACGCACTTACCCGCCTAATTTGCATTCCAACTTGAAGAGCTGCCTTGCTTCGTCGTATTACTCGAGGAGTGGTAAGACTGCTGTTGTGCACTGCCTAATATTAAAATTAACATATTTAAATTTTCCAAAATACTCAGAGAGTTTCATGATCACGTTTCTGATAAAATAAAGAAGAACGATCACATTCAACACAGGTTTCCCTGCGTGCATAAAATCAAATGCACTTGCAAATGCGCATGCGCGAACAAACTTTTTTGTAAAATGCATTATACAGAATACAACATTGCGTTGTAGCGCACATAAACAAAGTTTGTTTGAAATGTGTGACTTTAGTACTTTGCAATATATTTTGATTTCATGCAAATTTATTTAACCGTCTGTAAAGCTGGAGAATCTCTTAAAAATAGTCATGTCAGTAAGTAAAATTCTTGCTAATGAGCTTTAATTTCGATTACAATAATTTTTTATTTGTGTCAAATTTACAGATATATATATATAAGTATATTTTACATATCAAGGTGCTTCATTTCCCTAGAAAGAATTATGAAGGTTAACTTTGATTTGAATAGACACAAACCTTCACGTAAAGTATACATTTATTATATATATTTATATTGCAAGCATTTTGTATATTGGTGGTTTGTATTTGTTCTCGATTTTCGTTGATTTTTCGTTAAAAAAATAACCTTTTGAAGTAAACTGTGTATCCAGCAGATGGCGCAAGCAAATCATACACCGCGTGACACGCTCAAGTGGACGCGTCTTGACGTCGCATCTCATTGCGTATGTCTGTGACGTATTTCCTGAGAAGCAGTGCGTAGACCACCTCTTCAGTCCAGTCTCTGGATAGAGGTGTATTTTTTATTAATTTGTTTGTTTACTTGATTTTGGCGTTTTAAAAACGTTCCAGCATGCGTCCGTAACTATGTTGGCGTGTCGGTCCATAGGTGGCTCAGACGAACCGGGTCTCAGTGATGCCTTAGCGTCGCGTTACGTGCGAAAGACCAAGCAAACCTATCGCAAAGTTTCCCTATTGTACAGTAGATGAGTGTGCGTGGACTTTAGGACAGTCCAGTACGCCAGGACACTTGGGTCTGTCCTCTTAACAACACTACTTCGTCGGTGTCTTGAGTTTAGCTTTGTTTTTGGGTCAGTCAAACACGGAGGACTTTCCGTCGTGTCTGTGGACAGGTTTAGTGGATTTACGTTGTGTCCAAGGAAACGGAAGATTACAAGCTGATGCCGTTGAGGTAAGAAATTAATTGAGTATTTATGAAGTAATTTAACGTTACTATGAGGATAGAGATAGCATATGTCTATCGTCTACAAACTTCTGTGAACAACATAAGAATGTTTTATAACCACTTATCTTCCTCTGATAACGTTATCTTAATCTATATACTAACGTAAGACCTAACGTTATGTAAAAAGACACATATAACGTTAGGCGTACAGCTGTTAACTTACAGCACAATGAATGCAGAAAATAAACGTATGTATCTTAGTGTATGTGTTACCCTTAAAGGTATTTGGACACATGAAACGTAATTTAATTACATTGGCCAGTAGTTGGTTTCATATTTTGTTAATCAATTTTAAAACGGACAACATATTTAATAAATAAGTAATAATATAAATAAATGTGTAAAATCTGTCTGGCTGCATTATTTAATGGTATTGTTTATCATAATATTTTACTCCTTGTAATCTTGCTTTATCATTAAGCATAGTTTGTTTGCAGATGGGTTTGGTGTTGTTTTTGTTGTTAAGTGAGGGTGCACTGTGTTTGTTCTGTTATGAAGTAGAGTTTTCAACATGAAATGTGTTATACAATTATAAAAGTAAAGTATTGTTATTAACTGAATACTGGAATTGCACGGATCCCCATGTTTATTAAAGTACAAGTACATGTCAAAGTTACTGTTTATTTCCTTTTTTCTGGTGTTTTTCTTTCTCTAGAAGTAGTTAAATTGATCATGTTTTTATTCTTTTTCCTCATGAGACCGTTTCAGCCATTACCAATCCAAGTGTATTGCTTGCCAGGAAACAAAGTTTGTCTCTTCTTTGGAACAAGCATTTGCTTGTTTTGAAATCACATTGCATGCATAAAGCAGACTAATAAAAATTTAGGTTCCCCTCAACATTTTTGGATGAGGCAGACTTGTATGAATCTAAAAGTCCCACAATTTGCATCCTGCCTTGAGTTTTTTTCCAAGTGGTTGACAATTACCGTCAAACATCCCTCTGCCGGTTTCCTCTCCCTGTTAAGTGTTAACCATGTTGTGATGTCATGAGTGGGTGTACTTTGAAATCAGGGCTGGCACAGCTTTAAATTGCTGTCAGTAAACTTATGCACTTCTTGCTTGGTGCTTAGCCTGCTTAATCTGGGTTAGACACGCATTCAGTGCTCAAGTGAGTATCCTTGTTTTGTTTTTTTTTCTTATCTTGACCCATTGCGTAGGGGGTTAACTAACCTTTATTCTAGTACATTCTATTACTTTATTATATTCTCTACAGTTTTAGTTTTATGTTCTTTTGTAAATGTTTTTTTCCTAAAAATGTACTTTATTATTATTATTATTATTATTATTATTATTATTGTTATTGTTATTATTGTTGTTGTTATTCATTTTGCAGAAGAAGTGTAGTTTTAATGCTTGTGAAATACTTTAAATATGTAGTCTAATTGTGTGTATGAATGTGTGGTACTTTGATCTTACTCTGTAAATTATTTGGCTCAGATGTCAAAGCTTTGTAGGAATATTTCAGTGTTCTTCTCATAAACAGTGTTTAATGATTTGTGGTGATCAAAACTGCTGTAAGCTGTTTGGTTTAAAGTAAAGCTGAATTAGTGTACTAAACATGTAATACAAACAAGCTTTATGTAGCTGGAATTTCCATAAAAACATTACTAATTAAGTTAAAACCTGAATTTTAGGTGCATACATGTGCATGCTTACTATTTTATACAACATATTGAGTTTAAAAATGCAGTGGTATTTGTGTGAAGTCCTATCCGTTTCTGAATATGCAATATATTTTCTTTCCTGATGGTAAATATCTGGCATTACAGGAAGCTTGTGTGATTGTGGGTTTCAAAGAAGTCCAGTTTAACACCTCTGACAGCATTCTTTTGACATTGAAAGTCAAAGAGCATGTAAAAAAGGACTTCTTTAAACCAACACTGCAATGAGCAAAACATTTGTCATCATGAATAATAATAAAATAATAGCTCTGCACTAAAAATAAATGCCAGCAGGTTTTTTTGGCTTTTTTATGTGAAAGAGAATGCAAATGTGAGCAGAAAATGGGTTGTTTTATCAGATCATGAGACATTTCAATTGCCTGCCTTGTTTACACAAAAAAGCACCCATTTTGTCCAATGAGACTGTGTAACAAGCATTTATGTGATTATGAAAGAGGCTATTAAGGGTGTGGACAGGTCAAATGGACTTTGCATGAATCGCTCCACCTGTAGTACGTGCATTGAATCATCCAATAGATCTGCTGAGGTGATCCAGACAAGGTTTTTTTTTTTTTCTTCTTTCAAAAGATCAAATGAAGTGCAAACCAACTCATCTCAGTAGTTAGTGAAAGTGGTTTCCGGGGGGGAAAAAAGAAGTGCATTTTCTCTACCTTCAGATAAATGTGCTGCTTTATTTTATAACCACCGGCTTAAGTTTATAGCAAGTTGAGCCGCAAGTCAATACGTTTTTGCATCAGCATCTGCTTATTCATATGAGAGGAGAAGCGATAAGATGGTTTTGCAAATAGAAGACAGTCTGTCACAACTGAACATGGTTTAAGTTGATGACACTTTCTGTAGAAGAATAAGTCAGCTGTCCTTCCTCCCATCTTCAGTTTAATGGTGGCTTACCACAAAGATGATGACTTGGCACGTGGAAGTCAGAAAGCAGCCGTTGTGTTTTTTTTATAGAGATTAGACCTTGTAAAATTGAAACTTCCTCTGCTTGTTTTGGGCAGTCGAGAATAAGCTGGTAGTTTTTTGTTCTGCGTGATTTTATTTATTTATTTTTTACAGACAGTATGAATGTCTTCGGTTACATCTAAACAATTGTGTACATATAGCAGCGATTCATTGGCTGCACGTTATAGAATATTTGTTGCCTTTGTACTCCGCTATATATCAAGAGGCAGATCATGTGAACGTGTCATGATGCCACACTGTTGCGTAAATTTGCTATTACTCAAGTCATGTCAAATTGTCAACTCCATTGAAAACAAATGCCATATTTTCAAGTCTTGTTTTAGATATTGTGTACGGTCCCCGGTAGACATTGAATACATTTTTTCCATTTTCCTAGATGTTGTTTTAATGCTTAAATTCAATAAATAAATGGTTTATTTAATTTTTAAGTTATAAAATCATCTCTAAATACTTTCACTTTTTAAAATAGTTTTATTATTATTATTATATATTTTTTTTTTTCATGAAGCTTGTATGTGTGTATATATAATATATAATATATAATAACATATCAAGGAAAAAAACCTGTAACATGGGCAGCTCTCTAACACATTTAATTTGTTCGCCAATTTTTGCCAGCCCTCTCTCCGGTCTTTTTCAGCATTTGCTGTGTTTCCTGGTGTCTTTATTAATATTTAAAATTTACGACGACATTTTAGTGCCACCAAAAAAATATAAATTAATAAATCTCTAAAACTACGAGATTAAAGTCGTAATATTTCAAGAATAAAATCTTTAAAGAATAAAGAGCACCCAGAGATATTCTTTGCTTTTTAAAGCTGGCAGTTTTATAGCGAAATACAAACAATATGTATATTATAACATGACATTTATATTATAGCCTGACATATAGCTGAAATCCCTTTAGTTTAAGCAGCAATGTAAATTAATAATTTTTAAGATTACAATGAGACTTCATTATAAGCCTGTTTATATAGCCTTCTATAGCCTGTTTTCAATGCCTTCTAATGTTCCTTCACCTTTATATCTTGCTGTACACTTCAGACAAAGAGGAAAAACACATTCATTTGAAAGATGAGCTGTTTAATATCAAAAGCAACAAAGCAGAACATTATTGCGATGGCTGGGTGTCGGACATGCTACAAAATAATTATTATATATAATACAGTGATCTGATCAGAACAACTCATTACTGTTAGACATAATATAAAACTGAAGCTGAGACTTTGTTTAAAAAGTTCTAAAGGGGCTAATCTCATTGCTTTTGGGTGGCGCACTATAATGAATCAAAAGGGAAGACATGAAATATTTTTTCCAAGCATATGACCCTGCGAATATTACACATGATACAATTTCTGCTAATAATCCCACATAAATGCCTTTGGTGTATTAAAAATTAGTTAAAATAAGAAAACTATGCAGCCCCCAAAAGCAGTGTGTGAGCTGATGTTAAAAGTTGTTGCTGTTTAGTCTTTTAATAAATATCGTATTCTTTATATTAAGCCGTTTTCCGCGAGTTCTTAGATCTCTTCCCAGTAACATCAAGCGGCTGGTCGGATGCAACAATATTCAAATATGCCTAAATTCATTTAATCTAAATGTAATTTAGGTTTGGATTTTTTATTTATAAATTTTTTTTGTGGTGGCACTAAAACGCCGTAGTAGTAATTCTCCACAACCCTCTAATAAAAGCTCTTGCTCCACTTGAGAAAAAAAACGGATGATTTCGTCAACCAGTCAGAAGGGTTGTGATCAGTGTTTCTACTATCAATACATGTCGCCTTTTAAATCAATGCACAAGCGCGCAATAATCCTAGACAACTCAATCCTGCTATACTAATCATCATCAACAGGTGCATTCGGAGAACTGGATTAGCGAGCTCATAGTTAGCGCACAGATCTGATCTTGGATGTATCATTTTGATCTTAGATGTAGTAAGCGACGTACGAAGAACGGACCCCAGAAATACTGTTTTGTATTTACGTTTTCCAGCTTAACACATTTTGGTAACTGTTTTTTTTTTGTTTTATTTGAAATATTCCTAGTAGCATTGTTACATTCAAGCAGCTAATATATCTGTCACAGGTTCTTCAAGTTAAATTGAACTTTGATGGTTTGCTGGAAAGACCTTTTAGATTTCACTTCACTACACTTCAGTTCTAGTGATTATGTCTGTGTGTTCATGTAGCCTATTGAGGTGGCAGAGGCTGAAAACACGGCAAGCATTCCACTTTAATATTTGTGTAGCAAACAAAACCATGGTCATATTTAAATAGTATTTTTTGTGACGAACATCGTGTTTTGATTAAAGTGTACTGACCTAGTTTGGTTTTGTTCATCAAAAACATGGTGCTGTAACTGAATGGAATCGAATCACTACATTTAGCTCTGACCAGCTAAATGAAGCTTTGTTTGTTTGGGTGTGCTGTTAATTTTTAACCACTTAGTCAATTCAGCGGTATTAAAACTCATCTGTGATTCATATCCTCAAGTTGTACCAGCAACTCCGATGACTCATTCTGCAATCTTCCATCTTCTTCCCTCCCCAGGTGAGTCCATCTCTCTTCCTCTGCTCTGTCTCTACATGTGCCCAAGAAAGTACGAATATAGCAGAGGGCCACTGTGCTGACAGACTTGGTGACATCAGGAACTCCTGCCTTGGTTCCCTCCATATTATCTGATGGATCTCAGGATTGCCTCATTAACGCTCGGAACACTACTTATTCTTGTGACCTCTGGGCCACGGCCATCCGTTGGACAGAAGGTTTACACCAACACATGGGCCGTCCACATCACAGGTGGAGAGCTGGAAGCTGACCGGATCGCCACAAAGCATGGCTTTGTAAACCACGGGAAGGTGAGTGTTCTGTTCAGAGAAGTAATTCTTGTATGTTCGGAAAGTTCCCTTGGGTAGCACGTTTTTTTACATGCATGCATGTTTTGTTCAAAATGAAAGTTGTTGGCTGCAGAAGATGCCTTTTTGTCATTGTAGACAGTTCTTGGAAGAACAGTGGGTAATGGTTCACCTCAAAATCAAAAGTAAAACAAAAAATCATAACAGCAAAAAATCTGTATGATCGTAATGAATACTTTATGAATATACAATTTAATGGCTAAGTACTAGACTCACATAAAAAAAAAAATTATATATAAATATTTATTATTTATTTATATATTGTATATTTATAAATATTTATTCAAAATGTTTTCCTTTTAATTTTGGGATCAAATATGACCCAGACATATTTTTATATATATATTTTTTGTTTTATTTTTTTCCTCCCCCAAGTCATGAGATCAAGGATTATTATCAGTCATGAGTTAGTGTAAGTATAGTTTATGTGAACAGTCTCACAGTTTATTCTGTGAATTCTGTGGCTTTATGAAGTTGTTACCCGTTAAAGTTAGATTTGACAGACTAACTTAAGATTAACACTCAATAGGTCTATCTGTTCTCTTCAATTAAAATAAGATCTAGCTTTGTGTTGCTTTTGTTAGCTATTAACATAAAAATTTGTCAGCAGTACTGTTCCTAAATATGGTTGTCATCCCAAACACATCCACATTACTTTTAAAGCAAAAATGTCAAAGTGTGCTGGTGCTGCACAATAAGGTTCTAATTATTAAAGATGCAGATTTGTCCTTTTCTTTCTCTCGTTTCCCCATTCTTAGGAAATTCATGCATTTTGAACGTTTCCTGCATGTTACGTCTGAATGCTCTGGCTCTCTCTGATGGAATGCATAAAACATCTTTCTCGTTCTCCGCTTGTCATTTGATATTCTCAGCTTGTAACAGGCCCTTGACTGTAAGCTTGAGCAAAATGAGTCGCGACCTCACTTCCTGACCAACATACGTTTTTTAATTTTTTTATTTTTTTAACACATGCAGAGCCTGTAGGTTTTTTTCCCCCTTCAGATTAGACTGTATCACAACTTCTTTTGAACACCACTAATCAGATTTTTCAATCCCCCTATGTAATTGAAAGCACATTATAAGAGTCGATTCATTAGGTTAGATGATTAATTTAGATGTATATTACAGCCTGTCCTTCCAGTAATGGGTTCAGTTTTAAAGACAAACAGCCCAGTGTCCAGATGGTACTGTAAAGCCAGGTGATGAATGGATCCCTGCATGCTTTATAGGGAGCTCTGAATATGCTGCGGTTAGTAATTGCTGAAAATGAATGCCTTGGGGTCTACGTTGGCATACAGTCTTGTATCTGTTGAGAGATGAACTAATAATGCTGCCATTTTTAGTCATTGGAGGCAACATTTAAAAAAAAAATGCAGCTTCTGTGCTCAGCTTCATGGCTTATTTATGAAGACTTGTGTCACTGACTGATCCATTCACAGTCGACCAAAGTTCATTATGACAGACATGTTTCTGTTTTTATCATTGGCTGATCTGGTTTTGTAGAACCTACCATGTGACAAGTGGTGCATCATGGGATTATTATTATTATTATTATTAAAATGCTAAGCGTGTCCATAAATGTATTTAAAAGTCCCTTGTGCTAGAACATCATGGCATGTCTATTTTCAATTCTGTTTCTGATTGGTTGGTACTTTACCAGAACCCTTTAATCAGTATTTTAAGAGCTAATATATTTAGTTTGCATCATGATTCTATTTTGCAATTTAATGCCTTGAGCTTTCAAAACTTACAGTTGTAAGTAGGGTAAGAAACTTGAAGCCAGAAAATGCATTTGAGCTTGAAACTGAGAATGTTTTGTTGGACTGTTGAGCTGCTACGGATCACTGTAAATCACCTGTGAAGTTTTGTAATAAGATTGAAGCGTGGTTTTTGTCACTGCAGCTCCGCTGTGCAGAAATCACACCTGGCCGAGACCCAGACCCACACTGTGTGATGAGACATGCTGACAGCGCTTTTGGCCGGGTTTGAAAAGCGTATGGTTTGGTTACTCCAGTGCCGGGGGCTTAACGTTTTTAACATGTCTCATTTGTGTTCCAAGTGGAGGATTTCTTCTACAGACTGAGGAAAGCTCCAGATTTATCCAAACAGTGACTCCTCTTTTTCTTGTGCATTTATAGTTGCTTTTGTGTAGCTTTTTCCCTTTACTCCTGTTTTTCTTGGGTGATGTAATGAGAGGCATGAATAAGTCGTTAATGCACATTGTGGCAACATGCAAGTCGATGAATTTAGAAAGAAACTTCAACAGTTGTCAATTTGAGCATGATTTTTGTACTGGTTCCAAAGGCAATCTCTGTTTGAAAGCGTTAAACTTCAGGATGTACGCTTGTTATGCACACAGATGATGCCTCGGATCATGCAGCTTGTTTGCTGTTGCTGTTGAAATGGACCACAAAATGAGTCATGAAGTGTCAACTTCAAAAATATCAAACTGAATAAATAAGCTTTCCATTGATGTATGGGACAATATTTGGCAGAGATACAACTGTTTGAACATCTGGAATCTGAGGGTGCAAAAAACTCAATATTGAGAAAATCACCTTTTCCAATCTTAAGTTCTTAGCAATGCGTATTACTACACAAAATATATATTACTGTACAAAATATCTTCATGAAACAAGGTCTTTACTTAATAATCTTAATGATTTTTGGCACAAAAGAAAAATGAGTCATTTTGAGTCATACAATGTATTTTTGGCTATTGCTACAAATATATCTCAGTGACTTAAGATTGTTTTTGTGGGTCCAGGGGTAACAAATGAGAATCCAAAAGCCTTACACTGAAGTCCTCGCCAGGTAGAGACCAGAATAGTCAGTAATATGTCAAAATGTAATGGATTTGCAGGAAAATACCCACCAATTTCTTTAGATTATATTGATGAATTGATGTGCATGTTGAATGCATAGCTTCACAGCATCACTTTTAAGTAATCTTATGAAAAAAATATATTAGGTTGTTCTGGTAAGGCTGAGGAAATGGACTGAATTAAAAAATGAGGTGACTTGGTTATTGAACGTTATTGAGGTGTGCCATTATTAGATTTATGAAGAGAGGCTTTGAGTATGCCTAAGTCTGCAAAGAAAATACGGGTTATAGCGGTGAATGCCTTCAAGTCCTGGACACCATCCAGATACCTCATCTCATTATTTTCCTGCTTGCTTGGTCAGGATGCAGTTTGTTACCTCCCGCTGGGTTTGAAGTTTAGGCAGCCGTTGTGACTCGATGGTTTCACAGTGAAGTCTTTAGGATTGCATGAGACCGCATGAGACATATCCATCTGTTACATCGTAGTTATCTTTGCTTTCATTCTCTTATGATCATAATTCACAGACGCTCCCGGGCCACGTAATCATGGTGGGGCGCTTGTTTGTAGTTTATTACATTTAATGCAGTACATGGCAACTATCCCACGCAAGAAAATGATGAGTCCCACCCAAAATCACACAGAATTGTCTGTGAGAAAGTCCTTGTTCCATTTATTTGATTATTATTTTGATGGGAAAACAAGAGCTTGAATTACCAGAAATGAATCCATTTGAAGCATTTCACAGCTGTGAAACCAGACGGTTACTTGCAGGTGTTTTGCGCTGAAGTCGAGGGAAAGCAAGATCCTGGGCTGCAGCTGATGTTTTATGGCACGTAATTGTGCCAGGACTACACAGCAGTATATTTGCTCCAAGGCACAAGTTGAATTATAGGGGCTTGCACGATATCATGATAATGAGCCACCATAGTTGACTGACGGTGTTTAAAAGTCAAGAAATGCGGTTGAGAAATATTTAAGATGTCTGTTTGAAAGCATATATGAAATTAAATGCCAGTCAGAAATGCTCTCGTGTGCAGTTGCGTTTAGTGCGTTGCCTACATCCTGCTATGCTTATAAATTAAAGTTCAAAGCCTGCTGTTTGCTTTATTTCCCGGTGTTGTTCTTTTTTCCATGACTCGTTTAGCAGTTCCTGTTACAGAGGCAGTGTTGCTTTTCTACAAGAAGACAGCTAATATTTCTAATGTTTTATTCACAAAAGAGCTTCTAGCTTTTCAGTCAGGCACATAGGCTTACATGAGAGAACTTGAGTTTCATCATTGTTTCCTGATGAGCAACCTTCAGTAAGGCTACAAGCATCGTTCCTGGCTCAGATATTCTGCTGTGAGATTTTAACTTTTGATGAACTCTGTTCTGTTGGAATTAATAATCAAAGCTTTACAAGTAGGATTTGAAAATGATTCTGTGTAGGAGTTTTAATATTGGCTTAGCATATTACCATTTTTACATCAGCATCTCTGTATAACCTTATGCCTTATAAACTTGTGGTCACTACTCCTGCTGGATGCCCCCCAACTTTACTGATGGACTTCCCTTAGGGGTGATAACTTTTAAAAATCTGATCACGTGTTTAATCTATTTCAAGTTTGTTTTTGCATGCATGCATTTTCAGCTAAAAAGACACTTTTTATATATTTTATATTATATATTTACCATTTGTAAATTTTAATGCTTAAATTTTTCATAACCCTTTTGAAAAATATATTGGGCTTTTTTTAATTTTTTTATGCATCTTAGCTATAGCTTCTGAAGTTCAGATCAAACAGACTCATGTTTTTACAAAGTTAACTGCTGCTTTATTTATTCAGAATTAAATACCCAAGTATCTTAAAGAGCCCCTATGGGTAGTAAAAAGTTCATATTTTGGATATGGGAGTTCCCAACAATAAGATGACATCCATGCAAGGTCAAAAAAGTCTTTCATTGTCTTATAATATGCATTTATTATTTATATAACTTGCTCAATGACCTGCAAACGACTCGCCCAACAAATATTTTTTGCATGCCGCTTATCTGCAGCGCTTGTCTTCATTTTCATTCCATCATGCCTGTAATGGCTAATAAAGCAGCATTTGTTGTATAATGTACAGCATTACCAAGGAACCCACTCGTTTGTTTCAATGATTCGAAGTCGACTCTTTCTTTTGAGGCAGTAGAACACAGTGCACAGTCTCAGATTTAAATTTTGTAGGATGTTTTCTTTCACTTAGAGTTGTTACACACCGCATGAAAGGTAATCAAAAACTCTTAATTGGGGTCACTTTAATTTTGTTGGTGTATTTTTACTTTTCTTTTTATAGCCTAGCACCCCATAAATTTAACACAGAACTTGCATTAGTGCCTGGGGGATGTTATTTCTGATGACCATTCACGCTATATTGCACTAGACTCATCATTTTTAAATTACACGCAGCAATCCAAAACTGTGAATGTAATCAATATTCAGGAAAAAGTTTGCTTCTAGAATGACCACGCTGCGACAGCACACCTTGAGTTATCGGCAAGCATATGAGCATAATTTTTCATATCGAGCTGATGTTTACCTTTTTAAGTCTTTTATTGTCTGATAAATACATGACCTTGTGAACAAGATGAGCGATCATCAGTGCATGCAGTGCCTTTAATTCCACTTTTGTCTTCTTTTGTTCCTTCTTCATTGTTTTTGTGTCTTCCAGTTCTCAATACAGTACACTTACAAGGCTTGATATGATAAAGCAACAAGAGTTGTTTGTTTTGTCTTTGTTTGTACTAGCCAACCACATCTGTGACAAGACTCAGTGCTTCAAAAGCACACTAACATTAAACCCGTTCAGTTGTCTGCCATTGTGTTAAGTCATGCAGTGTTTTCACTTTCAGTTTGTGAAATTTAGTTGTCGCCAAATTGTCAGTTGAGTAGATTTTTGAACAATTTTTGTTTTATTCTCTTGACGGCTTTAATATAAAGCTGATTAATGTTTGCTTTAATCTTATTTCTGTACCTACAACACCGAATACAGGTTATATTGAATCTGGATTCAAAGGTTATTTTGCCCTATTACCTTGTGTACCTTCCTAAAAGCAATATCTGCTTTATGAGGAAAGGATTGCGGCACATCAAAAACAAAGCTTGCCTTGTGTCCTCAAACAACCATAATACTATTTTGCAAAAGAATGTTTACGTGGCTGCTCAATGATTTATGGCTTCTGATGGGTTCCCATGCTTCTCTTTGAAACTGTGGTGATCGTGAGTCGGAAAACAGTGCCACATTCATGGGAACTGCAAACATGCATCAAGCTCGCCATTTTTTCCCAGTAGCTGTCACGGTGTGCGCCTGTGGTTCATGCATGTTATTTAACCCTTTTTAGCTCGCTCGAATTCCTTGCACTCCCTCAAAAATGTTGCAATGAAAGATAATATGAAAGCTTAAGGCTAAAAATGACCCAGAAGGAAAGTGAGGGAGAAAAAAAAGCAGGTAATTGGCCTCCGGAGAGTTTCAGCTGTTGAGAGGAAATGGCTCGTCGTAGTCCAGCCTGACCCTCTTCATTGAGGTGCCTAGGTGCTTCCTTTTCAATTCCCTGTTTTATATAAACCATTTATAAAGTGAAATGTTTTATTCATGGGAACTAGGCTTCTTTTTGTTTTAAAAAATGGATTTGCATTTTCTCAGAAATCCATTATCTTTTTCATCACATTGCTTCAAAGAAGTGTTCTTGCAACATCTATTGCATCACAGTTCGCTGTTTTGTAACTTAGCGTGTTGGTGCAAGTGCATTGTTGATCAGTTTTAGCTGTTCTCTGGAATGCACGGCACAACAAATTACTTTACAGCCAGGGTGTACATTGGTTTGATTTGAATCTTTTTGTTTTTCAAGCATAGCGCAGTGAATTGTACCGTTCCATTGATTCAGGAGACTTCATCAGCTTCATTGTCTTTATTCCTGTGATTATCCCACTGCTCCTTGTAGACCATTACAGTGCAGTTGGACTTTTCTAGTGAAAGCTAATGAGCTATGAACATGGACATGTCTTTTGTGATATAGGGGAGGTGAGATCTGAGAGCGAGGATACTGTAAAAGCATCAGGGAGGGCAGTCTTCTAGAGAACTGCAAGCATCATTCTTACCCCGGGTGTCTTTCTTAAGACCGCATTACGAGATCTTAAATTTCTCGGGTCGATAGACATTGACACATCAGTCTACATGCATATGACTAGTTGTATTCATTTGTTGTGCTTGTAGACCACAACCACAAAAAGCGTTTTGCTTTGTGGATGGTCGAAAACCGACCTAATCATTATAGTTAGCTAGAACCTAGGAGTGCTGAAAAGCCTACAAACTACTCAAAACACCTTAGCAAATACTGAGAAAGTTGTCAGGTGTGCCAACCCCAACACTTCTTGGCCATTGAAATGTAGCCGTTTTTGGCAATGTTTTGATCATGTGATATTATTCTAAGCAAGCAGTCGTGTGTCGTTCCCTGTCTTGACATCAGTTGCTTGAATCATACGGCCGTGTGGAAAGCCGTCTACTTTGAAGTGCTTCTGGTGCAACCTGTGCAGTTCAAGCTAAAGCAGTCGTAAAGCCAGAGTGTTCTTTGTAATAAGGATCCCACCTCTTAAAGCTTGCAGTCGGTGTTTGTTTGAAAGCCAGTTTGTTTCATAATGTAATGACGTTATGTAAAAAGTCATTGAATTTATGTTCTTGAGCAGCCTTGGGTGGTTTTTTTTTCTATTTGGAAGGCTTTCTTACATCTGTTGACATCTTTTCACACATGTGAGCCTCCAAGCCTCCTGCCAGACTGTTAAAGAGCCACTACAAGTCATCTGCCATGTGTCTGCAGCAACTCCAGTAATTAATATAGGTCCCCTGAGCTATCAGGGGTCGAGAAGGGCATTTTAGTATTTTGTTTGGTACCATTAGTTTTTAGTAAAAAACTGTTTTACTTTTATTCTTTTCTTTTTTTCTTTGCTTTTTATGTTGAAACAACAGGTTTGTTTACAAAAAGATCTTTTTCAGTAAATTGTTCTTTTGAAACTCAGTAAGACATTAGGACACGCTAGACGCCTTTACTCTAGACAAACTTTGAACATTTTTATATTTTTCTTAATTTTTATAATAATATTATTATTTACATATTTGTAGGGTTTTTACATGCAAAATTATTTTTTACTGTTTAATGTGAACTTGGATTGGTGCTGTGTGTGCGTGCAAGAAATAGTTTAAGTTTGTTCTGGTTTTTCATAAGTAAAATTTTTTTTTTAATCGCTGACGACTCGTTTAGTTAAGTTGCATGTGCGCTCATTTGCAGCGAAAAGAAAAAGAATATTGAGGAGGATATACAGTCTATACCTTCATAAGTAAATTAAGCATATTTTATTTATTTTATTTTAACACCGTAAATGTGCACTCATTAGGTTTCCAGAGGGTTTTATTTATTTAATTATTTTCTGAACCCAACCTCTTTGTTCTTATTTCAGTTTTTAACAACTGAATTGGATTCATTTAAATGTTTCAGCACTCCAGATTTATACTGTTAATCTTGTCAAACATTACAAAGTTTATTTATACAACTGCAATACTTTCTTGTAACAAACGTTTAATGAGCACATTAGTTGAAACCTAAGGCGTTGTTTTGAAATCAGGTATTGAGTTGTTCTCACCCAGTTGGAAACCAAAGAAAAGAGGTTCATATTCAGTGGTTAAGTGGAAAATAAGTGTCAGATTTGTCCAATGTGTCAATACTGAGCAGTGATAGTCCTGAGAATCTTGGATACGCCTCAAACTTGCAAAACAAGCTCTAACTTGAGGTTACAGACAACAGCAGGGTAATGATAAAACCGTCTGGGGTTTGGCCTGGTCTTTAACCACACCTCGACACCTCCACACAAAACATCTCCTTCAGTTTCAGAGAAATTACAGCCCTGTTATAATAAACCTTTTGTTGCAAGCCTGCAACCAGTGCAGACACTCTCATGACTGTGACGCAAGCAGAATTTCATTATCCTTTTGCTGCGTTGCAGCTTCAGCAGCTGTCCGGATTTCCCAGAAAAACCCAAGTTGAGTAGAGTGAAAGATGGACTCATGAAATGGAGTGTAAACCTAAAGCAGAGCCTGTAACCAAAGCCAGATGTGTTTAAGGTGTGAGCTTAATGTCCTTTTCATCAAGCACCATCACCCTGCCGCCCACTGCAGCTCCGGTTCTCCACAAACCATTTAATTAAGCCATGGCATAGTTCGACATGGTCGGATGGAGTGAGATTTCATTAGATTGTCTGTCTGCATTTTTTTCCTTTTTTTTTTTTCCACCAAGGCCTTAGCTCAATTTGTCAAGGCCGAGCTCGTGTCCATTCCATGCCCCTTGGCTTGTCACCGAGATAGATCGTCTGTGGATGGAAAGGAATTGCTTAAAAAACGAACAAGTCCTTGGGAGAAACTCTAAAAATATGTCTTGACATTGTTCTGCACTAGTGCATTGTCAATGTAAAGCCAATTATTAATTTTTAATTATCACTTATTGTCTAAAGAATTTAGCATCTAGCTTGGAGGAAGTGGTAGTCTTTCTGGAATGGATGTGTATCTATAAGAAAAAGTTATTTTTTAATTTACTATTTTATTAAATATTTTTTAGCTTTTCTAAAGGAGTTGCCTATTGAAATAGAATAGTTCAAGACTGTTTTAAAGAGTAGACGGATCTAATTCAAAGGCAGCATCATGTATAATCTACATTTTTATTATTGATTACCAACTTTAATTTATTTGTCAGTTTCATTTAAATTGCTTTTATGTTCTTAAAATAAAAAAAATAATTACAAATGACTTATAAATCAAATCAATTGTTTGTCAAATTCATACTGCATTTCAAGCTGCATAAGTAATCCCTTTGTAGAGCGTTTGAAAGGAAAGTACTGAAACACTGGTGGGTGAAACCTTATATTGTCAAGTGTGCATTTTTGCATATCCTGTACAAGGAAACCTGTGACTTTTGTTCAGATTTATGCATTTAACAGACACTTTCTTCCAGAGTGACTTGCAAAAGAGAAAGCAGTTTGCCAAAGAGAGTGATTTGCCCTCGTGTTTTGCTAAAATCATGAAATCTTATGAATGATTGGATACCTGTTTGGTGTTTTGAGTGTGTGTTTGTGTATACATCTGCAAATATGCAAAAGAAAATTAAGCTCAGAATTGTTAAAGAGAGAATCGCAATGAAAAGATTTTTCTCCAAACCCTAAGTTTTATACTATAGTCAAAGCTTAGCAAAATGCAATGCATTTGGATTCACTTGTCATGCCATGCAGTTCCTTGCTACCGGCAAGGAACTAGGGGTTGGTACATTGCAGTATTTCCTAACATTTGCCCTGTTATTACCACTCTTAAGACATTCATCTGCAAGCATCTGCAAGCCCAGGTGTTTGTTTGTGTACTTTTGTGGCTTTTAAGGGGTTATGATTTCATAATTAAGTCTCTTGCTGTTGAAACAGTTTAGTGTTGCTGAGGGCCATCTATCTGGTAATCGCACTGATAGAATGTGAGATGGCATATATAAGGAGGTTACATTTAATAACTATTGTGTGGTTTGTAGCATGCAAAAGTGTTTTTGTTTGGTCTGTTCTTTAAGCCAGGTAAGGTTAACATTTAATTTGAAGCGAAGTGCTGCACTCAAATTCTGATGTTCTCGTATGATAAATCGATCCAGCTTGGTTTCGGAATTGCAGTTTTGGTTTGCTGAAATTACAGCAAATGCACATTTGCATTGCAAATTAGCACACTTGACATTGGGCATTGCTTAAAGAACTGTTCGTATGAGATTGTTTTTGTAGAGAGGTCCCAGAAGAACAGGTGACCTCTGCTGAACAAACTCAATTAACAAGAATTTGCATTTACAAGCGCGCACAATGCGTACCCAAAATTTGCCATTACACGCAGTGCTTGGATGTTTTGGACTCTGTTTTGATTTGTATTCATTCTGTTTTAAGGTTATTCTGATGTTATGTATTAGTTAACTAAAGGTGCAAACTTTATGAATCACGACTGTGTTAACATTTTTTACTTTCAAGTTTGGAGTAATTAAGAACTCATTTAACAAGAACAAATGTTTATGCTTTTATTTGCTTTGAGTAGTTCTATCTCCAATGCTGTTTTTAAAAGCAAAAAATGAAAAATGTCCCCCTGATTTTTATATCCACATTAATGGGAACGATACTTTATAAATAGTCATGAGGTTTCTAAAATACTACAGTGAACTCATTTGAGAATGCAGTATAATTCAGAAGCAAATGTTTTTTTTAAGTTTTTAAATAATTTTAACCTTAATGGCCTGTTGCTGATACTGTATCTAAAACACAAGGTCAGTTTCTTAATTAAAACACGCACTTAAGTATTTAATTCAATTTAGTTCAAATAAAAAATATGTAATATCCATTGGCAAGGCTTTAGGTAAACCTTGGACTGACACTGGTATAAATGAGCCCAACTGTAAATTGCACCATGAGTTAACATACAGTGGGTACGGAAAGTATTCAGACCCTCTTAAATTTTTCACTCTGTTATATTGCAGCCATTTGCCTAAATCATTTGTTCATTTGTTTCCTCCTTAATGTACACCCCATATTGACAGAAAAACACAGAATTGTTGACATTTTTACAGATTTAAAGTGCCCGTATTATGCCATTTTAAAGGTTGCTAATATTGCTTTGAGTCTCTTAAAATGTTTACATGTATGCAAGGTCAAAAAACACTTTAGTTTTCTCCAAATAATTAAATTTGACCCCATTTCTAAATGATTTGTAAACGACTCGTGTGAAGCAGTTCGAAGAATCAGTCTGTCTAAACCCCGCCTCTCCGTGAGCCCTTACTGCTGTGATTGGTCAGATGGCACATTTTTTTATGACTGGTCTACCGCTACAGCGGTCCACAGAGATTGTACCGAACTATACTTTCTGACATTACTAGAGGTGCTTTCTGAGAGAATACATCAGCTAGTTAGCAAGGACTAGCCTGGAAAGTGCTCACAATTTGCTTTTGTAATCGAGCACACACCTACGTTGTGAACTTCAGCATTATACTGTATAACAATGCGTTAAGCATCGTTTATCATTACTTAAACTAATGAGACAGACAGTCAAGCTGCATCAATGTTTAGACCACATTAGGCTCACAGCTGAACAACAGAACTACAGAAACATGAGTTAGCCGGTTACCAAAGACGTTCAGCGCTGATCCATCTTTTAAGACCAAGCGTTTGGTGAATATAGCGTTGTACTCCAAGATTGGAAAAGCAGTCATCAGTAAAATGATGCGGACACATACTGCTGAGGTGTTGAAAATTTTTTACCGCTCATTCTTTGTAGATTCATCTTTCAGAAGGGCATATAAAACAAATTTACTCTCACAGGATACAGCGTCTTGTAGGTGGGCAAGTTGTTCGCGACGTAGAACGTGGGCGGACATTATGCAATTGTTACTTAGTGACGTGGATCTATAACAGAAAAAGATTTGAATCGCTGACGAGTCGTTTAGTCAAGGTGCGCTCATTTGCAGCGAAAAGAAAAAGAATATTGAGGAGGATATACAGTCTAT
>JAUCMT010000134.1:6549758-6576095 GCA_032357475.1 Enteromius thamalakanensis
ACGTTGTGAACTTTAGCATTATACTGCATAACAATGCGTTAAGCATCGTTTATCATTACTTAAACTAATGAGACAGACAGCTGCATCAAGCTGCATCAATGTTTAGACCACATTAGGCTCACAGCTGAACAACAGAACTACAGAAACGTGAGTTAGCCGGTTACCAAGACGTTCAGCGCTGATCCATCTTTTAAGACCAAGCGTTTGGTGAATATAGCGTTACTCCAAGATTGGAAAAGCAGTCATCAGTAAAAAGATGCGGACACATACTGCTGAGGTGTTGAAAAAATTTAACCGCTCATTCTTTGTAGATTGATCTTTCAGAAGGGCATATAAAACAAATTTACTCCCACAGGATACAGTGTCTTGTGGGTGGGCAAGTTGTTTGCGACGTAGAACGTGGGCGGACATTATGCAATTGTTACTTAGTGACGTGGATCTATAACAGAAAAAGATTTAAATCGCTGACGACTCGTTTAGTCAAGTTGCATGTGCGCTCATTTGCAGCGAAAAGAAAAAGACTATTGAGGAGGATATACAGTCTATACCTTCATAACTCTTCCCCCGATTTTCAGTCAAAACACATTCACATGGCATGATTTTTTTAAATCGCCGATAGGTCCAGATATTTAGCATGCCAAATATCTCACTGGTGTCGGTGACTCGTCTGCGATTTTCTCTCTGTGTGATTGTCACTCGCGTGAAAGAGCAAGAGAAAGAGCTATTTGCCTGTGATTTAGGGCATTTGTTGGTGATTTCTCTAAACCTCCTTGGAGAGTCAAAATCAGGGCTAAAATCGTGCTGTCTGAACTCTGCATAAGGTTCCTAAGAGCATAGTGGCCTCCATAATCACTAAATGGAAGATGTTTGGGACGACCAGAGCTGGCCGTCTGGTCAAACTGAGCTATCGGGGAAGAAGAGCCTTGTTGAGAGAGGTAAAGAAGAACCCAAAGATCACTGTTGCTGAGCTCCAGAGATGCAGTCGGGAGAAAGTTGTAGAAAGTCAACCATCACTGCAGCCCTCCACCAGTCAGGGTTCACCACTGGTTAAGCTGATAAAGCTTGGCAATTTTTTAATTTTTATTTTAAAAAATTTTGTAAGTACATGAAACAAACTGAAATGAATGTACTGTGCTGCAGCACAGTTGTCTAACATTGCCCACTCTGAGATGGTCTGGATGTTTGCCAGAGCACTTGAATTAATAGGCAATTTTTGTTTGCATTAGTCGGGGAGTGACAATACTAAGTAAGGGCTGCAAAAACAAAACATGTTTGGTCTGCTAAAATAATGATGTCTATAAAAACGCATTGTTTTTTTGAGTGTGGGGTTTAATTTGTTTTGTAGTGCAGAGCGGTATGAAATGCAAACACTCATCTGTTATTGTAATGGAGGGAGACTGACCAGAGAAGATAACAAACTCTGGTGGATGGGAGGAGGAGTTCCTGTGTGTTCACTGTCTTTGGGTGCCCGCAGCAGATATGGAAGTAATTAATCTTATTAATTGTAATTGAATATTGATAGTCCGCACTGCTCTTTCATTCAGTGAGCCCAACTTTGAGGAAGTGAAAAGCACTTACTTCGTTCTTTTAAAGTTACAAAAGTAATTGTATGTTGTCAGGAAGTGGTTCGATATCAACAATAAGTTGTTCCTCCTTAATTCATTTGGGGATTTTAAAAAGTTTAGTTTTTTTCCTGCACTTCATTTTACCATTCATTCTGTTTTCAATATTGAGTCGTAATTCGCTGTATGCCCCAGCTAATTAGGAAACAATTGTTTCTCTTGTTAAACTCTTTTCCATTTGAGATTATAATTGGTTTCTCAATAAATTAATTTTATTTTGAAACGGGTATACAAACTTTAAGTTAATCAAAGTTAATGTTGGGATGTCAGGAAACAAACGAGAAAGAATTATTGATCTAGTCAAGAAGATATGACTTCAATGACATTCCTGTTCTTGTTATTTTACATATATAATAATACATATAACTTTACATTTATTTGCCATTTTACATTTTTGTTGCATATGGATATCATGCCATTTGATCGATGACCTTTAGCGTTATGGACAGCGGAGTGTTATTTTATTTTTTTTCCCTAAATGGGTGGCATATTCCTAGAAGTTAGCTATTAATGGTCTAGCCCCTCTCTCTCTCTCCCTCCCCCTCTCTCTCCCCCCTATATATCTATACATTTCGGCTGTTTCTAACTCCAAGTTGGGATAAATGATTCCAGCAGCTTTGGTTTGGCTTGCCATTCCTCAGTTTTGGAGTTTTTAATTCCTTATTGAAGATTTCTATTTGTATCCAGAGTGCTGATATTGTGCTTGGAACAAATTGCTACCCGCTGTTTGTTTGTTGAAGACAAGGCTGGGTCTGAGGCTCGCTCTCCAGACGTATTAATCTTTCTCTACAGCAGGAATAATCAACAGAAACCATCGATTAACTGCACAGTATGAAGTCGTGCAACACGGACCGGCCATCTGCAGGACATTTATCTACTTTATCTACCCTGCAAAAACCTCTGATAATGCTAGTCTCATTGTGATGACACCGGTGATGATGACATTGCCTTTTTCTAGATTGTGAGTTCTTGTCACCATATGGCAGATCTACCCATTTGCTGCTTCTCAAATCAATCATCTTGCCTTATGCTCACACTTGATCTGGCTGAAGGAGTCAAAATGACCTAAATGCAGGTGTTTTTAAGTGTCTTGTGCATCACTGTACATCACTGTGCAACACTCATTTTCTATTTCATCATTTATATCCCTTCTCTCTAGCGGTGTCCTATGCGAACACCCCTAATCCTAACCAAAGGTTTGGGTACTGCTGGTATTTACTGCTACCCAATGCTGGTACTTCTAAAACATTTTAATTGTGTAAAATAAGGAGGATATTAAAGTCCATCCCTATTCAGGCCTTTGCAGTACTGCTCCTTGTGTTTTTCTGTGTTCGTTCCTCAAGGACCTCAGTAACCTTGAAATAAGGTTAAAGCTTGAATACCTGCTGAATAATAAGCTAGTTTAATAGTTGGCACAAAAGAAGAAATTTTAACGAATGTCATAGTGTTTTCCCCTCATACAATAAAAACCCTGATGATTTTCATGGACAAAAATAATTATATCTTGTGTTGTGCTTCTACAGGAGTAAACAAGAGTGGACCATATTCGTTTGTTTCATGTGACACTTTCTATGTATAGAAAAATCGAACGGTGTGTTTGAGATTAATCTCAAATGAAGATGCCCTTTCTCTCACTGAAACTAATTATCATTTAGTTTGTTCTTGGTCATTGTTAATGGATTATGAACTATTTGAAATGTTCACCTCAATCTGGGAGAAGATTTGTTTTAAATTCAGTAAAATGTATTCGGTGCAGCGCATAGCTTAAGGGTAAGTTCGCCAGGGAACACTTGACCGCAGCATCTCGGACAGGAAACTTGGGCAGGTTATAATTGGACAGCCGCAGCAGGCCAGAATCACTTGCGTACACATCTTGTTGACTCGTCGGGATCACGGCCAGCCAGCTTCTTTTGGATCCTTCAGTGCTTTTGGTCCACGGCACCAAACCACGCAGCATGCAATTATGGCCGTGTGGAAATAGCTGAGCTATGTTTCGTCTGGGAGATTCTGCAACTAGTAGGTTTTTGTCGGCACAACACAGACGAACTCTTCTGTAGCATTGTATTCAACAAAAGCTGCACTGCAATGGGAACCGCTCTCTTTTGCACTTTGCAAGCACAGTGTTTTGTTTGAGGAAACGCTTGGATGTTTGTGAACCGTCAGAGCCCAAAGTCGGGCAAATTCCCGGTGTGAGATACTTAATGGAGCTGGGTGGTGAACTGTTTAGTATGCTGTCTAATATTTAACAGGAGCACATTTATCTCGTGCAACCCTGACGGCGGTGCTTAAAGCAGCTCCATGAGCTGATGTTTATTTATTAGATCCCGCAACGTGATATTAGTTGCTCATACAGGGATCATAATGGAGTCCATGTGACTCGTTTTTATGAACTTCAAAGCGCTCCCCATGGCCTCTCATGCTGTCATCTCTCATCACCAGTCAGCAGTGCGGCCCTGTTGACCTGCGACCTCAGAACTGTCGCCATGGTGACTGTCTGACCTTGCCGAGCAGCTCCAAAAGCTGGGAGTGGAAGTGGCCTCCAGGGAAGGAATGGAATGTTCTGTTTTAGAACTGAACAGCGGCACGGCGCAGCCTAATCACAGAACAGTACAGGATCATACATGCACCTGGGACGACTCAGGGTTGTGCTTATTTTTACTGCACGCAGATATTTTTATATTGCTGATACAGTAGAAATCACTATGCGCGCCTAATAGAAACGCCCGGATGAAGATCCGAACGATATACTGTTGTTATGATGGATGGTGGCGTTTGCTTTTAGTGTTTCCATTGTTTAGCCAGATCTTTGTTACACACCCATTTGCAAAGCTGCTTTAATGACTCAAACAGTACGTGGCGAAAACTACTGTGTGAAGGAATCCTCCTCAGAAAAAATAGAGAAATTATTGAAGGTTAGGCAAAGTTACTCAACTGTCTGGAGAGGAAATGGTTGGATTACTAAATTGTGCTAATGAGGCGTTGCAGTTTAGAAAATCACAAGCAATCATTTCCAAAGAAAACTGATGTCACTTAGGATAAAGAATGTGAAGGAAATTAGGGATATTTGCGAGACTTCCACTGACTGAATAGTTCCCATAACTTGTCATGTCATAATCAAAGAGCCAATGCTTTTTTTTTTTTTTTTTTGGATACACAGAAGCTTCATTTATCGTGCACTGTCTGCATCACTTTGCAGATAGTTTGTTTACATACAGCTACATGACACACTGCATGAAATACCATATTTGATAAGGCTTAGTTGAAGCACTTTAATTGTGGTGTTCAGTGTTTCAGCCACTGATGGACTCTACTATAATTTATTTTTTTCATTTTATTTCATTTAGGCAAGTGTTCAGAATCAGTTGATTTTATTCAGCAAGGATGCATTAAAGCTATTAAAAAATTTATATTTCAAATAAGATGTTCTTTTGAAATTATGGTATATAAAAGTTGTTTCTTGAGCTGCAAATTAGCATATAAAAATAATTTCTGAGGGATCATGTGACACTGAAGACTGAAGTAATGATGCTGAAAATTCAGCTTTGATTTACAAAGCATTAAAAAATGGTTATTGTAATTGTAATTTAATTATATAACTCTATTTACTATATTTATGATTATATAAATAGACTTGATGACAAAAGACATTTTCCACAACATCCTTATTGGCCTCTAAACTTCATGTCTAGTTTAAGTCAATGTAGGTGTTTATAACTGCACATGTCCTTATGTCAAGATGACTTTGAACCATGCAAGTTTACAGGACAAACGTTAACTAGTGGTGTTTTTTACTTTATGATGTGTGACATACTTAAGAATTAGAGTTGTACTATTTCACTTGCAATTATGTATGCAATTATTTATTAAACATTTTGCATTGTCCAGCGCCATGTTATAAATCACTGTTGCACAAGATTGTCTTCTCTGTAAAACCTTTTCCCCCATTTTTTTTTAATTATCCAGTGAAACTTTTTTCTTATTCACCATGGAGAACTCTTTTGACAGACCTCAAAATTGTTCTGACCCAATTTGCAGTCTTTTTAAAGCTTTTTGTAATTTCTCATGAGAATTGACACTTCAATGTCAAGTCTTTTTTTTCTTCTTGTTGGCAAGTAATTGAACCTGTATGATCTTCTCAAACTTACTTCATCGTCACAGTATGGCAGTTGTATAATAGCCCATTTGTTTTTATATTATTTGACGCTTTTCTTATTCTTTTTACCTCCAACCTCATTAATGGCTGTGGTGTTTATGAAATGCTGACACGTTCATCTCAAGAGTAGTTCTGCTTGAGGTGTTGAATGGCTTTGCTGGAATCAAGAGCATGTGTTCCACCTTGAGGCGAGATGTTCGTGGGCGGGGGGCCAGGTTACATTCCCAAGGTCAGAGGAGGTTTGATTTATGCTAAATGTTCATGTCAGTTGTTCTGCCAAGTGTTTCATGATGTGACTTTTTCGAGTCTTTTGGTGCAATTTGCTATTAACATCCCCGGTTCAGAAATCACTTCTTAAAGTGAAATGATAATCTGAAATTAGTTATTGAGATTTAAAATTGCTGTTGTTTTTAAAAAAATTGCTTGTCAGTTCCATTATCTCTTTATACTGCTACATCATGGGCAAATATTGGATTCAATCTTTTGGCAACTTAACTTTTATCTGAGCTTAAGCATCTAAATTTTGGGGTGAAAAAGGAGTAATTGTATAAAATATTGGCAATGCTAACTAAAAGACTAAGGTGCATAAGCTCCGATCAGTGAGATCCACAATCATTTACTTCTAGAAGGATGTAATTTATATATATATATAGTAGGTTCCTAAAAAACAACAAAAAAAAGTCCTGAAGGACTGAGGATAGAGGCACAGTGCTAGATTTATAGCAGCGGTTACAAGGAACAATTAGCTTCAGGCGTGCCCTGTCGCAAGCTGCCAGCAGTTCATCGTTCAATAAAACATGATTTCCAGCCAGGTGAAGCAGCATCTGCTAGTTTTTCCATTGTAACAAATCACCAGGTTTGTGTTGCTGCAGCTCACCTCTTCATTGTTTTCTAATAAAACTCTAAAGCTCTGACACTGAGTGAGCTAATATAATTTTAAATCGATTTTAATAACACTATACCAGGCTCCATGAGACCTGCGTGCTGGAACTTTATTGTGTGCCATCTGGGGTAGGTGTGTATGTCGTCTTACTGCCTTCTTTTTATTTATTTTTTTGAGTCATATTGTGGTATGAGCATACATAATCAAGTGCGTGAGAGAAACTTATTTTTCAGCGAGTGGTCCTAACATCTGACGGTCTGGCCATTGCAGACTCTAGTCTGTTGTGGTTTACCGTCACACGTCAGTCATCACTTGGTTTTTCAGCACACAGAGGGGAAAATGACAAAGGGAAAAACCCACTGGAGTATGTCAAAACAAGGCCTACACAGTATGGAATAGTTGTGTGTTTGGGTATATTTTGTTCCTCTATATAAGGATTCCTGTGTTTCCCACAGGATTTTGAGAGACTTGTGGCGGCAGGCGACGTCACATTAATTAGCATACATATGTGACGTCATAGCGTCAGTTTGCGTTTAGATTCTGTCGCATACTGTAATACAACTGAATGCCCACAAAGCTGTTCACATTATATTTTCTGTAGTCATACATAACAAGTATAAATAGTAAACATTAAAACTATGCAGGAATTACTCTCAGTGTACTCCATGTTATTGTAAATATAATTACAATAACATGGTAAGACTTAACCGTGACCGACAGAATCAGAAAAAACTATTAAGTCTAAAATTTGAAAACTAGAGTAATTATATTGTCCCATGCTAGTGATTTCATATGGATCATTTATAGGTACCCAGCCATCCCAAAGCACAAGTTATCATACTTTAACCACAGCTTTGCCTTTTTTCCCTCACTTTCATGTTTCTTCGGTAGAACTGCATTGCGTTAATGTTCTCCAGCTATGCTGTATCCTCTGTCCCGAGTCTCGTTTGGATGTGGGTATGTAAGCTTTAGATGTCATTGTGGCGTTCTAAATCAATTACCGATTTTGATATCCATAAAGAGACCCCCTGACATTTATTGACATATACCAAGTCTAGTCTTTTGTAGAGAATATATTGATCCCAGGAACTTTCAGCTGGCTTACAATTCAGAGGATACAGTAATGTGTTTTTACAAGAGGAAATCTGTCTTTTCTTTATGTCTTTCCATAACTTCCACAGAGATAAAAGTTAGTTCCCTGTTCCAAACTCCAGTGAGCTTTCTACACAGGCCACCTTCCAAGGGAGTGTCCAAACTGAAATGGTGTGACTGATTTATAATGTTCTTCATAGGTAGTATCTCAAATGCATCTTTGCAGGGCACTCCAAATAAAGAAGACCCATGTCAGTCATATTGTAGCCATGCATTCTGGCATTGGCTTCTCTGACATAATTATATTTATTTTTCAAACAGTTCAATTGGGTGTCTCAGAAGGTAGCATTTAACAGACTTGTTGATGCAAGCATGCCTATGAGGCTTTAAAATGCTTTCAAGGGAATCCAGAGCTGTTTTTTTACTAATTTTTTTTAGTCTAAAAGAGAGCCACTACATTTATTGAAAGTGACCGTAAAAATATTTGTATGTTAAGTTTTCCGTTTCAAAGAAATCAGATCATCAAAGAATGCTTAAATTTTGGTTTTCACAAAACTATAAAGTTACTTAATAGTTTTAACGTTCATAAATTAATGGAATGCGTCTTGTTTTTTGATTTCCGAAGTGTCATGTGACACTAAAGACTAAAGACTGGCTGCTGAAAATTCAAAGGAATAAATAAAATGTAAAAATATTAAAATATAAAGTATTTTTTATTTTTGATTGCATAGGCCTAAATGTTTTTGAAAGAACTTATCAAAAGTTTTTATCAAACCTGCATTTAAGTTTACCAAATCCAAACTTTTGACTTGTATACAGCATTAAAAATGTAAAAACTGCATTTTTAAAAAATCTTCTCTCTGTTAGTATTTTTAAATGTCAGTGTTAATATAGTGGTTTACTACTTGCAGTTATGTAACCTTTTTCATGTTGTGATGGAATGTCAGTCTCATAGCTCCAGTAAAGTCCCTAAACAGACTTTGCGGTTTATTTCAGGCTACTCTTTCACTAGTCTTTTGATGTTGCTCGGCCAAAGAAGTCTGAGATTAAATGATGTGTTTCCCCCTTTGAACACCTGAGCAATCATATTCTTCCGTCTTCCTGTAATTGGGCCAGAACCCAAAAGGGAAAACCAATTCTGCATTTCTGTGCAAATTAATTCACCTTTGACCCAGCCCTTCACACAATCCCATTCCAGATGTATCAACCGAGAAGTCTCATGGGCAACATGGTCCTCCTTTAAAAAAAGAAATGATAGTTTAGTTTTCCGTAAGTGCAATTGCTTTCAACATTCTTTTAATTGCCATTTGACAATCTAATGTTTTGTTTTTTGGAGACAAAAGACACAATTTGTTTTACAGGGCAGGTCGAGCTGGTTCTAATGAGACAACGCGTTAAATGACATTGCTTGCGTAACCTGGTCGTGCTTCTCACTTTGATTTAATGTTCGGAGCTTATGTTGAAATCTCTTTGAAAGTCCATACTTCAGGCATTCTTTCTTCCTCCTCTGACGCAAATGAGAACCATGTGTGCATTTCCTTAAATATGCAGCAGACTGCTACTTTAAAAAGACCAAAAATCTGAGATAATGTTTTTTTTCTGTTTTAGTAGGTTCAGATAAACTTATTTAACACTGTGCAAGACTCTAATGGTGCGGAGATGCAGCATTGGTTCTCCTGAGCGTGAAAAAGTAAAGGAATTTACTTTTTCAAGGAAGGCTTACAGTTTGTTTCGCAGCTCTTTCAGATAGACATTAAACTCTCTTCTCCACTGGAGCAGGGTGGTGCTGCTTTGGTGAACAGTTTTTTTCCCCCTACAGCGTTTAAGCCTGGAGGTCAGTGGCGGCCCGTTCTGCAGCTTGTTGACTTGCTGACACACGGCGCTGGTTAATGGTGTGGCCCGTGATCCATCTGCACCAGCTTCTTTGGCTCCTCTGAAAATAAAGATTAACTTTCCACTGCTCTTGCGCGCTCCATTTGTGTTTTTCCATCGACCATAGTAAACTTCTGGAAAAGGTGCTTATCTAGAGCTTTGAAAAACAATTTAGTTTCTGACTTTGCCACTCCATTCTGTCACCCTCACAGGAGCTTGTGGTGCTCTTACCAAGATTAAAATTGCCCATGGTCTGACAGATAGCATCCCAGTACCCATACCGTTTCCCTGCATGGGCGGTTTTAACAGCGCTCCCCTAAAAGTCTTGCTGACTGCGAGAAAGCGTTATGTGGGACTCTTTTGACCAAACCTAAAATAGAGGTTTGGTTTATAGAGGCCAAACATTTTTAATGCCTCAAGTTACTGCATTGCGTTTATTTTTAAGACTCTATCATGGAAGTGGTTTGTTCTGTGCTGTGGCATGAAATGGAAAGGTCTGTGTTTAAATTTTTATGAATGGCAATATATGGCCACTTCCATTACAACACATTTACTAAGTGCTTGTTTTCTTACTGACAAATGAGATTTCCAGATAGAGCTAACCAGGTTAATATTGGCCAGGTTAAGGAAAGGTGTAATATTGCTTTTCTGTCATGATGGGCCAACAATAAAACTAGTCTTTTGACTTGGTTTCTATGGTATTAAAGGTTTTTTTGTTTAAACCAGTCTAAGCAAATGCTTGACAACAGTGCTTTCAAAAGTTATATTTTACTGGTGGCAATTTTAATGAGAATGTTTAGTGGCTTTGTGAATTTTATTGTTGGCATCTTATAAGATAGAGAACAGCAGTCTTGTTCGGCTAATGGGATTTTAATTAAACACCATTATTGTTTTCTTAACATTTCATAAAAGGGAGCTTCAGCACCTTACTTTAAAAAAAAACAGGATCAAGTTTCTTTTTTTTCATGAACATTTATGCCCTTTTCCTCATCATTTGACACCGTTTTTAAAATGCTTTTAAATGCTTTGTTTTTGGCTTTTCAATGGGAACTTTTTAGAGACCACAAATGAAACTTGCTACTTCCTTTTATGGGTGTAGTCCTGTATCTGGAGATTTAAAAGTGTAAATATAAGTGACTCAAAATATGAGTGACTTTTAAAGAAGTGATTCTCGCCAAAGTTTAGACGCTTACATGTTGTTTCAAACCCATATTTTGTCTTTCTTTTTTTTCCTCCCAGAAACGAAAAAGTGTGAATTTTGAAGAATATTCTGTTTGTCCTTATAATAACAGTAAATGATGACAAAGGCTGACAGCAACATTACATTTTGTAAGAATAAGATAATATCTTACTGTGTTTGACTGTATGCAGTTTATTCCTAGCATTCTGAAGCCATACAGTTTGTATTTATCACTTGAGGAATGGGCAAAATGTAAATTTATTAATTGATAACTGATGCCTCCCAATCATTCAATAACTTGAAATTAAATCTCTTCAATATTTCAACTGTATCAACTGAACAATTTGTTCATGACTCTTCTTCTTTTAAACTTAGTAGGGAAGTAATAGTAATTTATAAATGCACAGTAATATATTAAAAATTGTTTAGGAAGCTTTGAATATTGCAAACACAGTATGATCTTTCTCACTTTAATGATGCTTTTTTGTCATTTTGTAGATTGACAGTCCCAGTCCCCTTTTGCTTTCACTGTATTGAAAAGTGTCCTGGAAATGCTTCAGCAAAATTTTACTCTGTCTCTAAAGTAAAAAGTGTCAAATGTTATTGCTTTTAGTGTTCCACTAAAAGGAACATCATATGGGTTTTGAAACTACATGAGGGTGAGTGAATCATGACATGGCTTTTATTTCTGGGTGAATTATTTCTTGAAGGTCCCAGATCATGAATTTTTATTGTTTCTGGTTCTTCTTTTTTTTTTTCAATTTGTTAAGGAACACAGTTTAGGTTTTAATTTTCTCAAACCCAAAATAAAAATAGAAATAATTAGCTGCTGTTTATTCATGTGCTATCTAAACGAACATACTATGTATGAAGATGAGACTGAAGAGAAATCGATTTACTCCAATCTCAGTTATGTAAAGCGGTTGGATTTTGTAGCATTGACGTCTTCAGTGGCGTCATTGTTTGGTTCTGTAATGAGGGTTTGACATTTAAGCCTTTTCAAGTACTCCTACTTCACACATGTAAAAGTGGTTGTGTTTTCTGTGCAGATCTTTTCGCTTCTTCAGTAGCGCTGTGGTTAGCACAGTAGCTACCACGGAGCGTCTCGTTGTGAAACACTGGGAAATTCTTTGCTTTACGTGCTAAATTGTTCCATGTGTTGCGTTGCACCGTCACAAACTTAACACCTTTTAATTACGTATTTATTTTCCCACCAGTCACTCATATCAGGGTTTTTTGTTGTGTATTCACCTTGGGAAAGCACTACAGCAATGGGATGCAATTCATTTAAACATCAATGAATGAATTCAGTGGGGCTCATCTTGAATATTGTTCCCCAGTAGGCATGAAAGCAATGTATAAAACATGGAAAATGTGATGCCAACTTACTTGATAGTGCAACATGATATTATTTTTCTGGACAAGGTTTTTGATCTGCCTTTTTTTGCAGTTACTAAAACTTAAGATGTCAAATTCATTGCCTACTATGGGCTGTTTCTATAGTAACCATGGGTAGCCAGGTATAAAAATTTCTTTTTGCTTCCCATCTTCTGTCAATGACCTCTCTATCTATCTTTTTTTTTTTTCCTTTCCCCACAGGACATTTTTTCCCAAAACTCTCTATTTAATAATGCATGAGCTGAAGGAGACCTGTTATGTTTGGAAAGCTGGAGTTTGTTTTTCAGGCGTAATTGATTAACCAGCTTCTAATGTTAAAACCTGCATGCACAGATTGTTTTCCAAACGTTGAAATGCCTTGCTTTTAGCGGAGCCATACCCATTGATCATGTTTAATTGATTTATAATGACTCCTGAAGATAAGTTTTTCAAAATATTCGTCCCTCACTTCACCTCTTATAGAACTTTTAGAACCTGATGTTCTTCTAAATTGCCCAGTACTCTTAAAATATCCACTGTGGGAAGAACGTTGAATCAGATCATGGAGCCATTTCCAAAAAGTTGCTCTTTACTAGTTTTATTTGTGCCAGTGCTTCATTAACTCCGCTCGACTCCCTTGCAAGAAGCAACCCACATCTTCCTCTAAACGGTTCCTTCACAGGTTTAGACATTATAATTTTTTCTTTTGGCAGCGGTGAGTTTTCTTCTCGGTCCGTCTCTAGGGAAGGTAACGTGCAGCTGGAACCTCGTCTTTTGGCCGTCTTAATAAATCTGAATAAAACTTGTGAATGACCTCAGCAGAAAGAAAAACGATGATAATCTTGCGACGATGTGTGGAGATGCTCTTCACTGGAGTATCACGCTTCGTGGCTCAACTTATGCTTGGTGCACCTGCAGTGTAGAAGCACGTCCTAATGTACCATGGAATCTTCTGGGGATATTGGAGTATTTGTGAGGTCTAATTTCCTCTAAATGTGTGTGGAAGGTTGGTGGACTCAGAGAATGGACTGCGATGTTGATTGATTGCTGTGGCGATTCTTCAATCCCTGCTGAGAATAGACAGAGCCGGAATGAGACTCAAAATAAGTTGGAGAAAGCGGAAAAGTGAAGATTTATGAGTGATGTGTAAGAATTAAAAACCTACGAAGGATTAGGAGAAATGGCACATATGGAAAAGAAAGTGTGTTTTAGAAACTTGATAAGACTACAATTATGTAGCCATTTTGAAGATTGATTTGGGTTTGTGCATATATGGTCATAAAAAAAAACTGGCAAAAATACTTCACAGTTTTTACAAAAATACAACCTCTTGAGCAGTAAATCAGTTTCATAGAATTCAATTCTTAAAGGTGCTGTATGCAAGTTTTGGACTCTACTAAAGCCAAAAAATTTAATATGTATGTAGATATTTCTTTGAAAAATAATGCTATGTTCAGTAATTCTTTAGAGTAACCCTTTCAACTGCTAGTTGGCAATATTACATTCTGCACCTGTATGATCCAGTTGTCGGGAAACACAGCGTATTGCTGTCAAGTAATCATGTTATGTTTACGTAGCTGTTTTTTAAAAATCGATTTAAACAATTGAATATGTAACCAGTGAGACAATAAGCATGTACTTCACTCAATCATGAATGCACTTATTTAAAATGGTGTTGGCACAACCTTTGTTAAATGCACCATTGATGCTTTCCACAATTATTCTCTTCATATTTGTCCTTCTGCTATTAAGGGAAGCTGCTAGTTATCTGTTGTTTTCTAGCGTGGTTTCAGCCCATGGCTTGAGCTCCAGTGAACACTGCTGACATGGGGTGTGGTTGTTTCTTAAGACTTTATATAAACACAGACAAGCAGTTTTTCCTATCCAAAAGCTTTAAATGGAGTATAACTTTTTTGTGTTTTTTTTGTTGATGTCACGGGTGTCATCGAGTTTCTCTGAAACATCTCCTTTTTAGACTTCTCTGTAATCTTGCTCTCACACTTGCCCTTGTCCTTGTTTAGTTTGTAAGTGGTTGCTTGCGTATCCTAAGGTCAGGCTCATTACAAGATAAATTATGCTATTAAACAGTGTTTTCACAGCGCTCCCTTTCAGTGCTGAGTCTCATAGAAATGCAGGAAGACATGCTCTTGTCAAGAAATGATTTAACCATTTCACTTTTAATACCAAGTTACTGTGAATACTTTCTGAAGTGTTTATGATTGTTTTTATCATGTCAAACAGTTGAATATATTACAATGGGACATTTTTCAGTATTCTGCGGGTCTTAGTCATAATTTGCTTTTCCACAAATTAAAGCTTTAAAACAGAGAGGAATGTCTTGCATTCATAAATTCATGGCTTTAAATGTTGTGTGCACTGCAAATAAATATCTTCCTCAGTATTTTTGTCTTGTTTTACAATACAAATATATACACATCCTTAAATCAAGATGTTTACTAGAGAGAGCTGTTTTAGTCATAATCTTACTTGTGGTTTTTGCTTCAAGCCATTTTACCTTCATAAATCCTGCAGAAACACCGTTCTTGTATTCATTTTTAATTTTTTGGGGAGTTTATTTTCTTATCCTTTGTCAGCGCTGTTAATAGATTTTGGAAGATGACAGAAAAATAACCAGATATTGACTGGTGAATTGGCGTGGCCGATTATAGTAATGCTTTATAGATAAATTGGACTGATGCATGACATTGATGCACGTCTATAGAGACTGATTTCAATTGCAGAGGCTAATTGCTCCATTTGCACAATGAGTCAGATGGATTGTTCTCTTGATTTGTAATTGCTCTCGAAATGATCACAATTTTGCCCAGCACATTTCTCCCCAGCACTAGCACATTTCCCACAGTAAACATCTGTGTTTCCACCTTCAACTCTGACTCGTCTACTGTTTCCGTTTTATTATTCTACTGGCTAGTTAAAGTTTCAACTGCTGAGCGTGTGTTTGCCTTTATTAGAGAGAAGATGGCAAAAGATAGTTAAAAAGTGATGCATGGCAGAGGCTAATTTTAGATAATAGCACTGTCCAGCAGTTTTTCCCACACACATTAGAGCCGTGTCATTTAGTCCGACCCCTGAGCGATGAGTCAGACCGAGAGGTCAAATTCTTGTCAAGTAATGCCATTATTATGTGGTTATTGCATGCTAGCTTTACCTCAGTGTCTTGGCTAATGCGCAGGTAAATATCTTAAATGCAAGATTTACAGTGTTCTTTAATTACAGGTCATAGTTTTTGGTCCCAGCTGCAAGATCTCATAAACAGTTTTGAGAAAGGGACATGTCTGAATAAAACAACTGTTTCTTTTTTTTTTTTTTTTACTAATTTTGAGGGGGTTTTTTTTGTCTTGCTGTTATTAAATCCTATCTTAAAATAAATCTTGATTTGTATTGAATCTTTCTGTAAGTCGTTCTTGGTTTTAAAGAGAATAACATTCAAATATTTTTTTTAATTAGGATTTTTCTTACAATAACTTTGGTAAGAGATGCTTGATATGTTCAGAGCTGATTTTCATATTGAAATTTATATCAGTAATATATTGTGTTATTATTGGACACCGATCTGTAGCTGATTTGTGTTGCGTCTCTTAAGAAAGAACATTATGCCTTTTTAAAAGGGTTCCATGCAAATGGGGGTGCATGTCGAACTATTGTGTTTTTGGTAATTAAAGTTAATAATTACAAATATTTATTCTGGTGTAGTTTGGTCTTAAGAGTAGATCTGGAATGTGTAGGTTGCTTCCAGACATAAGGAACAGATTTAGCAAAGGCATGCCAACTGTTTAACCAACACTGATATCATTTTCAGATGTGGATTGTAAGTTTTAGTGTAGATCTAAGTGGGTTTTTTTTTTTTTTCTTCTCCTCTGCATGCCTTTCCTCTCGTATGTTTCCAGGCAGTTGAGATGGTTGTCTGATGGTGGTCTGATATGACAAGGCCAGAATATCTCCATCTGCGCTCCCCTGTGTCCCGGAGCCGCTGGATTCAGGCCCGTCGGAGATTGATGCTCATCTTTTTCGGCCTCTCTTATCTTACACAATACACCCATACCCATCCTCAGTCTATTTCCCTTTGTGACTAACAAAGCTCTCAGAGCTCTGAATGTGCTTATTACCCATCTCTCTTTTTGCTGTCTCTCTTCACGATCAATTCTGGTGTTATTTTCTGTCGTTATTGTTCTCTCGTTAACCGCCAAGCGTGCCGGCCTCTCGCTAGCGGGTCAATAAATGTTTCATCTCTTCTTTCAGTCTGTCATCTTTTTGCTTTTTTAAGGTTTTTATTTTTAACCTTCTCTGTTTGATGCTTGCTTTCTGTGATTATTGTGGTATTTACTGGGTCACAAGCTGTCAGATTGCCTTTATTGCCTCACTGGCTTTGTTTGGGCGGAGATGATGGTATCAACCTGTTGTAATCCAGCCTGTATGCTGAGGACGTCATGGAAGAATAAATGTAGAGCCGTTGTCCTCGATCTTTCTTGACAGGGGTTCGGATTACATGTTGTCGCCCTTTTGAATAAAGCATGGCTTTGTTGCAGTGACCTTTTTGAAAAATTAGTTTTGTGTTTTTTAAATTTATCCCTTAAAAATGTAGTTCACCTTTGGGTGGGTCTGTATTATTTTACTGATGGAGGTTTCTCCTGTTACCTGTTGGTAAAATCAATACTGGTCTTGCAAATGAGCATGTGTCTTGCTCTACAGCTGTCTGCTAGATCTTTTGCCTTTCTATAGTCTGAATCTATAGCTCAACCGCTTGAACTCCGGCTCACTTTAGACAGATAGCTTTCATCAAACAGAGAGAGAAATCGATCCGCAGCCGTGCCGGTTTGATGCCTCGGGCCCTCTAGATGATCTTGTCATGTGTGATTGTGCAGTCGGCTGACAGGAGATTGACTTGTTCACTGTTACTTGTACTTAAGGCTGTTGGACATGCAGAGCTGTCCGTGTTTCTCTCTTTGTCAATTTTTCTTTCATCTGGATCATTAAGGTCATGCACTGGTCCACAGCTGGGCTTCGTACCAGTGATCTTCAGTGGAGTCTCATTTGCTTTCATTTAAATTTTATCTTACAGAAACAGACATCGAGTCTTTGAATCAAATTTTGATGTTCCCCAAAAATGAACATTTTCGTAATTTGCTCACCTAATATTGCTTAAATCTTTGTTGTCTTTTTAACATGCATAGATTTTGATATGGAAGTCAATTATATTAATTTTTTTGCATAGGTAAATGTTACTGTAAATGACCTTTTATATAAATGTTTTCTAGTGGCTATTTAGTAAAAAGTGGCTTTTAGTTACTACATTTTGAAACGCTTTGAATCTACAAAATGACTGTGTATGCATGTGTGTGCGTGTAATATATGCATGCGCACAGACACACATGTATGCACAAGTTGAAAGGTTTTACTGGCCAATCCCACCTCCCTCTCTCTCTTAAAGAAATTTCTAGGATGTGGTGAGCTAAATGTAGCCTTGTGTTTTTTTTCCCTCAGGTTTTTGGAGATTATTATCACTTCAGGCACAGCAGAGTGGTGAAGAGGTCTTTATCAGAGCACAGAGGAACACACATTCGTCTGCACACAGAACCTCAGGTATGTGTGAAATGTACAATCCCGGTCTCCCTTAGAACAGCCCTTTCCTCTAACAAAATCTAAGGTTATGTTGACAAATCCTTTGCTAAATGAACTAAAGAATCCAAAATACTGAAGCCATTGAGATCTCAATAGGTCTCAGAGAAAGTACAGAAATTGTGTTACAATGATGCTGAAAGCTGCTTTTTAAGGCACTTTAAACGCACACAAATAATCATTGCGAAACCTTGAAAGTTCCAGAATTTGCGGGATGAGATATATAATCTAATTCTACACAAAACAATCTTGCGTTGACCATTAACATACTATCTACTTCCCATTTTATAGTTTTATAAGTTTGTCTAATCAAAAATGGATGCTTAGTGTCCGTGGCTAGAAAATAAATGTCATTTTAGACACTATTTGTATTGAAGGGGTTGCAAAAATTGCAGGCCTCATATAAAATGAATAGAAAGCGAAACTGTTCATATAATATTTAGTTTGACTTCCTGAGGTTGATAATCAACATTTTATGAAGGTTAAACGCATCCTTCAGTGATCTTGAGGGAGTTTCAGCTCCTAATTTGTGCTGTGTTTGTGGAAATTGCCTTGGAGCAAGTGAAGTTTGTTAAAGCAAGTTATTTGCATTGTGCTGATTTATGACACTTTTATTTGGGGTTATATGACTATTTTTTGCAGCATGCCTCTTTTTTTCATCTTTAAAAGGACACTGCATGACTTTGACTTTCATTAGTTGACTTTCATTTGTATCATCAGGAACTGCAGCTAAAGACCCAATCACTTTGCTAACATAAAGAAGCACCACTCAATTTTCAAGTCGTTCATCCTTATCTGTTATTCTTAAACACTTTCTCCTTTGTAGTTTTTTTCTTGTCTTCTAAAGAATTGAGGACAGACTGTTTTTTCTTATTGTGAGTCTTTCCATTCGCACCCTTGCATGCTGTTCTCGTGAAACTTATATATCAAAACTCCGCAGTTTCCTCCCCTGTGCACGTTCCTTTTAAGATCACCAAATAAAACCCTTACGGGTTCTCTTGTCACAGGTTTGAAATACGAGCGTTTAAAGCGGAGCTGCTCAGAATGCGTCAACCTGACATCTGCGTATGTTCACTACAGCCTCAGTTTGTCGCTTAACGGCTTTCCTGATCCAGATGTTGAGTTCTGATGCGGCGTGAAACACAAACCCTGCAATTTGAATGCCAGAGGACTGCTGAGGGCTAGAACCCCCTTAATGGAAATCACGGGCTGGACCCGTATGGCCCATTACTCACTTTCTAGAGGGGGTTAAAAAGTCCATCTTGTAACATGGCTGCAGCGCCACGCTCCATCAGTGTGAATGGCCTCCAGGAGCAGAGCGACTTCCCTTGAGATGGAGAAAGCACTCCATTGTGCGGTGTTCTGTAGTGATGAGGTGTGTGAATAATGAACCTACAGTACCTGGGTGCAAACACAATGACAGAGTCATTGCACACGGCCCTGTTCTACTCATTTGTCCATCTCAAATTCATTTCTAGAAAGTTGCTTTTGTGAGCGCTGAATGATTAGTCCTTGTTGGTACAATGGAGCTGGGTGTCCTCTTAAATTTCATGCATTGAATGCATTGTCAAAGACATCAGTCTTCTGGGAATTGCATAAGATTTGCTGGAGGCCTATTTATTTATTTTTTATTTTTTTTACTTGTTTCTAAGTATAGACAGAAATTCATATTTGGATTTTTTTTTTTTTTTTGTATTACACCTTCGCCATCTGTCAGTTTATTTCAAAGTCATATGTTGTATAGTTTTTGTCACTATTTCTTCTCTGTTCTAGCTTGTGCATATTTATATACTAAAAATGTTTTTGTCATTATTTCTTACTTCTAGCCTTTAAAATACTTATGCTACTGCAACTTTGCTTTGCTTAATTGCATTTGTCAGTTTTTCTTTTTCTTTTCTTAAAAGCTTAGAAGATTTTGTCATTGCCGCTGTTAACATCCAGTTGCCATGTGAAACACCCTATAAATCTCCAATGATTATGTGGAACCGTTATGATTAGTCGAACTGAAAATCAGGAAAAATTAAGGCTGCACAATTTATCGCAATTACAATTACAGATGCCACAATTGCATAATTGTTCAAAGTGGCAATTAATCATTCAAAATCCACTTCTGTTATTCTGTGTGCTTAAGATGTGTTATGTGCTGTCTACATGCTATATTAAAGGATTTTGCATTGTTTTAATTATCGTTTTAGTATAGCATTATAATACTATTCATATATTATTTCAAAATATTAGACAAACTACAGCTAGTTTGAATCTTTTGATTTCATTAATTTTAGTTAAAAAATAAATGCACTTTGTCAGCTTTTATTTTCATGTTTTTAGCAATATATCTTTTTCTTGCGCCATCTTGTGGAGTGCTCATTTTAAAATCAACTTAAAAATCAAACTGAAATGACGTTTCAAACTATTAAGAGCCCTTTTGGGATTCCTTTGCAGTTGTTGTAGCATTATATGAAAAGATTGACCTCAGCAGAATGTTGACTCATTTAGAATGATTGACTTTTGCTCATTTTGATAATGCAAATGGCTATAACACTGAAGGCAATCACTCTTGCAGTTGTGTGAAGATGTTGCCCTTGTAAAGTATGTTGGTCTTGTTGGCTGCCCTCTCAGTGGGTCCCAGTGGCATTTCCCCTCACTGCCCTGCTCCGCTTCCTGTTGTTGAATTCTTTCGCTCAATTCAGCTTCAGAAAGAGCAACCTTTTGAGCAATGTTTTATCTCAAGCAATAGTGACTTTTGACAAATATGGAATGCTAATTACATTTTATACTATGCAGTCTTTGTTCTTGTAGTCACAAATAGCATAATTCAAGATATTTTAAATTACTCCGGGTTAAAAATACTACTTACAGGTCTAATCACAGTGAGGTGGTGCTCATGCAGAATGGCACAGACTGGTATAGACTGTTTGAATTGAGCAGTGCAACATTTTGTTCCTTTTAACTAGATTTGATTTTGAACAGGTTGCCAAGTTAGCTAAATATATTGCGTTTGCTTGAGGTGCCAGCGTGATCACTGCGTTTTTGAGAGGAAACCGTTACTCTGTAATTTATGGTTATACAGAAAGAAGCTAAACACATTTCAAAAACGGTAAAGTATTTGCTGGACAAAGAACACATGAAGGATGCCGCTTAATAGTTGCCTTCCTTTCCGTGAGCTTGTCCCTTTGTTTTCTTTTGTTTTGTAATTTTTATATTATTTTTATGAAATATATACATTTTAATTTTTTCTGTTGCTTTTATATGAAAATAAATACGATACACAAGACACTCAAAGTGCTTGCTATTTAATTCCATACGAAAGGCGTATTTATCATACATTTTTTACTTAAAAACAAAGATGTATTTTAAAATTTGGTAGTAATATGACAACAATCACACATCTCACACATAGAATGCAGGGTCATAATGTTTGGGAATATTCACACAGAATGTAAACGCATAACCACATAATATTAGATTAAACGCAACATCACAGTTGTTTGAACCAATAAACAATTCGACTCATCTCAAACAAGCCTTTTACTGTACAGTAGCTCGCAGTGATCTTCGCAGCCGCTTCAGTTCAGTGCGTTACATGACTTCCCCCTACCGATGATGTCTTTCCTGTGTCAAAGCATTTTCTGTGTTCCCGCATAATACCTCTTTCTTTCCCATGCGCAATTTGAATGGCCAGATCAAGCACAATATTATACTGTATGCTACGTAAATCTCATAAATGATCAAGAAAGAGCATGCATTTGATCTTAATGGTTTTCTGTGAATATGATTTACGCAACTGACTTTATTATCTGCATTTCCAGTTAGGGTGTTCCAGATCGTTTCCATCCGGACTCCATTTATAGTCAAGATTTTATCAAAACTCTCTGTTCTGTATCACTCAGTCCATCTTCATAGCTTCAGAAATCCACTTCCTATTTCTGAGTCCTTTGGCAGCATTCATATTCTCTTTGAAACACATTTGGCTTAAGTCAAAACATCAGAGCTGTCATAGATGAAGCAACATCAGTCATGAGGTTATTCATAATGCATTGCTTTGCCAACAGAGTACTGGCTCTAATTGAGCCTAATTTCAGACGAGGCCGATCTTTAAAAGTTAAAAGCGCTTATGTGTGCTACTTTTTTAATTACCGTATTACTCTTGCTAATTAATCAACAGGGGGAAAGTGATAAAATGTTTAGACAACATGTCTATCTCAAATAACTTGCCAAGCAGGCAGCCTCAGATCTTAATACGGCTTCCTATCAGCAAAAGGTTTTTTTTTTTGGGAGTCTGAGTTCAAGTGATAACATTAGTGAAAACTTACATTATTGCTTTATTTGAAGCTTTTTATTTATATTTTTTGTGTTTGGCAGAACAAAGAAATTCACACATGTTTGGAACTGAGTGTGAGTAAATTATTACAGAACTTAAATTTTTTTAGGTAAACTATTCCTTTAATTTTCTTTCCAGCTTTTCAAAGATTTTCTCATATATAGCACAAATTATGTGGGTTAAATGCTATAATTTAAACCTTGGGGTTAGTATTGTAAATGAATACCCAAATGCCCTAGTTTAAGCAATATTAACCGTAATGCTAAACTAAAGCTTTGCGGGAAATGTTTGATTTTGTCAAACACAGAAGCTCTGACAACATGACCTAAACTTTGAACAGCTGTCAGTACACAAATGAATAGGTTGATTATTAACTCATTTACCCGAGTAAAGCAGAAATAGAGCACTTCTGCCAATGATATGATGATTTCGTCAAGACTGTGTGACCTTGAGGGACGTTGAGTGGTTGGTCAAATGTGTCCTGGTTGTTCTTCGGGCTTGTAATCATTCCCACAGGCCTGTCATTCGTTTTCTGACCACTTGCTTCACTTACCTGTCACATGTCTGTCCATTTCATCCACTAAAAGTCGTTGTAGACAGTGAGCAGTGGGCTCTGGCATGAGCAGCGCTAAGCTGTCAATCACACAATCTGCCTCCGTCTGCGTTTTCTGTCCTGTTGCTAGTCGCTGCCCTAGAGGAACAGCTTCCCGTCTTTCAACAGGCCTCTCTGTCTCTGTATTGAGTGGAGGAGAATTGTAAGGAGACCGAAAACAGAACTGTGTGTCTGTCAGCTGCTTTCGTCAGCACATAAAATCAAAATTGGACCATATTTACTATAACGCATTGTACAAATTTCATCATTACTTGCTATTCTTTCGTCAAAATGCATTAATTTTCTCATTTCTCTGCTGATATTATCAAGGCATTGTGGCCTGGGAAAATTAAGTAGCAATAAAATGCATTCTTACCGTTCAGTGTTCATATTTGTAGTTAAACTGAATATTGTGTTTCATGCAAGCATGTCACGTTACAACAGATACATAAATGCTTGTTGAATGGAGTTTCCCATATTTTTACCCATGTTTAATTGTCTCGTGCAGATTTGGTGCCATTGTTATCATGGTTAATGTTTCATGGAATATTTTTTAACTACAAACTGTTCTGGATCTGATGGAGAGGAAACTTTGAAAAGAAGTGAATCACATATGTCTCTGACTGTTTGTTTGTTTCTCAAGGTAATGTGGGCGGAACAGCAGGTGGTGAAACGAAGAAAGAAGAGGGATATTTACTATGAGCCATCCGATCCGAAGTTTGCACAGCAGTGGTACTTGGTAAGTAAACAGCTCATCTATTTGTTTGCGCGCACATGTGTGTGTTCTTTGAATGTTTGTCCATTCGCTCCCGCTCAGGTCGGATGGTTTGGATGGGCTGTTGTAATGTTCTGTTTGATTTCATAGGACTCTGTTCCTTTTGCCCCTATTAAATGGGACATTGTGTAACAGTGAACTTGTTGCCATTATGGTCATCCGGTGGAGCTTAAAGTTTAATCAGCCGGTTGTGATTTGGCTCTTCGGAAACATTCCAGACGTGGTGCCCTTCTCCATCAGTCTTCAAACATATGCTCTCCTGAGATGGCAGTCCTTCTGTGTCACTGTTTTGAAGTGAATTTTTGAAGTCATTTGAAATGACATTTCTATGCACAATTTCATGTGCAAAGAAAATGTTACTGTAATTTTGAATGTACTGTTTAATTTCTACTCTGCAGTTTGAGGACAATACACATTTGCATGAGCAATGAGCAGCATGTGGAGTCACTGTCAACACTACCAAAATAGCAATACAATACAACGATAAGCAATGCTGATAAAACAGCAGAGGCAGCGGACTAAACATGCGTCTCTACCTGTTTGTTACTTGAAAAGACAATTAGAAGTGTCCCAATTCTGTCTTGTGTAAATATTAGCCACATCTCTCAACTAGACATGTCCAGATGAGAGCACAAGCATCTCTCTTAGTTCTAATTGTGTTTGAGTATATGTAGTCTGGCATTTATCGTTCTATTATTAGTCAAGATCTGCCTCTTGAATGGATAGAATTTTAATTTGGACTGTTTCAATTGATTTTTTTCCCAATTGAGGTTTACAAAGGCTTTTTCATATCGAGCTAATATTCAGATTATTAATGGATTCTTAGGCCGCATAGAAGTGTAGCTGATCTTGATGAGTTGCTCTCCGTCAAGGATGGAAAGCTGTGTTTTTTTTTTGTTTTTTTTTTCAATTTCTATTTTGCTGTTCACTTAAGTGTTTTCTTATTTTGTTGATTTGTTGGGCAGTCGTGTAATATATTTCACTTAATGTCATACCATGTATGTGAGTGTGACAAATAAATAAATTTGAATTGATTCAAGATGATGGTTGTAGAACACTTAAGGATCAGCTCTAATACTGTAATATAGACCGTCAGGCTACATACACTATTCACAATTATTTGTAATTTCTTCCTCGTAGTCCTGGTACCTCTATGCTTTAACTATTAAAACCTCAATTCTGAAAATGCTGAGAGACAGAAATCTCATACTGCTTAAGTATGTACTACATTTACAATTAAACGTACTACCCGACTGTTAAAACAGTACGTTCTATATAGTATGAATGTGAGTAGTATGAATGGAATTCGGACGTACTACATCCGCCATATTGACACGTGTCACGCGTCGTCACAACAGCGCCACAATTTAAACTTTAATTAAATTTCAAATTAATTTTCAGGTTTTAAACCATTTTATAAACACATCTGATAACAGAACATAATCAATAACAGAACACAAAGTTCCTCTATAAAGCCACATTCTTTCAAAAATATTTCATAGCTTCCATAGAGCCCATAGCTTTGTAAAAACGAAAATCAACTAAAAGTCTTTATTTGATCATAGTTGTAAAAACATTATTAAAAGTTGTGCTCAATTGCTCAAAGAGAAAGAAAGAATGAAAGAGAGGAAAATATAAAGAGGAGAAAGAGAGAAAAGGGTACTAATATATTACTGTATTTATTATTTTTGCTTATTTATAAAATATATTTATATTTTTAGATATATAATATTTCAATTTATTGAAGTTATTATTAAGAGTCCCTCCATCAATATCTCTCATTTATGAGAATCTTGCAGTGCATTGAGAATCGTTAGTTTGCATTATTAGCCATTGCTCAGTTATTCTGCATTCAGCGGTGATTCACCAGACTTAGACGTTTTGTTCCAGCTAATGAACCAAGGAGACAGTAGATTTTTCTCACATTTTGGGAAAATGTCATGACTTGGGGAAAAAAACAACAATAAAATTGTAGTCTGAGCTCCAGTCCGTTCTCAGCGGATTTTCCCCCTCTTCACGGCAGCGTTATCAATCATGTTTATCAGTAAAATGGTTAGAATCCGCTCAATAACATTTCTGCAGAATGGAATGCAGAAAAAGTTTTGCTGCAATTGCAACAGTTGACCGAAGGTCATCAGCAGCAATTTATCAACCTCACAGCATTATTACTAGACCTTTAGGGCGAGATTGCATCATTTTGCCTGATGTAGGCTTAAGAAATAAACTGTCAGTTCTCTTCGTTTTGACTTGCAATCCCACGATAAGCAGGAGAGTGTATCATTTTTGGGTCATCAAACCTGACAGCACCTTTCTGGGTTCAATTTCTCCCTGCGACCTCCCTGGGGAAGGGAGCAGTGAACGCTGTGACCAAGAGGAAAGTCAAGGAGCCATGCAGCAAAATAAATTCAATTTTCTGCTCCGATAAATTCAGGTGGCCACGTTGATTTCTGCAGTGGAGTGGCATGCGTGGGGAGTGGGAGAGGGTAGATCTCTGCAGTCTGACAGTGGGTGGGTGGATGGTCAGCCTGACGGCGCTTCCAGCTCGGCTACTAGTCTTTTCTCAAGACGTTTGTTTTTGTTTCCTGTGATGCAAAGCTGCTTTTTTCAGCATCATTCTTTTGACATTGATTATTACAGTTTTTTTTAAATGCTAAAACACATTTCACAAGCGTTTCCTCCATGTTCCCCAATGTCTAAACACAACACCCTTTTCTAAAGCTACATAAACACAAACACGCCTTATCACTTCAAAACTCAAACTTTCACACCAAAAGAGCAGCTCGAAGCTTTCAAAAATGTAAACACTATACACATCATTACACACTACAGCAAA
>JAUCMT010000134.1:6576591-6591367 GCA_032357475.1 Enteromius thamalakanensis
TGTTTATGATATTGGAAAATGATGGCTAGATTTAGTAAATGTGTTTAGGCAACTGGTCATTTGGTTTAGAGGATTGGCTTTTGTGTTTTAGCATTTGAGAAAAACTGTAAAAAAAAATAGTTGAGATTCTGCTTCAGCGTAATAATTAGCAGGATGAAAGTGGCATCTGTGCTGATCTGTTGTTTCTTTTATTTTATTTTCAGAACAATGAAGATCATCGTGACCTCAACGTAGAGGAAGCCTGGAAGCAAGGTTTCACTGGACAAGGTGTCGTCGTGTCCATATTGGATGATGGAATTGAAAAAAATCACCCTGATCTGATGCAAAATTATGTGGGTTTGCGTAAAAACAACTTGTATAACCCAATACAAAATAACTTCACTAAATACTTCTTATATATACTCAGGATCCAGATGCTAGCTATGATGTTAATGATGGAGACCCAGACCCTCAGCCTCGATACACCCAGCTCAATGATAACAGGTACTCAATGCATCATTTTACTAAACCTAGTTTAGGTCCCCTATGCAAATCCAGTGATTTACGGGCCGTTGGCTGCTAAAACTGTTATTTGTTTTTCCTGTCTTAGCCAGCACTGTATTTTGTGCCTAGGCATTAAACTTCTGGCGGAAAACCAACTGGAGTATGAATGCTACTATACATTTACTGCTTTACTTAATGGGGCCAGAGGTTTCCCCTGCAGAGTGGAGATGGGCGCAGGAATACACAGCCTGTAATATAGTGTGATTAGTGCTCTAGCCCGTTTATGTTGGGCTGGAACTGCTTTTCCTAATGATTTTTTTTTTGCCTTCCAAGTAAGCAAATGGCAGTGCTATCGTTTTTAGAACCATTATCCGAAATTACGATTTTCGTTTATCATTCTGTTGCACCATTTACAAATTTAATGGTGTTACTCATGGTCGCTCTTGGCCAAATGCACTGTAATATGTTAATGAGTTTATTCATAATTTCCTGCAAAGATGCTGCGATTGAAAGTAAATTTATGTGGCAAAGATGCAAAACATGCAACAAAAGAAGTGATATATTAATGCGTTGACCGTTCACGTTTGAAATCTCACTCGACTGTGGCAGTTTTCTTTTCACATATATACTACAGTATGTGGGGTCATATCTTCCAGGCAAAAGCATATTTTTACTGTAAATTAAATTCATTTATAGGTAATGCTCTCGAGACTAGTGTGCAGGTTGTAGCGGTAGGCAGCAGCTTTCTCTGGCTTTTTCTGTGTAGTGTGTTTTGCTGCTGGGAAATTAGTTTCTCTGTGATTGATGTGTTGTGAATTTAGTTCTCTCCATGGATTGTGTTTTGTTGTCTTGGTAATGGCCATCCACAACACCGGCCATTTTTATGGGCTAATTCATAAATCAACAGAGATTTAGGTTGAGTTTTGAAGAAACAATGATGGTGTTGAGAATAGGTTACTTTAAAGAAATATTTCACCTAGAAATTAACATGTTTTCCTTGTTGTGAAGTATTATAATTTTGAAAGAATCTTCACACAGTTAATACTGACCTTGGATTGCGAGGCTCAAAAAAAAAAACAAGGTTCATGGAACAAATGACAGCACAAGTTTCGAGTGACATGAAGGTTAGTAAATGATGACAGAGGGGTCAGTTTATTGTGTGAACTGTACCTTTTATACGCTCAGGTTTGTTCATCACCACCCCTCCAAACTGAATCAAACCCATCAAATTTTACAACGCAAGACATCGTTATGGCTTACAATCATGACTAAACTCTGTTGTCAATTAAATGAAGAGTTGAACTCTGGTTGTCCTCCTTTTTTTCCCCCCTTTTTTCTTTTTGGGAAACAAGCCAAAGAGCTGTTTTTATCTTGAGGCTAACCATGATTGGTGATGACAGGCAGAAAAGCATATAGTTACGAGTGGATTGAAATCAAAGGTCTTGGGCTGAATGGCATGGCTTTGTAGTTTTTAGAGGGGCTGTCCCTTGTTGTCCTTATGGAAGTACCCCATAGCGCATGCCATGTTAGTGTGACTTCTATAATGGGCGCTAATGAAATAACATCTTTGGAGCTAGTTGAAATGTGATCAAGTTTGACTTTTTAAAACATTTCATAAATGATTTTGCAACACAGAAACACTTTCCTAGTCACTATAAAGCATTAGCGATCAGTTAAAATGTCTATCTGATAATGCGAAGACAGCAGGAGATACATTAGTAGAAGTAGTTCAATAGCTGTAGCAATTTTGCTCGTCCTACACGTTATTTAGCTGCCATGTTTTCTTTTGACCCCTGCTGTGAAATTCCCCTTTTTGAATCCGTTACTTTTTCCCAGAAACCCATCTCTTTTTGTTGCCCTACTCTTCTCCTCTGTAGCATGCTGCACTCCTTATGGGTGTTTCACCGTCGCGCTGATCTAGTTCTCGCATCTTTTACCACACAACCACAAAGCTGGTTTCAAGTTTGCAACAGTAGCAGGGAGCGTTTATGAACACTTTCAGTTCACAAGCACTGAATGTCACCAACCTGCTTGTTTATGTACATGCATTTGCACAGTATAAAATCAATGCAAACGCATAGTGTACGTATCATCAATTTAGTGTTTTTTTATTTTTTGAATTAGCTGTAAAATAATTGCAAATCAGGCAGTACATGCAAATGTTGCTATTTAATTATTGGCAGTTTTTTGTGACAATTGTTCCAATTTTCTTTGCAATTATTGCAAATCATTTATATATATATATATATATATAAATATAAAGCTTTATATTGTTAAAAAAAAAAAATACTTTTTTTTCCCCCAATCATTCAGTTTATAATGTGCCATTAATCACTTAATACTCGCTGTACTCATTACAAAAATATGTAGATAAATATACTTTTAGTATTCCTTTATTGGTGCATTAACATAATAGGCACAATGAGAGAGAAGACAGAAATATGAAGTGTTAAATCAAGCAGGACATATTTGCTCCTCTGTAAAATCATAACTTGAAGAGACATGTGATGCTATGTATTCTTCTATTGGTGCATAAATTTAATAGTTTCCTGCTTGTGGTAATTTAGTGAAAAACAGTCCAAAATGTAATTGACTATATTTCAATTCTGTTTTGTCCTAAGCATTTAAATTTTTTGCCATAGTGGCTTTTTGGGTGAAATTATGTCTTCTCAATAAAGCTTTTATCTGTTTCAGAGCTGAACTGTAAATTCTGATGTTTTTTTTTATGTTTTAGATATTTTTGATTCATCTTTGAAGGGATGAAAAATATTTACATCCCCCGGCACTAGTGTTTGTATTGTGTGCATTTTAGCATGCTTTTCTCAGTGTCAGATCTGTATTTTCTGTAAAACATCAATTTATCAGTGCTCCAACAATCCTTGGTCGTGTTGTAAAGTGACTAAATAATGCATTATGAATTCCTAAGTGCGCTTCCGCAGAAGTGGGGCAGGTTGAGTCAGTGTGGTGTTTCAGAAGAAACTCGAGCTGTGGCAAGAAGTGTTGAAGCCACATAAATACCTTTCTGTTCATACTTTAATCTCTGAACAGTACTTTTTCCTAAAACGGTTATTGTTTTTTGTGATTTTAAACAAACCTGATAGTGTGAATAATACATTATATACATGTATTGCCTGTACATTTTTTTTCTTATATTTAAGATATTTTCTGTACATTTTTGTACGAGATAGCATTAAAAAAAAAAAAAAGTATTTTATTTATTATAATTTGACTGCTGGCTTTTAATTAATTTAAAATAATCAGATTAATTCAGTGGTGTTCTGTCTGCATTTTTTTTAAATCCTAGTAGGGGCGGGCGATATAACCAAAATCTTCTATCACGGTGGAAGCAATTTTCTACCTCTAACTATATTTATAACAATATAGCAATTTGTATTTGAAAATGCGTAAATAAACTCAAACACAAAGAAACGGTTTTATATAATGTAATTTTATTTAAACTATGAATTGCAACATTACTTTAAGTAAAAAACAACCATACTGTGTACTGCAATGCATTTTAAGTTTAATGTTGTTGTTTTTTTTCTCAGAACAACAGGTACTAACATAGAGCCTGACCATACCAGCTCTATAAAAGCTAGAAACAAACTCCCCCCAATGTTCCTTATCTTCACTTGAATTTTGACTTTGGACAAATTCATTGGGATGCTTGGATTTGAGATGATGAAAAAGGTCTGATTATACGTATAAACGAAACGCGTTCAAAATTGCCGCAGATTCGAAATATTTCAAATTTCATGCGTTCTGTTTAAAGTACGCTTTCTGTTTGAGTCCGTCCGCCTTCCACACTGCTGCACCGTCTTCTTCCATTGTCGATGTAAATGTGTATTGTGTGGTTACGTAACGTGCAACATCACGTGGTCTTAATCGCAGTTAAGACGGTAGACCAAAATCTCAGTTGACAAGTTTCTACCGGTGAATCATGTCTACTGGTATATTGCCCACCCCTAAATCCTAGTCTGAAATAACATCTAGACAGATGTTTTAAAAGCACAATTTAAAGGCGTTAGTTTTGATCTTTTTTAAAATCTGGTTTTTATTCCCAGTTTTTCTGTCTAGATATCGGCATCAGAATTATTGAAGTTATCAAATCAGTTGAGTATGTCAAGCACCTTAATACATTAATCTTTCTCATGTGCAGTTCTGTGTTGACTCTTATCATGCATTTTAAACCATTATTAGGGATGTAACGTTATTGTAAATACCGTTGTACCGCAATATCAAATTTATATTAGATAATACTGTGGTCGCATTACTAAAATGATAGGTCTTCTGAAGAAAGTTTGTTCAGGCAAATGGAGCAAACGGGAAGTAGTGGGAACTACAATTCCCATCAGCCCAAGCGTGACCATTATTCTTTGCGGTCTGTTGTTGTCGAACAAGATCAGTGTTGCCAATTTAGCGACTTTTCAGACCCCCTTGGCGACATTTTTCCCTAAAAGCGACCAGTGACAAATCTAACAACTTCTTGAACAAACCTCAGCGAGTCTCCGGTACTGCTGCGCTAAGCGCGAACCCTTGTTTCTCAATGTGCACACACCTCTCTCTGCATCTGTTCTGTTCACCAAGCAGCTGAGAGGAGCAGGGCTTTCCATTAAAATAGATATTATGTTGCTTCTAACTCTATTTTACATGCAAATATATATATATAAAATATATATAATAAAAAAAAATTTCCACACTGCCATTTATTCAGTTACAGATTGTTACTATCAAGTGTTCCACTACTTAAAAATGTTTTAAGGCAGTGAGTTATAGCAAAGATGAACATGTATTACAAATCATATCTTTCATAGATCACTGTCTTCAGCAATGCAGTGCTTTATGTGAGTTTGGCACAGCTTTAGAGAGCCGTTCTCTCAGGGTGTAATCTGACTGAGATCGGCTCAAAACGTGTGCTGATAAAACATCAGAGGTTACCATAACACGGCGTGTTGTTTGGCGTGTTAAAATTGCACATCTGGAAATGCCTTTTGTTCAGACAAAGGCAGGATAAAGTATTCCCCCGTACATGATTCCCACAGTTAATGTGTTTGTACTAGCCAGTCGAGTGAGTTTTGCTTAGCAGCAGCTCAAGACGGGTCGTATATTTTCTTGTCCCGTCATTGTTAATTCATCAGGCACAATATGAGCAAGAAGACAGAAATATGTAGTGTTAAGTCAAGCAGAACATCTCTGCTCTTCCATAAAATCATAACTCGAAGAGGCAAGTGAGCCTTCCGTTGAAGATTCCGCTTGATGGTCTCTAGACTTGCGCCTGGTTTCTCTCCCAAGCTTAAGACACCGAAGAGCTCCCTTGGATTTTATTTTCCTGGGGCTCCAATAAGCCAGCTGGAATACTGCCTAATCCAATTTTAAGATGGTCACGAATACATCTGTATTGAATGTATTAAAACTCTCAGCATGTGTAACGTGGGTCTGCTAATTCAAGCAGAACAAGTGCTGATCTTTCAGCAGGAGACATTTATAAACATCTTAATGTCTTTACATGTGATATCCTGCTTTATTTTTTTACATTAACTGTTAATCTCTTGTTAACATTGCATATCATGCTGTTTAAAATCTACTGCGGGTTGAAGGTAAGAATAGGCCTCATGTAGGAGCTTTCGTTTAGTTAAAATTCAGTAAGGAATCCTTACCAGTTGTCTGAATCAAAAAAAAGATTTCCAAAAAAAAAGTAAGATTTTATACATTTAAATTAGTAGGTCGGAGACAAAGTACACACTAAAAGTGAAAATTTGTCGGAAATTTACCTACCCCCAGACCATCTGGGATGTAGATGTGGTTGTTTCTTGTTACAGATTTGGAGAAATTTATCAGTTTATGGGTGCCGTCAAAATGAGAACAATAATCAAAATCAAAAGCATCACAATAATGCGCACCACTCCAATCCATCAATTAACATCCTGTGGAGCAAAGAGCTGCGTGATTGTAATAGACAAATCAATCAAGGAATTCTAATGGTTGTAGATGGGGCTTGATCTGTTCATATTTTTCTTCTGGTTTAGATGAGAACTTTTTCACTGAAGAAAGTTATATTAAGCGGTGGATGATGTTTGAAGTTAAAAACATTACAAACACAGCTGTACGCTTCAGAAGTCTTCAGTTGACTGGAGTTGTATTGCGGATTGTATTATTTGAACTCTTTTTTTACGGCACTCATTCACTGCGCAGGATCCATCGGTGAACAAGTGATGCAATGCTAAAATTCTCCAAATCCGATTCAATGAGGAAACACACTCATTTAGATCTTGGCCTGAGGGTGAGTAAACTGTCAGTCAATTTGTATTTTTTGGGTGAACCGTTCCTTTTAAAGGAGCAATTTACCTCAAAATGACAATTTCCTCCTCCTTATCTTTAGATATTTTGAAGGATGTCATGCGTTAAATGGATGAAGTAACTTTTTGAAATGACCTTTTCAAAATCAAATGTCAAATATCTAGACATACAGGTTGGGAATTGTAGTTTATAGGTTTTCTAACAACTAGAAACAAAGCCCACTCTGCAAAAGTTACTCAAAATATAGTTCCAGTTGTCTTAACTTGTTGTCTTTTCGATGTGTAAAGAAAAGTTTGCTTGGCTGAGTCTACAAACTTTTAGGTAGACTTCCCGAGGAGGAGATGCCAAACATTGTTCCAGCCCAGAATAATCCTGTTCTTATAAGAACTGAGCTGTATGTCAAGGGCAGTGCATTTGCAGGTTTGAGTCCTGTCAGGGTTATATAAAGGGTCCAAACAACGTGTCTCAGTAAAATGCCCGTGGTGTTGAAGAAAGCAGATGGTCGTGTGCGTTCTACATGGACTGCTTTTCCTCTGTTTAGTAAAGCAGAAATACCCTTAATTTTTCAGCTGCTGGTAGTGCTGATTGACTTGTTGGCTGTTCTATATAGTACACATAGCTTTTAGAGGACAACACCATTCCTTGATGCTTCTAGTAATGATTGTTAAAACAAACATCACTTGTACGTTTACTTATATTTATGGTTTGGGATTTAAACACTTAAAAATCTTTTTTTTTTTAAAAAAAGTCTTAAAACTATTACTTGTCAGTCCTAAAAATCATCAGAGAAACAATATCATTGGAATAATTTTCAGAGCAATTTGTTTTGCAAGCTGACGATATTAACATTGACAGCCAAACAGAATCAGTCCTGCTATCAGTTCTTAAGAATTTAAAGCTGCGGTCCTGCTTGAGCTTGTAACAAGCAGACAATATCGTTCCTGCCTTTAAGTGGACGCAAATATTGTTAGTGCAAGTTTCTTTCAGTTGAAACAGCTCAGTTACTTTTTTTAATACTAGGCTTAAGCCTCGTCTCTGAAACGGGGAGTAAAACTTTTATTCAGCTAAGATGCATTAAATTGACCAAAAGGAATAGTAAAGACATTTGTAATGTAACAAATGATTTTCAAAATAAATAAAATAAAAATAAATGCGGTTCTTGTTGTTTATCAGCGATTAAGCGGCACAGCTGTTTACAAACTCAATAATAAATGTTTCTTGAGCTGAAATTTAGCATATTAGTATTTCTGAAGGATCATATCACTGAAAATTCGGCTTTGCATCGAAGGTTTAAATTGTTTCCTTTTATCATAAATGTAAAAAATAAGTCATTTTAAATTGAAGTAATATTTCACTGGTTTTACTTTTTATTTTTATCAAATAAATGCATTGAGACTTCTTTCAAAAACATTTTAAAAAAATTGCATTTAAAAATGTTTGAGAGATTTTGCCTGATTTCATTATGTTCTTTCAGCTGCCAATAACAGTCTGTTACTCTTAACTCGGTTTAAAATCATTCAGCATAATTTGACCTCCAAAAATCAGTGCAGAAAATGCTAAAGTCTGCACATTCCATCTGCGCTTGCCTCTAACATTTGGATTCGATCTATACAGCAGTTCCTGCAAAAGGAGCACATGTGCTGCAGGTAAATATGAAATGGAAATAAACCTCTTAAATGTGTCCAGGCTTGCATTACATTTATCAGACAGCTCAGTAGTGGCATATCTCGCTCCCAGTATCACAAACCTGTGTGCATGTGTTCAGCTTCAAAGTGAGTCAGCATGGGGGACGGTAACGCAAGATGTCACACCAAACCCTATTAAACTATCCAGCCACGATAACGGCCCATGAATGTGGATTCAGTCACGTACATAAGAACGTCTTTTTCCGAGATTGAAGTTTGAGAATAATTCACAGTTACTGAAGAACAGTGGTGTGTTGAGAAATGAGGAGGTCCACAGTGATAATTTAAGATGCAGAAATCTATATCTTGTTCAGGGGCAATGGGAGATGCGTCAATATGAGTTTAAAGGCTTGTATTTTAGTTTAAAATGGGTTGGAACAAGCAAGTGAGGTGATTGTCAGTACATTTCTGTTCAGTCAGTGGACCGTGAGGATTACATGCAGATGCTCACAATATGTCTGCACAGATTCTCAGTCGTCCAGGTCATGTGTACTGTAGAAATGAAGCATCTGGACTAGTTTTTTTCATTTAAGACATGCCACTCACCCATGTGTCGTCTTGAACAGACAGCATTTATCTTCATCACTTTGTGACATTTTGAGACAGGCAGATTGGCATTAAATATAAATCAAAATAAATGGCAATGTAATGTAGTTGTTTTTTTGTTTTTTTTTAATAATATAAAAATATACAATGTAATATGGTTCTAAATTGTCTAAAAAAAATATACATCAAATATGATACTTTATTATAAAATTGTACATCTTTGACATTCTCTGTATTACAGTATAATTATTAGGGGTGTGAACCTACACTGGTCTCACGGTTCGGTTCGATTACGGTTATCATGTCATCTATTCGGTTCAATACAATATCTCGATGCATTGACGATGCACTGCATACTCAACTTTCAGTTTTAATTCACGTTATCATTTTTTTAATAAACACAAACAGTCAGATATATCAACTAAAACTCTGCTACTTGTTCCGCGCCGCCGCCCATGCGTGCTGTGTGAAAGCTGTCATATGTTAACATGGGTGCCGAAAAAATACGCGCTGCTTATGCCCTGCTCACCGTCCAGTGTGAACCCGGCGTGAGCCATTGTATTCTATTGCGACAAAAGCGTGTATGTGGCAAATTACATCAGAAGCGTCAGTACATTATAACCGGTTATGGTCTATTACTGAACCGATACCGAATCGTCCTCGTCTGCACCGCGATGCATCATAGAAACGATTAATTTGGACACCCCTAATAATTATGTATTTTTGTAAGTTGAGATACTCCAGCTAACAGTAAACATCTTTGTCGTACTGACAAGGTGAGGTCCAAAAGTCATTCATAAAAAAATGGCACGCCGTCAAATAAATCAGTGCCCAGCAAATATCCTTTTTTATCTTTACATTTATTCTCATACTTTTTGTTTTGTAATCTTCCATGCATTCTTCCAAATTCCCTCCTGTTGTTTTAACAATTCGCAAGCTTGGTTCCCATAAACCACCCCTCCTTTTTTGGATGTAATCTAGGTCCCATGATCCTCCTTATTGTAAGACTGAGTAAGTCTGAGACATTATCCTTACTGATCTCATGCTTCCTATGAATGGATGGATGACTGCAGGGGTTCTCCTGGGATTTCACTGATCCTTCCTCTGTGCTGTTTAACTCCATGTTTAGCCTCCATTGCTCTCTTGGCTTTTGTTCGTCTGCTGACCCTGAAGATTATTGTGACACATATGCTGTGGATTTATGTTTGAATCCAGTGCCGTCTCAGATTTGAATGTTGTGTGCACACACATATATATGGTAATGCTGGGGGGATATTTTATTGGAGCTACAGTGCACACAAGATTAAGATACATATTTCTGCTGTGTGGCAAAGGCCAAAAATAAAATAAAAACACTTGGATGTTGATCTAAGTGACACCTCTGTGCTCTTTGGTTCTTGAGCTCTGGTTCCTTGCCTTTTGGTGCTCATTAAATGCATACAGGAAGTTGCATTTGCACATGTTACGGGCTGTAATCTTCTTCCCAAAGGCCACGGTTATCAGTGTGTCACCTGCTGCCGTATTTAACAGATAGCTGCCTGTTTTACAGCAGGACTGAGTAGGAGCTCTTCACACATGCAAAAGAGGTCTGAATGAGCCCTGCAGGATGAGAGGGTTCAGTCACCTGCTGTGAATGAGGATCGGGGCGGTCTTTTTGCCCGCCCCTTATCATCAGCACTAGAGTTTGATCCTGTTGCCAGCTGTCTTTGGCAGTACTGAGAATGTCCAAGTCATGTTCAGAGGGGAATGCATTGCATTCCTGCATTTCTGCTTGTCACTACCTTTTCTGCTCGTTGCATTCCTTTAGTTAAACTTTGTATTGTGTAAACTGTATAGCAATATACATCATATTAATATATGCATGTTATAGTACATTATTTTGTATTTTTTTTTTATCTTTAAATTTTTTTTTAAATTATTTTTAATTATTTAAAAAATAATTATTTAATTTTAATTATTAGAATTATTTACATTTCAAAGTTATCTTTTTTATTTTCATATTTATTTGTATGTTCTAATATTATATTGTATTATTTCACTTTCTTCCCAAAGAACATATGTGTGTGTGTGGTGTGTATATGTATGTATATATATGTATGTAAATATAAATAATATGAATTATGGCATAGTACAGATCTTTCAAAAGTGTCCAGAAAATCGTCAATTAATCTATCTTTCGTCCGTTCTTTTTTTTTTTTGGAAGACATGGGACACGCTGTGCTGGAGAGGTTGCTGCTGTTGCCAACAATGGCATGTGTGGAGTCGGAGTGGCCTATAATTCCAAGATCGGAGGTGAGTTTGACACCCATTTTCCATGTTTCAACACGTACAGTACAGTCTACTCTATCAGTGCGCACCCCGTCCACTCCAACATTTGAATTGCAAAACACCTTGGTGAAACATCAGATTGGCTTCACATTCAGACTAGCTCTGTCTCTGTTCGTTAAACCATACGAGAACTCTTCCGTTCCGAGAGCACTTCCAAAGAGGAACTCCATTAGCAGTGGCTTCATGAGCTCAAATGAGACAGTTATCACCAGCTCCAGCATAGGTCCCTGTGAGCCAAAGATTTGGACGCTAGCATGTGTAATCCTTCTAATTGGCTGAGGTGCTTTTATCCTATTCAGTGCAGATTTTGTTTCATTACTCCTCTCTACAATGCCAGCATTCTACGGCTCTTGGACTTCATTGGACCGGGATAAATGTCATTGATAATTGTTTGCTTTGTAAATCCTCTCCAAGAACCGTTAGCCAGCTGCCTTTAGTTTAGTCTTAGCTTTTTAGCTTAGCAATATGGTAAAATGTTTTAAAAAGGGGAAATGCATCAAAACCAGCAAAATGTCATCATATATTCACCCTTGTGTTGTTCCAAATACTGCGTGATTTTTCTTTTTTTGTTTTGGTTGCCCACAAGGATATGTTAAGCAGATTTCATGGCTGCTCTATTCCAATATGAACCTTAAGATCTGTTCTTATTCAAACCTATCATATGACTGCATTAGATTTATAGTGTTTTATGGAATAACATAAAGATCATATGCTATGAAACACTTTAACTTCACTACTACTACCGATTAGATGATTATGTAATGCATTTGTTATATAACATGTATTATGAGGTCACTTCGGCAGTACACATTAGCAGCCATTAATAGCATTTTTAAGCACTGATAAAACATTTAGTTTGTGACTTTTAACAACACCCAAGAGTTTCATACTAGTCATACATGAGTCTTATACCTCACAAAAATCTATTTACACATATATTGTATTTTAAATTTGTGATGTATGCATGATTTAAATATGGGGGAATTTTTTTTTTATTATTGCAACCGTAGATAAAATAAGTTACTATTACTGATGCATGAGTACTCTAAAGTGATACTTTAAAAAAATAAAATAAATAAATACCCGACACCATTTAAAAAAAACATGTCTGTGAATGGAGGATAAGCTAAACCGACAACAAGCCAGTCATACAGAAAACACTGTGCCTATATAGTGTTCATTACAGTAATACAGTCACATAATCTATTTTTGTTTAATAGGTGTAACAACCTATTAACTTGACTACTCTTTTGGTAGGGTACTTTACATATGCGGGATATCTGTCTTTGTTTTGACTATTTTGCACAGCACAGTTTGTGTCTTTTTGTACCATTTAAAAACTGGTTTAAGAAGTTAATCAGCCTAGCAGCGAAATATCATATTTTTGATTACAATTGACACCCAAAACACGTTTGCACACTGACAAATAAGATTTACATGTGTTAGCATTATTCACTTTTTTTCTGTTTTGTTTGCACAAAATTGCACATTTTCTTTACACACTGAATATATGGTACATATAAGATCCTCCCTTTTTATGCAGAGGGATAATGCGTTATGGGTAAAATCCATTTCTCTTTTTTTCATCTCTGCTGTCTTTTTCTCTCAAGCAGCTGTTTTTAAATTAGCCTCCTAATGAGATGCAGTGGAGGATAAGTCGTCTTCCTGTGCCCGATTCACCTTGAGTCTTGGGGGAAATCTGTGCTTAATAAGCAGCAGATACTACAACTTCAGGGGGTAGCATGGGGACAGAGGACAGAGAGAACTGAAGGCTTTTGGACAGCTGACCCATAACGTCGGCCCAAACTGGCAGGCAGTGCCTTCTGCTACAGGAAAGCCGAATGTGGAGATGGCAGCAAGCTAGCAGAGATGGCACACGGCACGGCTAATTCCACTGCCAAAACTCATTAAGCCAGAATATTGCTTTGGAAGACTCTGAGGACACAGTAGAGTCCATTGTTGGAAATTGCTTTAATACAAATAAAACTGAGGGTTCTTGTTGCATTTTTAAGAGAAGATCGATTATTTGTACTTACTGGAGTCTGAATTGAATCCCCTTTTTTGTGACCACAGTGCATCCGTTTATATCTGTTATGCCTTTTTAATTTCCTGGAAAGTAATCATAGCCAGCTTTTTCTCTGTCCTACAGGGATATTTGGAACTTTTGGAATGTAGATGCGGGATAAAAACATCAAGTCTTTCCAAGAAGTTGTGCTGTGTTTTTCTGTGGTTGCAGGTTTGTTTGCAGTGCCGTCTGCACCAAAGCTCTCGGATCGCTTTGGAAAACCTGAAACGACTGAACTTTTATTTATTTGCACTAACCCGTATGAGGGCAACCTTGAGTAACCTCGCCCCCTTGTGTATCAAAGGAGTGATTCACATTGTTTTGAAGATGCCTGACTCTGATTTCTCATCTTTTTACCTCTTTTAAATCTAAGAGCTCTTGGCAGAATGTGCTCTCTTCTTTTACCCGAGGCTGAGATAACATTCTGATGCTGGGATCACAATAACTCAACACCTTTGACATTTTGGAACAAGCGCTCTGGCTGGTTCCCAAACCCCCAATTCAGTTTAAGATTCTCTTTTATAAAGGGTAGTGAAAAAAGATAAGATGTTGTGAAGCGTCTGTAAAAGGATGTTTGAAAGAGAAGAATGTAGAAGCCACTTGTCACCTCTGAATGAACTGCAAATTTCGAATATGAGCATGCATGCAATCCTCCTTTTTATACACAACGCTATCTATGCACCTCGTCCCTTTTATAAGTGAGGATTTGATGTTAAATATTTAGTAAACCGAGGAAAGATCTCTATCATATGGGATTTTTAGTGAGGTTCTTCATAGTAGCTGCTTTCTCTACAGCTTTCCTGTATGTTTAGTTATGTTATATCTCCCCACCAATTATAATATGTCTACGCTTGCTTCACGAAGAAAATATGGATGGTGGTGGGTGGCTAAATAAATATTTGACAGGCTAGAATTTTAATGTCACTGTATTATTGCAAGCAGGTTGGCATTGGCCAAAAAAAAAAATATATATATTAAGTTTTGGTTTAAAGAATGTATTAATATACACATTTAATGATTAGTGAAAATGCAGTCTAAGTTTTTTTTTTTGAGTTAATGCAGTGGTGAAAGTGAAGCACCAGTTTCAAGTTGTTGTTTTTTTTTTTTTTTAGTTTAGTTTTTTTAATGTATATTACAAATGTATATATACTCGCATATGTATATAAGTATATGTGTGTGTGTATAGGTTTATAATGTGTGTGTATATATATATATATATATATATATGTGTATATACACTCAACAAAAATATAAACGCAACACCTTTGTTTCTGCTCCGATTTTTTATGAGATGAACTTAAAGATCTAAAATTCATTCCAGATACACAATATTACCATTTCTCTCAAACAATGTTCACAAATCAGTCTAAAT
>JAUCMT010000134.1:6593403-6621660 GCA_032357475.1 Enteromius thamalakanensis
CATTTAAAATAAATTGTGTAAAAAAAAAAATATATATATATATATATATATATATATATAAATAATAAAATAATAATCAAAAATAAAAAAAATCTATCTTTACCTATCTTTACTGGCACAAGGATTCAGTGAGCATCAAGTTGCTTCTATACTTATTATTTCAAAGACACAGTTCACAAAAAATGAAGTACACACAGGTATATTACGTAAACAAAAATGTACTTCCAGGATGTGAATAATCTTGTGACAGCATATATATATATAATGGACTGAGTGCGTTTATTACAAAATGTCACATTCTTTGTCAATAATCTATTGAATGTCCTAGAATTCCCTAGCGTCTGATTCATACTGTATGCAGTGATTTTTTTTTTTGACTGTTAGTCATTTGAGGCTTATTTATACCGTTTGGATATAGTATCGATACCAAGGTACCAGAGCTTGACACCGTATCGAAGCCTCCATTTTTCAAACTGGTGGACCGTGGAAGAAGTATTGCTCTGTGAACATCTATATAAAACCTGTTTTAAAGTGAGCAGCGGAAAGGTCCTGTTTTTCATGACATGCACAACTGCTACTGTGACTCATGGGCTATTTTTACTGTTTCCTGCCATTATCTGCATCAGTTGGTCTGTGCCACAAACACCAGACGTGTTTTCATTGATATTCTTGTGATGAGTAGGTCTGTTTGTCTCTCTCAACCTTGAACTTTTACCAGCAGTGGCATTTAAGAGGGCAGAAATTTGTGGTTCAAATGGATTAAGTGGATTTTTTGTATTTGCTTTGAAGTTAGCGATGTCAAAGGGATGCACTGTATTTGATTTTGGCACACTTCATTTGCAAGTGCCTTGAGTCATAAAAGCACTTACTAGTCAGAGCGAAGTTTGTTTAATTTAAATGTCACATTAAATGGCAATTTTCACTGAGACATCTTCATGCGGATTTTCCAGAGCGTGAACAGTATTGACATTTTTAATACCTAATTACTTAACGCCATTTGAGCTAAACTGCTATCATGCGCGGGGTAACGGAACAACATTCGTTTCAGCCCTTCACTCATATGAACGTGCTCTGGGGTTGTAAAACTGGCTGAGGCCCAGCTAAAGGACAATGGGGGACAGCCGTGCCAAGACGCTACCTACCGCAGTGTGTCGTGGATGGATTTCATAGGAGCAGACCTTTTGTAGAAAAATGCTGAGAAGCGCTTTAGTACGCAAGACCACTTTATGCTTTCATTGATATGCATCACTTACTGCAATAGTTCATCCCGAAAATAAAAAAATTTAACTCACACTCAAGTCGTCCCAAATTTGTATGCTTTATTTGCTTTTGTGGAATACAAAAGAACATATTACAAATTCTTCTGGATTTTTCTTGTTGTTCTTGCTGCTGCTTTAGTTTTTTGGGCCCCACCGGCTTTCACTTCATGGGCAAATAAGTCAAAATCTATTATTTTGAAGATAGAACTTAGTAGTTTTTAATGCATTTTTAAAAATAATTATTATCATTATAAATTATAAATAATTTATACACTATTTATTTTTATGTATATTTAGTTTTAATTATTGTTGAACTGAAACTTAATGAAAAACCTAGATTTTGTCATAACCACTAGCTTGAATGAAAAATAAGTGTTATATATATATATATATATATGCACAATGTAATTATATAATTATATTTGTAATGTAATTATTTTTTTACAAATTTGAGTTTTTATTTCAGCGCTTTAAAGCGTTCTTTATGACAAAACTTTTGCTCACTATTCACTTTTATTTTTTTTGTTTTTCAATTAGAGTGTGTTACAGTAGATTCATTATAGTATAGATACTTTTTTATACCAGTATATGCATAGATCAACAGCATAAATGCATCGTGCAGAATTTGTCCCAAGCATGAATTATCAAATTTGAAGGACTGAATTATATTAGGTAGATCTTTTAACGGAACAGAGGGTGAGAACTGTAAGAATTTCCCTGTCACTGTTCCTATAAATAAGTGACAAGGACCAAAACTGAACTGATTGCACAGACTAGCTTAGTATTTTCCCCATCCGTATTTTCTAGCCATTGTTTCTGGTTTCCAAATCGTGAGCGTTCGCATGTGCCAGCAGTCAGATTTGTTTGGGAAACAAGATCCATGTTGCGTGGAGAAGGCCAATGCAAATGGGGCTCTGCTCTGTGTAAACACCCTCGCTGAATAGATGCTAACAATCAAGCAGGTGTGCTCTGTAACAGAGAGCAAACTCTCAAAGACACTGCCAAATTGCACTGCAGCCTTTCTCGGCACGCTATTTTCTTCTGCAGACTTTTATTTGGCACATTGTTGAGTTTGTAGGGTACAGTAAATGATCAAAGTTAACAAGCAAACAGCATCTGAATCAAATTATTTGCACTGTAGGCCTTTCCCTGTGGCGACATGGTAATATGAAAGTCACAGACATGCCGTTAATGCGTTGCATGTATGTTTCATGAGCCCATTATCGATTCTGACAGTTTGCTTTTGCATTACTGTGCTTCTTCTAAGAAGCAGACCGCAAATGCCCAGCGCTGTTTGTGTCTTTCATTTGTGCTTGGAAATAAACCTTCATGATAATTGTCTTGAGTACATCCCACAAGCATCTGGCCCGGCAATCGAAACCACGATAGTGCTTCAATTGTGCATGACGCTTTGAAATCCTTTCTGGCAGACAATACTTACTCCACTCGTCACAAACATTATCCAGTTGTTTTGAGTTTTGTCATCGGTAATCCTCCCGTTTCAGACTTCGCATCTGGCTCTCGGTGTTAGATTGGGTTTGCATGCTGTAAAAATAAAACTTCACTTGTTCCAGTTTACGTAGCCTTTTGAGTCTCAAATACTAAACATGCTATTTTCTTGAAACTGCCTATAAGCCTTGTCAGATCAACAAAATTACCCTAAATGTTTCCAACTAGTCAAACACAGTTGAATGAACAAAGAATTTAAAGTTGTTGAAATGTTTAGGCTCTGTGAGTTCCCAGCATGCATGGCAGTGTGAATAAATTATGCAGTTACTGTTATAGGATTGAGTATATGCTTTTTTGTTGTCGTTTTACCATTATTGTTAGTTCCCTTTCAGTCAGTCACTATAAGATTACGTCATTGACTGACGTCGTGGGGTATTGCTTGGGAGACCAATCTGCTCTGATCTTTGAGAACAAACCAATTGGGATTGCCTGGTGAGAGCACGCCACACACTCCTAGTGCATACGGGTATATATGATGGTGGCACGCCTCACCATTTAGCTTTTTGCTTTGGAACCGTTCGCTTGCTGCTTGATTGGAGAGAAGCTGCCCATAAAGAATCTGACATCGAGCTGGCGGCCATGTTCCTCCGGGCCGCTGAAAGCACTGGGTGGATTCCCCACCGTCCCCTGAGCGCTCAAGGAGGGGCGATTAGTCCGAGATGGGCCTGGCGGTCAAGCATGTTCTTGTCCGGCATTGTAGTACTCCCTGACCAAGGCCACCCTCAGCACGGATGCACTAGCACAAAGCTGGCCCCAGGGCCCTCTTTTCCCCCAGTGCCCGATCTGTAGAACCTGTATGTGTGGCTTCTGGACTGAATGCAGCAGCCCTTACTGGCCATCCCCAGGCCGTGGTGAATACCATCACTCAGGCTAGAGCTCCCTCTATGAGGCAGGTCTATGCTCTGAAGTGGTTTTGTCCGTTGACTGGTGCATTTTCCATCATGAGGATGCTCCATCACTGTGGTTCTCACCTTCCTACAAGAGAAGGTGGAGCAGAGGCTGTTCCCTTCCACCTCACAATGCGGCGGATGGACTTTCCTTGGGAATGCATCACTTGATCATCAGGTTTCTTAGGCGTACGTGAAGGTGGAATCCAACCAGACCGCATCTGATCTCTTCTTGGGACCTTTCCGTTGTCCTATTGGGATTGTGGAAGGCCCCCATCGAGCCACTGGATTCAGTTCAGCTGAGGTTTCTGTCACAGAAAACTTTGCTCCTGACAGTGCTTGCCTAGAATTCAGTCTGGCCTACTCTCACGTTATCCTGACACCCAGACCTGATTATATGCCTGTAGTTCCGATCATGCCCTTTCGGGAGCAGGTGGTGAGCTTGCACTACCTTTGGAGGGGGCGGACCCAACCCTTACGTTGCTGTGTTCCGAATGCCCTTTACACCTTTATGTTGAACGCACTCAGAACAGTTTTAGGAACTCTGAACAGCTCTTTGTTTGCTTCAGGAGGTCAGCAGAAGTCGAATGCTGTCTCCAAACAGAGGTTGGCTCATTGGGTGGTCAATGCCATCACCTCAACGTACCAGGCTGAAGGTGAGCCGTGCCCCTAGGGATTAGAGCCCAATCCACCCGGAGCATCCTTCACGCTGACATCTTCAGCCCTGGCATCTTATTCCACGGCTTCTTTCTGCCGTGTTCCCTTCATTTAGTCCAGTTCCCGTTTCTGGGTGCTCCGTCTCCAACTTGCATATTCAGGCCCCCTGCTGGGCCTACTTCTGACCCCCAGGGCATTGGGATAGTCATGTTGGTCAGCGCTCCAGCTGAATGTCTTGGTTGCTTATGTAACCCTCATTTCCTGAAGGAGGAAACGGAGACGTTATGCCACAAACCTGAGGCCTACGCTGAGGCGGATGGTTATGATCGGCTTCTCAGTGAAAACCTGAATGTGAGGGAATATCTTATATATCCCTTTGCACTGGTAGTGGCTGGCGTGCTCTTACCGACCAATCCCGATTGGCTTGTTCTCAAAGATCAGAGCAAATTGGTCTCCCAGGCGAGACCCCAGTCAATGACTTACATCTCTTTTCCCTCCTTCAGGGAACGAGGGTTAAATAAGTAACCAAGATGTTATTTGTTGTACTGTGATGTAAAAAAATTGGATTTTTTTTCCTGAAACTATTCCTAAGGTTTGTGTCTAGTTTTAAAGCCTAGAGTATGGTCAACCATTTATATCCTGTTTCTGGATATTAGGTTTTTAAGCTGTTTTACAGGCAAAAACTATGTTGTCTAAGTACTAGACTGACTTATTCATTAATGTTTGACATTCACAGACAAACATGCATTCGATAACGTGATGACTTTTTAAACATTCCTTTTTTCTTCTGGAAAATTACATCAGCGACAGCAGTTGTTGTGACCAGTTGCATAAATTGATGAACAAAGTATTTTTGCTGAGCAGAACTAAAAAAGCTGGTGTTGAGAGAACTCAAAAGTCATACTGCATGAAGTTGCCTTATTTTCCTCTTATTTGTTTTGTTTTAAGTTGCATGAAGGGGAGATGTCAGTGCTTTTGACTGACTGTGTGTTTCTTGTTCTGAATTCTAGGGCCGTGGAGGACGAGGCTCCATCTTTGTGTGGGCTTCGGGGAACGGAGGCCGTGAGAAGGACAGCTGCAACTGCGACGGCTACACCAATAGCATCTACACACTGTCGATCAGCAGCAGCACACAAAACGGCAACGTGCCATGGTACAGCGAGGCCTGCTCGTCCACCCTCGCCACAACCTACAGCAGTGGAGGCCTCAATGAGAAACAGATTGTGAGTGTCTCTCTCTCTCTCTCCGCCCCCAGAAAATCAGCAACAGTTATCCTTTAATTGAAGAAGTGGCGGAGCAAGTCTAATCCAAAAATAAAGAATCTGAAAACACTTGGAGATCAGAAGATAGCCTGCCAAGCCAATTTATGAAGAATTGTTGAAGCGGCTTTAAAGTTCTAAAGGCTTTTTGGCCGTCTGTGAATGCTGCGGTCACTAGTGAGGGGGAAGATAGATGGTTTTTTCTTCATGAAGCTTAAAAAAACTTGAATGTTTTTGTGATCGCAAATCTTCCTCTCACTATCATGCATGGCTTGGTTTTATCTTTGTGTTTGTGATTATTAATGATTTTTAAGTCAAGCCTCACTTGTATAGCTTATTGCATGCACATGTGCTTAGGGATTTCGACAAACCCCAGCTCTGAAAGTGACCAGCCATAAAGGCTACAGTATTTTTTTCGTGTGAATCCAATTATGCAACTCATTTTCCAACCCAAAAGTTAAACAGTTGAGTTTTACCATTTTAAAATCCATTCCGGACTGGCGATAACATCAGTCTCAAAAATGACTAAAATGATTGCATATTTTTCCTATTTAAAACTTTCGCTCTTTTATAGTTACATTGTGCACCAAGACCAATGTAAAATGAAAAGTTGAGACTTTCTAGGCTGATATACAGAAACTAGGAACTATCCTTTCATTCCGGCGTAATAATCAAGGAACTTTGCTGCCGTACCATGGCCGCAGCAGGGGCAATGATATTACAGAGTGCCTGCAAATAGTCCCCAGCAATTTCAGGCGCTGCATAATATAATTGTATTTGCTGCAGCCATGTTACTGAGACAGGAAATTGGCTGAATGGATTCAAAAAAGGTAAAACTACTCCCTTAACTCTAGTGGAGTTAGAAAATGAGGCTGTTTAAAAAAACAAAAAAAAAAAATAGTTGTGTGTTCCTTTTAAGGTAAAAACTTGAGAGAAAACATTCTTAAATGTTTTGGGAGCACAAAATATGTTTAACTTTATTCTTGAGTTAGAAAATAGAAGGGAAAAAAATTGAGAATGATTTGTGAACCTGGCCCCAGAACACTTTAGCAGCTGAATATTATTAGTGCTCTAAGAACAACTCCGGTCACCTTAGCAAGCCTATAGCAACACCCTGGCAACACACCGTAACACTGCAGCACCCTGGCATAGCAACCCTGACATTTGCATCAACAAACAACCTTTTGGGTTCTTCACGGAATGTTAAGCTGTCGTTTCAAAGTCCCTGTGATTCAAAACAACAACCCCTCACTGTCATAGCGTGACATTTTCTTTGCTTATGTTCAGTTTGTTTCTTTACCCGGCTCTGTGCTGACAGAGGCGTGCACCCAAGCATTGTTCTCATAACCGGCTATGCCTGACTGACTCATCTATTGTCCCACGTTCAAGACACAGACACCGGCTTTCACAATAAAGGTGTTCTTTTAAAGGACAGAAGCCTGATACCCGCTGTTTTCTCAGAAGCGGAGACTCTTTCAGGCAATATTCCTCTCCTGTGGTCTCCCAAGATCCATTTTTATGTGTGCAATTGCCAAATTCTCCTGTCATAGCTCCTGTCATTCAGCCTCTCTGCCATTTTTAGCAATTAGTCTCACGCAAGGAGGTCTGTTGCAGTCAGTGCACATCCTGCGATGCCTGGCTTTTTAAGTGTCACCCGTCAGGCCTTTTATGTTCGCATTTGTCTTGAATTGTTCCGACTCTGTCAATGTGACCCTAAGGGCTTAAAGATGCTACACTTTTTACCCGCAAGTGTCGAAAATGTCAAATGTTCAGCTGAACCACCTGGGTCACTTAACAGGCAGAAGCTTGAATGGCAGTTTTTACATTTTTCTTAAGAATATGAGAAGAGGTGCTTGCCATGCTGATGCCAGCGCCGTGATGCAAGACTTGTTGCCAAGGAATTGATATGCAGTTGCTAGGAAGTTCTGGGTGGTTGCCTCCTGGCCCAAGTGGAAAGACCCTAATTCCCAAGTCTCTGTGAAATCCTTTTTTTCTCTCCCAAATTCCTCTCAATAGTCTTTGAGGGGATCAGTTTGGTCAGCCATATCAGTTTGAAAAGTAATAGCATCCTGCTCCTCAAGAACGATCATGATTTGAGGGATCAATTATATATGAATGATGTATAAATATCATGCTAAATCCAAGGGTGTTGTTCAAATTTTTGTTTTGTGAGTATGAACAATAGCAATGCTAGACACAATTAGCAATATTATTAAGTCAGTCATGCATTGAGAAAATCAGGATTTCTTATCATTTGACACGCAGGCTAATGATCAAAATTTTGGAATATTAATGTTTATTTAAAAAAATATTTTAAATGTCTTATGTACACCAAGGCTGCATTTATTTAATAAAATATTTAGTAATAATATTTGAAATTAATTTCTAAATAGTGTTTGGATACTTCAGTGTTACTTGATCCTTCAGAAATCATTCAGTATGTTAAGTTGGTCATTGAGAAATATTTCTTGTTAGTAATGTTGAAGACCACTTATATAATATATATATTTGAAATATATATATATATATATATAAATATATATGTGTGTATGTACTGTATATATGTATGTGCATAAATTTTTTCGTTAAAGCATCCTGAAAAATGCATCACCGTTTCCACAAAAACATTTCAGCATTGAAAGAAACATGTTTTTATTTGATAATTAAAAAACAAAAAGTGTAGAAAATTGACTCTCATTCCAAAAGCCTTTTAACATTATTCTTGTGCTTCAGAAACCATTCAAAAATAATTAATAATAATTAAGTGCTTTATTATGACCTCTATAAGCTTTTATCATGTTTTGTAAGAGACTTCGTTGACGTGTCAGTACAGTGTTGTTATTTTGTTCTCATCTGGAATACTTGGATTTTTCCGTCATATCAGTGATGTGATATGTTTTCCTGTTTCAGGTCACTACAGACCTCAGGCAGAAGTGCACAGACTCCCACACAGGCACCTCTGCCTCGGCCCCTCTGGCGGCAGGAATCATCGCCCTCGCCCTTGAGGCCAAGTAAGTCATCCCAAGCGCAGTCTGTCCTGTCCTCAGGCGAGGTCATCTGTCTTTATCAGCGAATTGAATGACCCAAGGCTTTCTAAATAGGCCTAGATTGGCAGGCTGGAATTAACCTTCAAATCCTCATTTGGATCAAACGCTCGCATTGAGCACTACTATTTAAAAAATGAATCCACTGGTAACACTATAACCTTTATGACTCCATCCGTGACCTTTACAAAAGAGCAAGAGAGATTATCTAGAATAGCTGTTTGTGTTTTGTTCAGCCCTGTATCTCACATGAAGGAAAGCCACTAACACTTCTCTCCATAGTAAAAACCTGACCTGGAGAGACATGCAGCATCTGGTTGTGAGAACATCCAACCCTGCTCACCTCACCACCAATGACTGGAAGACAAATGGAGTGGGTCGCAGAGGTAAAAGCCCATCACATTGCTTTTTATCGCTCCCTGCTCTTTGCTTTCACCCTGGCTTGTCTTTCCAATTTCCAGCTGCTTGAACGCGTTTGTGATAAGATCGATAACATTATCATTGGCTGCACCAGTCTGCAAATAGCTTTGAATCTTTTAAAGATATCAGCCTCTTTAATTCACCTCTTTACTTACAATGTCAGTCTTTTTACAACCTTTTTAAACTGGTTCTATAGTTACTTTCAACAGTATTGATTTCTCTCCCTCTCTCTCCTACAGTAAGTCATTCTTATGGATATGGTCTGCTGGATGCCGGGGCCATTGTGGCTCTGGCAAAGAACTGGACAAATGTAGGACCTCAGCGGAAATGTGTCATTTCCTTGGTTTCTGAGCCTAGGTAGGTTAAATCCTCTGTGCTAGATTGATCTTAAAAAGCTTAGATCACCATAAATGTCTGGTTTGGTCATAATTTTCTCACTTTTTGTGCATTTGAACTGAATGTTTACTCTGCTGTTTCATACAGCCAAACTCTCCACTTATCAGGGACTGCTAACACGGCAACGCAATTAGCTGAGAAATTTCACATTTAAAAATTTACAAAAAGATTAAGTGCAACTAGGCTAATAGTATGGGATTTTCCTTTTAAAGCTATTATTTCTTAAAAACACAAAAAAAAATATATATATATATATATATATATATAATGTTGACATTAATATATTTGCTGTTCAAGGTTTAAATTCTTTAAGATTTCTAAATTTAAAGTACATTATTGATGATAAGACATAAATAGAAAATATATATTAATACTAATCATGTGAAATATTTGTGGAATTTAAAACGCTTCTTAAACTATACATTTAATTTACTCCTAACTCCTGGGATGGAAAGCTGAATGCAATGTCACATGATTCTTTAGAAATCGTTGTAATAACCTGATTTGCTGTTAAAGAAACATTTATATTTTTATCTATGTTGAAAACAGTTTAGATGCTTTGCATTTTAATGGATAACATCATACATTTTTTGATAATTAAACATAATATGAAAAATTATAAATGAATATAAGTATACATACTATTATTATTATTATTGTTACTATTATTAAACATTAAGATGGGGAAATATAACTATTTTAAGAAGCATGAACTTCCATCGGATTGTGCAGGTTTGGAACGTTTCATTTTTGTGTGAACTAAACCTTCTATTAGAAGAAACTGCATTCCTAATTAACTGATTCTACACCAACATATGGCAAACTGAGGTACTTCGGTGCACACGAATGGAATGTTTTCAATTTAGTGCTCCAAAAAAAGGTCATGAAGTGCAAGAGGAAACGGGGATATGAAACTAGGTGGGAGCAAAACATGATTTTTGACGGTCTATCATATTTAAATTTAGAGCTGAATGATGCTTCAGTGCATGAGGCATCACCGCTGCCTACAGAGATGCGTGTTTAAAGGAAGTAATGACTTGCAGATAAGCTTTTTGCATCCACGTTTGTCACACTTCCATCGCTGCTGACATCTTGGAGCTCAAGACAGACCCTCAATGTGCCTCTCCACCGATCTCATCCTCTCTCTCACAGCATATAATGTCTCTCGCTCTAAAAACTCACCCTCTTTTTATCCCTTCCTCCAGTCATCCTTTATGGTTCACCAGCGTTATGGAAAGATCAAGGGGTTTTGGAGCAAAGCCCAATTTAACATGCTGGTTGCAGAAGTCACAGAAAGGAGTGATTACTGGCTGCCTTACTTCCCTCTGTATTTTTCTTCACTTTCGGACTTGAAGTCTTGCACGCGCTGCGGCGTTACCACGCACACAGGGGTTACGCTTCATTCCTCATGGACTTGTCAGAGGCTGTAGCTTGTCGTTCTCTCTCTTGATTTAAGCTCTTCTTCCAGTATAACCCTGTCTCTGGTGAGCAGGGCCGGGCCGCTCTAAGCTCCTTATCGGATTAGGTTTAGAGTGCCAAAAACCTACTGGCTCCTGTAGCGGTCATCGGTGGCACAGGTCTTAACCTGACTGAACCTTTCTGTTGGACCAGGAATGTGTTTTGCACACTTAAATGTTGCAGGAACAGTTCGATATAATAAGAATCTGTTAATCTTTCCAAGTAGCTATTTATAATACAAATTGACTATGTACAAGTAAAACACCGTCTTTCGTCACATTGCTTTATTTGACAGGTTATTAACTTTTAGTGTAGTACTTTTGGGGAATAATTACATATTTGTTTAAACAATGTTTAGAAGTTCAGTTGAGGCTTCAATAGACGTATGGGTAATTTGTCATTTTTAAAACAACCAAATTTGCATGTGTGTGCTAGACTAATTGTTAAACTAACAGTTTTTGCCTGGTGGATGATAAATGGCACATTAAAGGAGTGGTTTCAGTGTGGTTTAACTTCCTGTTTTTAGGAATATTGGGAGTCGTTTGGTGATCAATAAGAGTGTGGATGCATGTGCTGGGACAGAAAACTTTGTGAACTCATTAGAACATGCTCAAGCCCAGCTCACCCTGTCCTACAACCGCAGAGGAAACCTAGCCATTTACCTGATCAGCCCACAGGGCACCAGATCCACACTGCTTGCGCCCAGGTCAGACACCGGAAGGCTCACATTCAGTCTTTATACTCAAATTGAACATAGCTGTATCAGTTAGGTGCATCATTTTGTGTCTTTCTCTCTCAGGCCTCATGATTACTCCTCTGAGGGCTTCAATGACTGGGCTTTCATGACCACCCATTCCTGGGATGAAGACCCTCGTGGAGAATGGACATTGGAAATCGAGAACACGGCTGGAACCAGTGACTACGGTAATAGCCAATCTATCCAAATTTCAGGTTCTTTTGTTCTATTTATGCTTCTGACATGTCGAGCTGTGGAGAGATGTAGGTTCAAATCCAATGAATTTGGACTGTCAGTGTACCCTGATCCCATAGCAGTCTCTCTTAATAATATCGTCCTGACTAATTTCTAATATCTACTTTCTACTAATAATAACTACCATTTAAAAAAAGATCATAACAAAAAAATCTAACAAAATGGATTAAATTAAAGCTAAATAAAAAAGATAATGAAAGGCATAATTACAACAAAATGGTAATAAGCTTAAGAGAAAATAAAATAAAAACAAAAATGATAGAAAATAAAATGATGAAATAAAAAAAACGATCTATAGTATAACTTATGAGTGATTTTAAAAAGTCAAGCATTGATTTTAATCCAATAAAATAAAAAAAATATTTTGTTTTATTTTATTTTAGGACCTTTTTATTATAAAAAATTATAATACAAATAAAACGATAATAAAAGAGCATAAAGAAAAAATGCTAAAAGAAAATAAAAAGAACATAAAAGTCTGATACTGATTGTGATCCGAAAAGTCTCTTTTATGTTTCTCCGTGCCCTGCTTTGCACTCCACAGAAATGTAGAGTATCTTCTCTCCAAATCCGCCTAATTTGCCCAGTCCTGTTTTCTTCCCCTTTTATGTCACAGTCAATTTGTCTTCTTTCACCACACCCCGCAGTAAATCTGATTAATTAAATCTAATTAAATAAATCAGAGGTCTGAGTTTTTCATCCCTCTCCCACTATCACACTCTCCAGCCGCTGCTAAGCACTGTAAATATAAAGGGACTTCCAGCCAAAAGCCCATTCATTCAACTGCTTTATGTCTGGAGTGAATGGATCATTCGTCCAGTGCATTACCTTGACCATTTCTCTTTGCTGCTTTAAGAATTTATAAAGCTACTGACTTAACTGGACAAAGTGTGCCATCTATCTAATGCATGTCAAATCAGTGAAGCACTACAGTTACTGAATGATGATGACAAGAAGTCTGTGTTCAGGTGATAATGTACAATCAGACATCGTCAACATACGTAGAAAGGATGTTGTTGTTTTATCTTGAACACAATTATAGAATACTAATAACGTTTACTTTGCAGTTGACTTATTGAGCTATTTTACTAAGAATCGTTTGTGATTATCATTAATATTGTATTTACTTCAATTGTTGACATTTTATCATATTGCTGTCATTTTATAAATTCAGTAATCAATTAGAGACTCCATAGTTATGTGATCATCAGTATTATTTTAGTATCATTCATCAAATACATTTTATTATTTTTTTAATCAGTTTTATGTATGTTATTTATTTATTATTATTAGTCTGATCACTAATGCATTGCCTCTTGTGGCTTTCTGGTTTAATACACCTTTTTTTTAATACAACTTAGCATTATTCTGTATTACTTCAGAAATCAGCTCTGCTATTGTTGTTTGCTTTTGGGTCTGTTGCTTGTGTTCCCAATTTATGAGTTGACAGCATCTGCTGACTGATTAAATGTGCATATAGTATAATACAGTCTACTGATTGAGACAGAATAAACAGACAATGATTCACAACTGGCAAATGTCCTCATTTTGTGAGTTTCTTGTGTACATGAGTCAGATTGTTGAGTCTCTTTCTCTCTGTCTGTTTTAGGCACTCTGACTCAGTTCACGTTGGATCTGTATGGCACAGCTTCTAGTTTATCCGGCCCTTCAGCAGCAGACTCCAGCAGCTGCAAAACATACGACCTTAATCAGATCTGTACAGGTAAGTTTCAGAATAAATGATGGTGAAAGTGTGCCCCCTGCCAGTATTAGTGGCATTTACAATAATGCATTATACAATATGTACTATATAGTGTCTTTTTGTGTGTGTGTGTGTGTATATGTATGTATATGTGTGTGTGTATATATACATACATATATACATATATCTATCAGGGCTTGACATTGGCACCCGCCAAATGCGGCTGTGGCGGGTAAAAACATTAGTCTCACTAGCCACTTTGGCGGGTAGTTTATTCTTTGGTATGACAATATAGTTTTTGTTGTAGTATTCTATAAAGGCATATGATATGATAAACGCATTGCACCGTAATATTACATGCATAAAACTCCCATGAAAACCTATATCAACATTCTGATACAACTTAGTTTAGAACGTGCGTTAACGTCTCTGTTAGCAGTGAACCTGCCGATGACATGTCTGACTCGTGAACCAACAGTTCGAACCATAGTCTGACATTTTAATACTACTTTTATATTCTTACTTACAGTTGTTATAATGTATTTATTTATGTTTGAGACTTTTAATCAGAACGGTCAAATTATTCATTAACTACAATGAATTTGTCAAAGCTGTTCTCAACATAAAAAATTTGCCATTTTTAGACAAATCAGAATAAAAAATCGGTGCTAAACAGGGCATGGCATTAACACAATATTATACATTAAGCAACATTACACGACCAAGTCAACCAAGTTCCCTGAAAACCACTATTGCAAATTTGACATTATTGCCTATACAAGATTTAACATAGTTAATATTATAGGATTATTACATTTTGGCTCAGTATTTAAATTTGATTTTATCGAAATAATATATTGCTGAATGTGTTTGTTTCTTTTTTTTTTACAAAAATACTTCGAGATCACAGTAGAAATGTCGCAAATAGGCAACACACAGAGCAGCACAGTTTTTGAATTTTGAAACATTTGATAATTTAGTGGTCCATTCTAAGGTCAGGCACTTCTTTATTCTTAAATGATTCTCAGCCGTCTGAACTAGAGAGTGGATCGGGCTGCATTTTTCTATCTGAAGCCGGACCGTGTCCGACAGGCATTAAGATATTTATGTTCGAGCCCGATCCCAGCCCGACACAGTTAAAATCTTTTTTTTTCTCATACTAATGACACATGCCCTTTTTTGTGTGGAAAGCCCGCTTTTATTAAGCAACTGTAGTAAGGTGTTCAGATGAGAGCATCAGCTCACACGGGGCAAAAAGCACCGTTATAACACCGGCGCAAAAAAACAACCATATGTATACACTACATTAAAACACCAAACTCAACATTGTGTTGTTATAAGTTTCCCTGCAAGTGGAAGCATTCATGCTATATTTTCGCTACAAATAGCAGTTATAAATGCATCTGAATGCTGCTTCTCTTTCTTCTGTAGTGGAATGAACAATTTTGTGGATGTGTGTGATTTCATATGATTGGTAACATTATCTTTTTATATTAAAATAGGTCAAATGACTTTGAAATATTCTTATGCATTAAGTCATATAAAATTTCCTAACAAGAAAACTGTGGCTAGTGAAAATGCTGAGTGGCTAGTATATTTGGATAACCACTAGCCACAGTGGCTGGTGAGCAAAAAAGTTAATGTCAAGCCCTGATATATATCAGCATATTAGAACCATTCTGAAGGACTATGTGACACTAAAGGCTGCTTTGCAGCACAGGGATAAATTACATTTAAAAATATAATATAATATTTTAGTTTCAATTTGTACTTTTTCCAAAAACTTTTAGGTTAATGCTCAAATAAATGCGGCCATGGGGAGAGCTTCATTCCCAAACTTTATAAATTTATAAATAAATGCATTAACCCTGTAAATCTGACACCGCCAATTGAAAGCTTTAAACTAAATCTATAAAGCTTGCAGCGGTTTTTATAGGTCCCTTTTGCTTGTTGAGTGTGCAGTGCTAGTCATGTCTTAGCTGTTAAATTGTGTGTTCATAACTTCATCCTGGAATTAGTTCACAGTGCCAGCTGCATTGGCAGGCGTGTTGAATGCAGCTGTCCAGTTTTGCCTGCGGCCGTGCCCCTCTCTGTGGACACTCTTTGCCAGCTCATCCTTACGTCTTCACACACACACTGACCCTGCCACTACTCTTTCAGCAGCTTTCCTCCTTTCATCAGCTTCTTCCTTTCTCTGTCCTCTGCCTCCTCCACTGGCCATCACCTCCTGTCCTGACCTCCTCTGAATCACACCATGCTAAAACGATTTCTTTATGAATGCTCCAAATATGCTCTGCGCTTTTTTTTGTGTACTATGATGGGCAGAGGTGTATGTAGTTGATTTCTCTCCCAATAATGTTTCTTAAAGCCTGTTTACACAGTGTGCACTTTAATTATATAATAACAACTTTTATAATGTAATTATAATAATAATCATTTTACGAACCATTTTTGCTTCCCCAAAGAACCTTTCAGTAAACAGTTCTTACAAGGTTTTATTTATTTATTTATTTAAAATATAAATATAACATATTAAGAACATAATAATAATCCAAAGAATTTTTTTTTTTTTCGTTATAACGACCCTTTAGTGAAGTGGAAAGGTTCCAGTTGTATAAAAGGTTTCTTAATGGAACCACAGATGCCAATAAAGAACTTTTATTTTTAAAGACTTGAACCTAACCTATTCTGGCCGAGAGCTGGCCACTTACACTGGAAGAGACTGTCTGACCGACACATTCATCTGAAATTGTTGACACAACAGTGACGCACCTGCTCGGACAAACCATTTCATAAAGCACCGTTTGGTAATTACAGGTGCAGTCAGACTCAAGGAAGTTGCATAATTCTAGCCATGCTTCTCGTTTTCATTTGGCACTTTTGTGTACGACATGCATTAGACAGTTGTAGTGAACAGATGTAGGGTGGACTGGCTTCAAAGATGTGAAGTTAATGGCTGAGCTGACGTTCAACAAAAATGAGGCCATTTTGCTGTCAAAAATAGGGAAAAAAATCACACAGTATTTTGTAATAATAATAATATTCTTATTTATTTACTAAATGTTACTCATTTACTATTTTATCACAATGTGTTGCAATACATTACAAGAGGATCTACAGTGATTTTACCAATTAAACAGCCTTTTATTTTTGTATTATGTAGTATTGTATGAATATAGATAATTCGCCTTTATCTTTACATTTTCTTTATTTTTAATTTTAGTTTTAGTCATTTAAAACCGTTATTTATTAATTTTAAAATAAAAAGAAAAAAATACTTTTAAAATGTCATTTGTTCTTAATTTGTGCATTGTTTGTATCAGCAAAATCCCTTTGTGTATATGAAGAGAAGTCTCAAAGATGTCCTCGTGTGATGAAGAGTTGCATGTTATTCCCCTCTCCAGTTGTTATAGCACAGTTACCACAGCAACTCAACATGCCTTATCAACCCACTAATAGGGATTTTTCACTGAATAAAACACATTTCAGTAGATGATCCTTTTCTGTTGTCAGAAGATGCTGACTTGGATGGTTTAGTAATTATTCCAGTAATGGGACTCGAATCAGGAAAGGTAGGTCATTTAAAAAGACCTGAATTTTCTGGATCGTATTTCTTCTTGGCTTGGCAGGCAGCGTTTGAGGTGTAAATAAGCCTAAGCAGCGCAGAGCAATGCAGTGTTTAGCTTCAGTTCTCAGGCGGTTTCATTTGCTCTATCACACTTCACACACACACACACAAGCTGCCCAACTGTGCGTCCTATTTAAAGGATGTTACGAGTTCAATACAAATTAAGCTCTAGCACCTATCGTTTGTGGCATAATGTTGATTCACCATAAAATATTTTTTGTTTAATAAAAAACAAAGCAAAAACCACAAACCAAAACTCTGTGTAAAGTACACAGAGCCAGACAATAAGCTTTAAAATAGGTTTGCACGCTGTGTTAAAGGTATAGCCACAAAACATTTATACATGCTTACTTTAGTAACCTTATGTAAAAACCTTTTTTTTTTTTTTTCAGTTTGTAAATGCTTGACAATGACATGGTTATTTTTTCATTTAAGTTTCCATTTATTTTTACATTTTTAAAAACATTTTAGTAACTTGTAAAAATGGTACGGGTGTAATACATTATTTAAAAAATAAATAAATAAATAAAAACATTTTAAAAAAATTTAAAAAATTTATCCGTTTATTTATTTTACAAGTTCCTGTTGTGACATTAAATTCTTAACATTAAAAAGGAAGGAGTGTGGGGCTAAAAAATATATAAATAATATTAAATGAGTGCAGCGTGTACTGTAACACTGTGCTTCCTGAATATGCTATCAGATGCCTTTGAAAAAATGCAAGCTTTGCATTTCTGCCTTTAAATCCTCAGGAATGCTGGTTTCATGCTACCTCCACCCAAGTGTAAACATGGCTTTTGGTTTACACACCAAAAAAAAAAGTAAAATTTTCAGTGAGAATCAGCTCAGCTTGTATTTTGCACCAAATTCTGTTTCTTCCTCCCGCAGAGTGCAACCCCGGCTTCTACTTACACAACAAGGGCTGCGTGAGAGACTGTCCAGCAGGGTTCACCACAGGCACCCGCTCCATCCTCCTTCCCAACAACGAGGTGACGTCAGTCCTCCGTCCCGCCTGCCTGTCTTGCGACCCCATCTGCCTCACCTGCAGTGGCACGGGCCCTCAGAGCTGCCTCTCCTGCCCTCCTCACAGCCACCTGGACGTCGTCAGCGGCACCTGTCTGCACCAGAACCACATTCAGCGCGAGTCTCCCGACGGCGGCCTATTCCAGACACAAGGCGGTGGCCCGTCTGTCAAATTTCACCAAGACCTCGGCTCCCGCCTGCCTGCAACTGTGGCCGTGCTCAGCTGTGCCTTCATTGTGGCTACGTTTGTGGCCGTGTTTAGCTTCCTGCAGATTTACACACGCAAGCAGACCAAACTGCTCTCCCCTGAAGCTGGGCCGGGATCCGGTTTACTGGTTGGGCTCGGTTTCAACCGCACCGCAGTGGCATACAAGGGCATCCCGAGCGTTTGGAGGGAGGACGAGGGCAATTCGGAGTCTGAGAATGAGGACTTCGAGATCCGCAATGAGAGGACTGCCTTCATCAAAACACAAAGTGCTCTTTAACCCCTCCTTGCCCACGTTCCTACTCTCTCTAGCCTCTACTGCACTGTTGTCTCTATTTTTTTTTTTTGGTTTGTTTTAAGTGCGATTTCCTTCTGGGGTTTGTCTGAGCATATCTCACTTCTGGGGTTTCTGGTTGTTTTTCCGCGCCTGTCGTAGTTATATGAGCCATGATTCACCTGGGTGTTGACTTCTCTCTGTGCCTCAACATGGAAAGCTTCCAATCACAGCGAACGGTGAGCTGATGGTTGCTGGGTTGTCCCAGAATTACAATAAACACAATTATCGTTTGGTCTCTTCCACTTGCCTAGTGATATTTCAAGAAACAAGATTACCTGCATACAAGAAAAACAAGCTTTTCTTTGAGTGAGTGAATAAGTGTGTGTGTGTGTGTGTAAAACTACGTTTATATGAAGTCAATCAGTGCTCAGTGGCTCGGATCCACTGGCTTTGCGCAGGGAGCCTTTTAGAAGAACATATCACTATTTCTGTGTGGTCAGATGGAGAACAGAGCAGCGTGTTGTGTTAAATGTGTTTGAAGAGCTTACTGCTCCCCCTAGAGCATCTACATTGACAAATTCATGATTATTTTATTTACGGTAGGGTGTTTTAAAGGAATAGTTCTCCAAAAGATGAAACCTGACATCATTTGCTCACCCTCATGTCATTACAAACCTAAATGATTTTCTTAGGTGCTAAATATTTTTTAGAAAATCCAAATGCCTCTAAATTATGTATATATGGAGCTGTCAAGCAAACGATTAGTCACGTTCAGAATAAAGGTTTTACATAATATATATATATATATATATATATGTGTGTGTATTGATGCGAGTACACATTTCACATGCATGTTTACAAAAATGTTATTAATATATAAAATGTGTGTGTATATGTATGTGTGTATATATATATATATATATATATATATATATATATACACACACACATAGTACACACGTGCGCGCACACTTTTTTAATATACATGTGTGTGTGTGAGTTTAGATGTACATTTTATATACAGTACACACACGTAAACAAACTTTTATTTTAGATGTGATTGTTTGACAGCCCAAATATAAATATATGCACTAAACATACATATAAAACATAGACCTACACATTCAATTAAATTCAAGTCAAATATTTCATCAAAATGTCAAACCATGGCATCAGATCTAGTGCGATTCATTATTTTGTAATTGTCACATTTGATTGTTTATTTGGCAAAGTCAAAATAGAGGCTGGTATTTGCTGAGATTTGTGATTATTGTCCAATATTTTTCGTGTAATTTGTATATACAAGCAAAAAAACGTAGCTATTCAGTTTTGCACGGTGTTCTCAAATCTCTACCTGAGCACAAATTACTTTGGAAACAGAATGTTTTAATCAAATAGGGATGTAAATTTATTTTTATTTTTTTCCCTCACAAAATTAACATCTGACATCAGATGACTTTAAATATAAAGTGAGTCTTAACAGTGTCTTTTGAGCTTCTTTAAACAGGTTTGAAATGACATGACTATTTTTGCTTTATTTGTGGGAGTTAGTGAACTGCGGTATCCCTGCGCGCTCTATGTGGAGAGTAAGTGACTGTCGGTCAGTCCCTCCGAGCCAGCTCAGCAACATAAACTCTTCTCTATTCTAAATCTGTCCTCCAGTCAAGGTTTGAAACACTAGAAACGACCCCTGAAAAAGATCTGGCTTCCATGTTGTCATGCTTCTAGGGATGTTGGAGGTGTTGTTCTACACAGTATGGGTGTGTTTTTGCATTAATTCAGAGAAAGGGTTGTGATGACCTTCACCTAGAGCAGCTTGGGTTTTATAGGCATTTGATGGTTTCTGCTCCAATCATTTGATCAGGTCATTTTCTTTACGTACTACTGTTTGTCATTAGTAGCTCGCTTGGCCTCTTCTGCTCAGAATATAGTACTGTTGTATTTTGTTTTTATCAGAATTACATATACATGATCCACATATGTTGCTCTTATGCATTATCTTTATGAAATGACAATGTTATCTAAGGAATTTGTGCAATAGAGACCCAACGGAGTTAATGTGATGTGCTGAATTCTTCATCATATCCTATCAAAATTATGGAGAGCATATCAGCCTTTCAAAACCGTTGCTGCTTATGACAGCACGAAACAAAGTCAAGGACACAATATATAGGCCAGTTCACAAACTACTTGCTCATCTTCACCCTTGCCCCCAAAGTTCATCTACAGTCTCTAGATTTGTTATACAGATGTTGAATATCTTGACGTAATGCCAGTGTTTATTTGTTGATCTGGTACCTCCCTGGTACCTAAGTTTCATTTGCGGCTTTTCATCCCTCCTTTTATTATTTGGATAGTAAATACTAAAATCTATTTAGCTAAACAACCGTATAGGTCTTTAAGTTTATTTACAACGAATGAATTTGGGTAAATTGGGACACTTTTAAAAATTCATTCAATTTTGTATCTACTTTCTTTTTTTCAATGCTTTGACAATATTTGTAGTAATTTCTCTACACTTTTGTTTAGCTAAACTGTAAAATAGCTGTTCGGCCCCTTGCCGTAATGGCAAACTCAATCAAGGCATGACCAAAGAGCACCGATGAAAATCTTCTTGCCTTAGAGAGATGACATAAAAAAAAAAAATTAGTAACTTTTGTTTTTGTTTCGCTTTTGAGGTTTAGATGGGTGATTAGGCCATACTCCTTCAGATAGCTGTTGAATGACATTTCAGCAGTCTAAATTAGTGTTGTGGCAGCAGTTTTTTGCAGAGGTCACACGCAATAGGTTTTCACCCTGATGGTGCGATGTTTGCATTGTGCTTTAAGGGCTTGAGCGTTTGTGTGTGTGTGTGTGTGTTCAGGCTCAATTGAGAAACTTCTGGAACCATAGGATTATTTTCACCTTTATTTGAAGAGTCAACTGATGCATGCAGATCCCCAAGTAGAAAACAAAATCATTTGTATTGACTACCTGAGATGGGACAGCTATATTAAAAATAAGGCCTATTTTTGTACTATATATGGTGCATTGTCATTTACATGTAATTTAAAGATTATTTTGCTCTTCTTTTTTTTTCTTTTTATTTAATTGATGTCAATATGCGAATTATAGATTATACAAATAATAAAGATCTATGCAAACCTCAGCATTATTTTTTGTGAGCTCTGTTGTGTTTCCTACAGGTCCGATGAAGTCCACAGCCATGCTGAAACCTCTAATAGCTGCTGCTGGGTTTTTTTTTAGGCTACATGTAAATTGAGATTTTATTGATAATGTGGGTTGCATGGCAACTTTTAAAGGTTTCTACTTGGAACTGTTTTAGTAAGAAAGTTGTGTAGCATCCTGTTGAGGTAGAAGTGTTGCATTGACCTCAGAAGAGAGATTTTACTGCGATAAGTTAAGGATGTGTTTGGTAGGCATAGCCTGTTTTGCAACAGAAGTGGACTTTCAGACGACTTCCCTCAGTTTGTACAATGTTACATCATTTGTGTTATCCTTAAAAACACATGCTTGTGAAAAAAATAAAATAACGTATGAATCATCACTTTAAAGGAGGAAAAAAAACACAACAGCAAAAAACAAGTTATTGAATATGCATTGACAATATACTATGTCCTACTGCAGGTTTCATGTTGTCACGATGTAGTTAAACGGTCTGTTAAGTCACCATTTAAATCATAAAACAAATGTGACCCTGGATGACAAAACCAGTCTTAAGTAGCATGGGTATATTTGTAGCAATAGCCAAAAATATAGCCTTATTTTAAGGTAAAAATGATAGATTTTTCGCTTATGCCAAAATACATTAAGATATAAGTAAAGATGGTGTTCCATTAATATATTTTGTAAATTTCTCACCATTGATATACCAAGTACTTCAAAACTTCAATTTTGACATGTAATATGCACTGCTAAGAACTTCATTTGGACAACTTTATGGGGTGATTTTCTCAATATTTATATTATATATATATATATAATTATTTATTTATTTTTATTTTTTTTTTTGCACCCTCAGATTCAAGATTTTCAAATGGCTGCTTCTAAAAATAAATAAATAAAAAAAGATCCCTGGCTTTTTTGTTGTCCAGGGTCACAAATAATAATAATACCAATATATATAATACACACACACACACACACACATATATATATATATATAATACAAATATAATACAAATAATAATAATACCACTCAAAAATAACTATTGTTTGTATAGCCTACTTTAAATCTCAAATGTCATTGGTTATTCCACTTTTCCGGAAGTCAGATAACGCTTTAGTGAGTCTTTATTTAATGTATTGTTCATAGAGTAAATCTTTTTCAAATACTTTATTTATAGACATTTTAATCCTTTCATGCTAATTTGTACAGTTTCATATTTGCATATTGAAATAATTAGTTCTGTATCCCTCTGTGTTGTTTTTACTTACCGATCCTTTAAATCTCCTTTGTAATAGATATGATTATAAATCAAGAACAAGGCATTTACAGCTGTATTTATAAACTGCTTACTAATGACTATTAATGTTAAAACAATGCTTTATAAAGGATGAACCGACTCTTTACTAATGCTTAACCAACGATTCATAGTGTGCAGTTATTATAAAGTGTTACCATTTTTATTTTTTAAGTATCGATTCAGGCACCGGAACCATTTGATCAAAGTATCGATTTGGGACCGGTATCGAAAAACCCCTAAACGATACCCACCCCTAATGTTAATCGTGTTGAATGCAGTGAGTCTGCGTCAGCCGGACTCTTCCTGGTTTGAGCTCTAGAGCCGCTGTCATCGCAAGAGCTCGTCTGTCTCTCAGTGTTTACAGTATCGACGAGGTCTTTCTTCTCTCTCTGGTATGATGGAGAATTACGTGCTCCTATCACCCTGACAGATGCGTTTCTCTGCGACAGACACAGGTGAGAATTTACGTAGGCTATGCGACTGTATAGTGTTATGTACTATATGGTGTTATATATATTTAGGGATGTATGATTGTTTGATGTATTTAATAATATAATGAATCGTTATCAAATAATGTTGCTGTTGTTGTTGCAGCCATTAATCGACGCCATCTCCTTAAGACCATAAACAATAAATTTGGGCCGCTAAGTGTTATTATTAAGTTTTAGTCTTTGAATATCTGCTGGAGTATCCATATGTTATTAAACAAAATGTGACCGTATAAATTGCTGTAATGGGTTAAAACAGTACGTACAAAAAAAAACATTTAATAAAAATAATTTAAAATGGATATCAGTATAATGCCCGGTTTGTTTGTTTTTTTTCCAGGAATTTTTTTTTTAGACTTTTTTTTTTTTTTTTTTTTGACTTTTTTTGGTTAATTTAAAAAAAGTATAATTTTAAAGTGCATCTAATATGCATAGCTCGCATATGGTTATTGGTTAACAAATGCAGAAATAATTCTGTGGTTGGGAACAAAATCACCATTTTGTTTACTGCTGTACACAAAGTCTTATCTTATGCTTTGTAAATCATTAACTGTTTGGCATTTCGGAATATTTCCTTGTGACGAGCTGTTTGTGATTAAACAGACTTTCACATTTGATATGCCGTTGCAATGGGAAGTGGTGGTTGTAGACAACATCCCTTTCTAGTCCTAAATTGCCCCTGAGGAAATGAAAGCTTCTGAAAACTCCCACATTTATAGCAATCTTTTCTTGCAACATGCACACAAAAGCCTTAAATGATGTGATGAAATGCAGATTGTAAGCATTTTAAAACTCTGTAATATTCTTCCTCTTTCTATAGATCTTGGTTTGTGGTGTTTCTCATTGACCTGACCAGCAAGTTTCTTTTACCAGCACACTGCTGCTGACAGATACACAACTGTAGGTAATTTTGAGTATTATTTATTATTTTTGACTACTTGGTAACTGATTATAGCACATTTTGATGTAGTGAGCTGTAGATATGGGCTTTGCGGAGGACCTGTGGTGCCCTCAGGGTCACGCTGCCCTTATGAAACTACAAGACTCTGAGCTGCGTTTGATGGAGGTTATGAAGAAATGGATGACACAGAGGGCCAAGAGCGATCGCGAGTTCTCCATGCAGCTGCATCAGATGTCAGCTATTGTTGAGAAGCTGGACGGTTCTCAGCCTGGAGGAGGTCTCGACTACATCAGCCAGTTCAATAAGGTTGGAAGGATCTCCTTAACAATTATAACGTTTCTGAAAGGCTTGCTTTTGGTGATTGACTGTAATTATATTAGACATGTTAATGCAATTAGATGATATATCCATGTTAAAATGCTCTCTGCTGGGTCTGAATTTTTATTTTCCACTTGATAGTAACGCTTAAAGGCATAGAAAGTGCCCTCTTTCTGGAATGGGAAATTACAATTTAAAGCCCTCAGGCTTTCTCTGTTATATCTTGACTTTTTTCTGCTGACTTTCCAGCTGTGTAGACTCTGCAGTGATGCTAAAACCTTTAACTGAGCACAGGGCACGAACAGCCCTAAAATCACTTCGCATGCAATTCTCAAACATTCAGAATGCAGATGTTTAAGTTTGCTGCTTGTGCATGCACCTCAATAAAATGTAATCATTCCCGTTTTCAACGTCTACATCCTAAAACTTTTTGTCGCTCTCACAGTCATGGAACGTGCTGGTCAATCAGACGGAGTGCTTCAGTCGTATCATGCGCAAGCACTCTGAGGATCTGATGGTGGGACCCCTGAGCAAACTCACCCTCCTCATCCGGGACAAGCAGCAGCTGAGGAAGACTTATGGGGAACAGTGGAACCTTCTCAACCAGGAGCTGTGCAGGGTCAGCGCCACACGCACATCACACAGTTATATTACACTTTACACTCTCGACAAAGGTTTCTTATGGTCATTGATGGTTCTGTGAAGAACGTTTAACATCCGTATCTTTTGAGGTTCTTAAAAGTGGAAAAAAAATTTTTTAGATTAGAAAAAGAAAGAAACTTTGAGGAACTAAAGGAATCACTGTGAAAACCCCTTTTTGGAATTTCTCAGAGAATATCTCAAGATGAAAGTATTGACTTTACAATTTTTAATTAGCTAACTAAGAGGTTTATGTGTGTGTGTGTGTGTGTGTGTGTGTGTGTGTGTGTGTGTGTGTATATAATACCACCATTCAAGTTAATGCAGTAGAAGATAGTCACAAGTCTAACAGCCTGTAATATTAAGTTACACATTAAATGAGAAAATATGTGTGTGTTTGAATCATGAAGTATGCATTTATTTGACTTGATTTTCCTAGTTTATCAGATGTGTTTTTATTCACATATACACAACTGTTTAGAAGTTTGGGGTTGATCAGAGATTTTTTTTTTATGTTTTGTTATGTGTGTGTTTATTATAATTAATCAAATAGAAAATATAATTTCTATTTAAAATAACTGTTTACTGTTCTATATATTTTAAAATGTAATTTGTTGTTGTCATGCAATGCTTAATTGTCAGCATCATTACTCCAGTCTTTAGAGTCACATGATCCAGAAATCATTCTAATATGCTGATTTGCTCCTCACAAAAATGTATTATTAATTTTAGAAAACAGTTTTGCTGCTTAATATTTTTGTGGAAACCATGATACTTTTTTTAAAGGATTGATGAATAGGACGTTTAAAGTTGAAAACTACAGCTCAGAGGTTAATAGTTTAAAATAATTTATTTAAAATAGAAAAATATACCCTATGTTTGTGATCCTTCACACACAGTCTTTACTTGCATTATCATTGGAACATCTATAATCTCCTATTTGGCTATGTATGTTTAGATGTTTGATATAATCTAAATTAGATGGAGGAAGTGTGAGTGATCAGCCTTCAAGCAGCCTTTCTTTTTGCTTAGCAGCGGTTTCTGCATTGGCACGTTATGTTTATTTTTGGTTTTGACATTATAATTAAAACACACATTGGTAGTTGATCTTCAGATGGTGTCTGTGAATTTAAACATGAACACTAACAAACATCAGAAAGATAATCTTATCAGCTCAGTTTCTGGTTGTAGTTACAGTTGAAAGTGATACATATAGTAGTTTAATTGAAAGCACAACTGTCATTCACAGATATAGGAAGTGACTACTGAATCGTTATTTCCATTACTTACGTTTAGTCTGGAGGTTGTTAAAACTCTTACTGGCTAAATATCACACACATCCAACCTCATATCTAAAGCTCACTAGTAACATTTTACTGATTTTGATTGTTTGGTTTTGTTTTTTTGTCCTGTTGTGTAAGGTTAGGTCACCCAAGCTGAGCTGGACCGGCTGAAGTCCAGTTACAGACAGCTAGTACGAGACGCGACACAGGCTAAAAGAAAGTACCAGGAAGCAAGCAAAGGTAAGATGCCTCACTGCTGACTGGTTCTCTAAAAAGCCTGGCCGCTTTTCTTTCATTCTGACTGTGAATTGTGTAGTCTGTGCTGAACAGATGGACTTACAATGAAAGAAACCATTCAGTTCAGTGTTCAGACACTGAATGTTTTTTTTTTTATATGTGTAAACAAGGCATTTGTCTTCTTGGCCGAGAGCAGAAAAGATCAAGTCTCTAGATCAAGATGTGTTTCCTGGATCACAAAGATGTAACAAAGTTTCCTCTTAAAGAATAAACAAAAGAAACTAAATGTGATGGAAATAGAAAATCCAGCATTTATTTTAAAGTAAAAATTATTAGATTATAAATGTCTTTATCACTTTGATTAATTTAATGCATGCTTGCTGAATAAAGCTATTAATTATTTAAAATAATCTTACTGTCCCCGAACTTTAGTTTTTGACTTGTGGTGTGAGTTTTCTGTTATTTTATAGCATCTTCAAAGTCTAGTCCTTTAAAGGAGAGTTAGTTGAACCTACGTGCAGTTTATTTCAATCCAAAGCATAAACAAGTACAAGATAAATAGAAGCTTGACTTTGCATGAACATGAAACGATTCGCAAAACAGCGGGTTACATAGAGCTAGACAAAGACAATGGAAACATAATGGCTATATTTACACAAGGACTAAACACTAAACAAAGAAGGCCTGTGAACAATCAGACAATGAACCAATGGCCAAACAGAACAGAGACACACATGACCAGAACAACCAATCAGAATGTGGTTCATGGACAAGGGTAGCACACTGTAAGATCAGAAGAGGAGCAAGGGAAGCGCATAACTAAACTAAACTAAACTAAAACACAAAACAGACTTGACATATCCCTCCCTCCGAGGACTTCTTCAGACACGCGTTATTTTCCACATACTTTACATAATTGCTTCTCCTCTAAGCCCCGCCTCCTGATTTATACAAAGCTCATCGTTCTAAGAAAGCGAGGTGTGCTCTGATTGGCCAGCTATTCAGTGCGTTGTTATTGGCCGAATACTGCAAGTGTCTGGCATAAATGTTACGCCCCCTTGAGAAGCTGCGCGTTGAGTTTCGCGGGTGATTCAACGCGCAGCTTCTCAGTGATCTACGGCTCTGTGTATAAGCCAGAGCCATAGAGAGACAGAGTTGCGACAACTCCATTGACGCCAATGGACCATTTTTTTACAGCAATGGCGGATCA
>JAUCMT010000134.1:6626813-6641726 GCA_032357475.1 Enteromius thamalakanensis
CCGGACGAATCCCTTGAAATATATCATCTGATCGATGTCTTGAGGTGTGGCAACCGTAGTATAAGCGGAATAATTGATAATTGAATTAATTCAACGGCTCGTCGTCAATTATTCCTTACGTAACATTTGTGACAAGAACACCTTTAAAAAACATGTTTACTTGCAGGCTGATGAAGATCACGAGAAATCGACTTTTGCAGTGTATGAAAATATAATGTAAATTCCTGAATTTTTCTTTCCCGTGGAAAGACTATTTTTTTTAAAACAAATCAGCAAACAGATGAGTACTGTATATAAACTCATTACTATAAGCCCAGATGATCTATCAGTCACAGTGGACTGTAGATACAATGAAGAACATGAAATGTTCAAAGCTGTAAAATGCAGCATCATAGATATGCAAGGTAAACATATCTAAGCCAGTCATGCTGTTACATTGATTTTGAAATATGAGAATTGCACAACCTTGTTGACTCTGAACTAGCAGGACTCGCTCGCATGCTGCTGGTTGACTTTTCTGAATACAGTTGTTACTCAAGCAAACATCACAAAACTGTAAATCATCTGTAGGCAGTTTAGTTTATCTCAAGATTTAACTGTATGTTTTCAAAACAAATATGAATTTCAATCATTTTACGTACAATATGGTTTATTGTCATTGTAAAAACAAATAACCTGTTATTTATATTAGACCTTTTATTGACATATTATATAAATGTGTGTGTGTGTGTGTACAGGTCCATTAATATAATATAATCATTAGTGCTGTTAATCGTAATTAATCACACCTGAATTAAAGGTTTTTGTTTACATCATATATGTACACACATACAGTATATTTTGAAAATGTTTACATATACAGTTATATACTAATATGACGTTTATATGTGTGTATATATATATATATATATATATATATATATTAAATACACACACAAAAAAAAAAAAAAAAAAAAAAAATATATATATATATAAATACACAAATATAACATATTTATCTTAAATATATAGATGTATGTGTTTGTATTTATATATAAATAATAAAAATGCACAGTACCCAATTATTTATAATGTAAACAAGAAAACAATTATTTTGGTTGAGGCTAAGCATTTGACATGACTAAATTTAATATAAAATAATGATATCTTAATTTTTTTAAATACTTAATTTTTGTTATTTATTTATTTATTTGCCAAATCAAATATATATATGTGTACAAGAAGGTTTAATATTAAAAATATTTTTAATATTTTTAATCTATAATAAATTATATATATATATATATATATATATATATATATATAATGATTATTTATTCAGACATAATACATTTTCAATCTCATCCCAAACAAACTAGCAGATACTGCCTAGGAAGAAATAAATTAAAAATGTATAGACGTAAATAAATAAGGATATAAGATTAATGAAAGGCTATGATAGATGATGGACTGAATTACGAGAGGGTTTAAATAGATGTACAGTTTAATTTGTTATGCTGTTGAATTATTCGTTATTGGTCTTGCAGGAGCGTGAGAAAGACCATAAGCTCCTCAACATGGACGTTATCGTGAGTCATCTCAGCAGCTTGTTCAAGCCCAAGTATACGGTTGGTGTTTTTTAGTGTCAATCTTTCCTCTCTCAGCTCCTTCCTGCTTTCTGCTCATAGCTGTATGTGCAACATCTTCCTGTAGAGTAGTGTGTTTTATACATGTCACCAGGTTCCCCCTGCTCTGGCACCGGTGCCCGAGGTGGAGAAGCCCTTGACCCAGCAGAGCTGGTATCACGGTGCTATCCCCCGGCTGGAGGTGCAGGAACTGCTGAAGAATGATGGCGACTTCCTGGTTCGAGAAAGCCAGGGCAAACAGGAGTATGTGCTGTCTGTGCACTGGGGAGGCCAGTGCCGGCACTTCCTCATTCAGAGTACAGACGTGAGTGTGTTTAATAAGTAATATGAAGTGTGAAGGGATTCACTGTAAAGCTATGCTATTCTTTAGCATGCTTATTTGTGTTTTTAGGGTATGTATCGTCTCGATGGTGAAGGCTTCACTTCTGTACCGCTGCTAATAAAGCACCTCATCAGCTCCCATCAAAACGTCACGAAGAGGACAGACATTGTGCTCAAGAGACCCGTCGTTAAGGTTTATCACTATTCCCAAATCAGTCTCATAATAAATATGTAGATTACTGTTTTTATAGTTTCTATTCAGGGCTAAATTATTAAATACATTTTTAAATATATATCTAAATACATTAATATATAATATTACTTCATACATTCAACTAATGTATTTATTTTATTTATATTATTTATTTTCTCCATATTTCATTTTTAGGGCTACTGTTGTGGGCACTTAATAAATAAATAAATAGATTACAAGTATAGATTCCATTGTTAGTACATGAGTGTGAATATTTATTTATTTAACAAATTATTGTATTTCAACATTTATTGCCTTATACGCAGTCTTTATTATTAGTATTAGTGTTAGTACTTTAAAATAGTGAAATATAATTACATGTATTAATAAAAATATAAAATTATTTATTTATTTACTTAAATAATCCCTCCCTAGAAAAAGTGTATTTTAAGGTGTCCCTGTTTCAGTGTAATTATACATTTAAGTATATTAATTAACAGCATGTACTTATTATATGGTTAGGATTAGGATTTGGTTTAGAATTGCTTGCATTAAATTTTGCATAATGAATTGTTATTATAATAGTACAAGTACAAGTAACCTATAACAAGGACCTTAATATAAGATGTTACCAAATATTTTAAAGGGAAACTAAAGGAAGATGTTAACCATAATATTATAGGAGCCATATGGCACTTCTCTCTTGGCCAAATAAGGGAAGTGTTAGCTCCCCCTTGTGTCCACATCAAAATATCAAAACGAGTTCAGTTACTAGTACAATTAAAATATTATAGTGCTGTCAAATGATTAATCGCGATAATTGCTTCCAAAATAAAAGTTTTTCTTTACATAATATATTTGTATGTACTGTGTATATTTATTAATTATATATAAATACAAACAAATGCATGTATATATTTAATGAAAACATGTTATGTTTATATATTAAATATATTTAGATATAATATCAAATATAAGAAAATAAACTGTATAAATGCATTTATATGTAATACTATCAAAATATATACTGTTCGTATGTGTTTTATTATAAACATAATATTTAAACTAAGCATAAACACATATTATGTAAACAAAAACTTTTATTTTGGATGCGATTAATCGCGATTAATCATTTGACAGCACTAATATATTACAATATTTAATACTGTATTTATTCATTTGAATTGTATACAGTCCACCTACAGGAACTTCTTTTTGTGACAATGGAAGCATCTACTCCACCTTTATAAATGTCAGAAGATTATCATTTAACCTTTTCAATAGTTCGATTTGAGTTTTTTTTAAAGAGAGTTGACCATTAAATCAATATTTGGTTGATCACTCACCTGAGCATACCTGAGATTAATTCATTTTGCGGGGTGTTCTTTAGGATAAGTGGGTGTTGGAACATGATGATGTCATTCTTGGACAGAGCATTGGTCGGGTAAGCTGTGTATAAAAAAAGATTTCAGCAAAGATTTTAAATGACTCGTCAGTTTTTTGTTCATGATGTTTTTTGGGTGTTATCAGGGTAACTTTGGTGAGGTGTTCAGTGGCCGTCTGCGTTCAGACAATACTCCGGTCGCTGTGAAAGCCTGCAGAGAGAATCTGCCCGCTGAACACAAGAACAAGTTCCTCATGGAGGCCAGGTTTGTAACACACTCATTCTGCACATACTCTCACATGACACTCTCATTTACCTAAACCTCTCTCCATTTCTGTCCCAGGATCCTGAAGCAGTACGACCATCCGAACATAGTGAAGCTAACTGGCGTCTGCACACAAAAACAGCCAATTTATATCATCATGGAGCTGGTGCAAGGTACGCTTAAGCTTGAATAAAACAACAACAGCAATAATCTGATATACTTACTTACGTACGACTGACTCTCTTTCATAAAACAAAAGCTGTTTAATATTATATCAGTTTAAGTAAAGAAAAAAAACACTATAAAACATATGATAGATTTGCTTAATGTACAAAATCATTAGTAAAATAAAGAAATTATAGTAATAATTACTAATATAATCATAAATTATAATTAAAATAATAATAATTATTAGAATGAATTATGATTATTATTATTATTGCAGTGTATTTATTTTTAAATGATCATTTACCTGGTATTATTTTGTCACAAATAAACTAGTTAGTAGGTTATTCCTTTTATACATAAATGTAATATTAAAATAATACTGTAACACATTTACTTACTAATATAATTACAGTAAGTTATGCATAATTACACGCAAGTAACCCTAAGCCAATCTCTAACCATACAGTTAATATTACTTAGTACTTAAATGTATAAATACAATGTAACAAGCGCACCTTAAAATAAAGTGTAACAATTATACATTATTAAAATTAAAAAATAATTCACAATATTATTATTTCCTATTATTTATTTTATTTACTTTAGAAGATTAATAACTGAACCTTTTATTATTATTATAGATTTATTTATTATATTAACATAATTTATTATGCGAAAAAATATTTAATAATTTAAAAAAATTGTTTAAAATATTCACGCTGTCTTGATGGTGTATTCTTCTGGCAGGAGGGGACTTTCTAACCTTTCTGCGCACAGAGGGCCACAACCTGAGGACCAAGATGTTGATCAAGATGGCAGACAATGTGGCGTCTGGCATGGCATACCTGGAAAGCAAGAAGTGCATTCATCGGTGAGAGGCTGACAATAAAGACAAAGACAATGAAACCTGGTGAAATGGGGCACAAGATCTTAGAACCAATGCTGAGAAACTATAGTGGACCCATAAAGCTCTTGCAGACCTACTAAAGAGCTCACAGCTGGTTTTTATTGAATCTAATAAGGAGTCTCTAGGTATTTGACTATTATGGTTCAGTCTCTTTACCAGCGGTTTACGAGCAACGCCCGATGGAAAGGGTTTGGGTAATGAGCTGAGAGAACATTAAACTTCACTGCTCTATCTGATAGTGGCTGTTTCCCTAATGCTTCAGTGTCTAGAGAGGATTGAGTTTGTCTGTCATTCCTATACATTGTGTCTTTCATACTTTCCATTCTCTATGTTTACAGCTATTTCAGAGCAACCTATTATAAATGTCTCTAATTCTCCCCGTCTCCAGAGATCTGGCTGCCCGTAACTGTCTCGTGGGTGAGGAGAGCGTGGTGAAGATCAGTGATTTCGGTATGTCTCGTCAGGAGCAGGATGGGGTTTATTCTGCTGCAGGAGGAATGAAGCAGATCCCAGTCAAATGGACGGCACCAGAGGCCCTCAATTATGGTAATAGTCGGCAGTGACTTCCCAAAATGTAACATTTAACAAACATTTGGCTTAAACATATTTACATTATAAAATTATTATTATTATTACTATAATTATATAAACTTAATAAAAATACAAAACCCTGAAATTTAAACCTGAAAAATGTAAATGAATTATTACATTAAAGTATTATTCATTAATTATTATTAAAACATTAATAATAATTGTTGTTATTTAAAAAGGAAAAAATTATAACAATAAATACATGGTTTATTAAAATTAATTATTGTTTTAACATTCAAGTAAACAAAACACTTTCCTTTTGTTTTTTTTAAATCAGATTGTTCTTTATTTACAATAATAATAATAATAATAATTATTATTATTATTAAAGTTAAAATCCAAAAACTTTACATTAAAATAATATAATTAAATTATGACATTAAATAATTATAAATTAATTATTAATAATTAAAATAGCAATAATAATACTTGTTATTTGAAATTAATAATTAAGTAATAATAAATTAAATAATTTAGTTAAAAATAATGTTGTTATATCAGTTAAATTAAAATTAAAATTATATTTAGGTTTATATTATTGATTGAATATTTTACTATAATTAGATGATTTTAGGCCTAATAATTATTTGACGCTAAAAGTAACAGTACTGATATTCATGTCCTAAATTCTTTAATTTCAAACGTTAACGTTTTCAAGCTCTTATCTGAATGCTGGTGAAATGCAGTAAGCTTCAGCGGTGCAACAGACTATGTATTTATTCAATTTGATTCAATCGCCGTCCTTGATTTGATAGTCACTTTAAGCTATATTACAATTTAGTTTTATTTTGATTAATTGTGCAACCATATTTTACATTCAGTTCATTAGTGTTTCATTAACTCACAAACTCCCTGCAGTTCCTTCATGACCCCTGCGCTAGACAATCCTGCCAAAACACGATCCAATAAACAAGAAATCCATCAGACGCTATGTACCCTGAACTAGCCTGCATTGTGTTTGACTGGTCCTGAGGGGTTTGTGTCTCAGTGCTGTCCTCTGCTGGTTCATCAGGGCGATACACCACAGAGAGCGATGTGTGGAGCTTCGGAGTGCTGCTGTGGGAGACCTTCTCCAGAGGAGTCACACCATACACCGTACCACATAACATGAATAACCAACAGACCAGAGACGAGGTGGAGAAAGGTACATGCATGAAACTCTACTTCATTGCCTATTTGCAAGACAAGTGTCGTTAATAAGTCTTGTTTTTGTGTTTAGGATATCGTATGCCGGCCCCAAATAACTGTCCAGCTGAGATCTATGCCCTCATGGGTCAGTGCTGGCAGTACGATCCACGAAATCGACCCTCATTTCGCAAACTAAAGGCAGATCTTTATGCTTTATGTCAGTAAAACACATACAGTACCCGCGTCTAAGTGCAGCTTGTCTTATGATGAGGCCAAAGCGAAGATTTATTTTTTTAAATTGTGTGCCACATTTACCTTTGGAGTAATGAGAGTACATTATAATTAAGAATATTTGATTTTATATAAATACAGTATATTGAATGCTATGCAGTGTGGTCCAAATGGATTTATTTGTGATGTTTAAATGATGAATAAATTATTTTTTTTGCACTTGGCGTACATGATAGCATGAACTGTCTGTACATTTACTGTTTATAGTATGAAAATATAGATGTGAATAGATCATAATTATTAATAATAACAAATTCAATTTAGAAAGGACACATTTAAATCAATTATACTGCTGATTACTCTAAATATAGATTGCTGTTTATAGTATGAAAATACTGTAAATAAATGTAATAATGATTATTAATAATTATTAAATTGATAAAAAATTAAACAGTCATTTATAAAGATACAAAAGGTTTTTGTCTTTAAACAAATGCTGTTTTTTTTTTACAAAAATATTAAGCAACATTAATGGTGAAATGTTTCTTGAGCATCAATTCAGGAGGATCCCAGTAACGATGCTAAAAATTTTGTAAAAATATTTTATAATATCTTGGTGTGCATAAGAAGAAGAAAAAAAAAAGAACAAAATTGAATCAAATGCAAGCATACTCTAAAGGAGTATAATATCATATCATGGTGTCCACAAAAATATTAACTGTTTTCAAAATGTACATTAGCAAAAGTGTCTTGAGCATTAAATCATCTTATTCAAATGATGCAAATATTGCAAGGAATTTAGCTTTTTTAACATTTATATTTATTTGGCTGTTGACGTAAACGGGTCTTAAATCCATCATTCACTGAGACGAGTTTCTGACAAGTGGTGATTCTGCAGCCTTGCAGTTTTGTATTTCAACTTACTGTAAGTTAGATTTCATGAAGAGTTCCTGAAGCTTAATGCACAGAGGTGAGAACAGGTGTGTCTGTCTGTTCATGTGTCTTATCTGCTTTGGGCATGAAGGAGACAAAGGAGAAGATATGACATATGACAGGTGACTCATAGACAAGCCTGCACAAGGCTTTAACCCTTTGTATGACAGAAACAGATTACATAATATTTTTTGGGCTATAATAAAACAATTTTTCATTTCTGCTGATCCTGGATCAATGCTGCCTATAATAGCATAGCATTTATTGGGACAAGCCACAGATAAATTAAGCTTAGCCTAATAAATGGTCCAGAACATCATAACATTGCAGTGCACTCAGACTGCTTATTTAAACTTTATACAAGCATGATTTAAGTTGTTTTTATTTTATAAAACAAAATAAAATACAACATGGATTTATAGTGTATTACAAAAATTGCTTAGATGGGTCAAGTTAGTTATTCTGTCTATGCTTTAAAGTTCATGAATGCAATGTCTGAATACCTCGTGGGACCAGTGTGTTTTAGTTCTGTACACTTCACACAGTATATTTTTTAATGTGTGACACATTTGGAAAAAGTGGCACATATTTGAAGAATAATGAGCCAGCATCATGAAACTATTTCCACGTGCATGGCAGCCAAAATAAAAGCATTCTGATCGATATCAGTCTTCTTGGCACAGAATAATCAATCGTTTTGATACAAGAGGAGATACATTTAGATGTAGTGTAATGGTTGTTTTAAAAGACGTGTGAATGAATGTGCATTCCCTCCCTTTTTGTCTTTTATAATTGCTTTGCAGTGTATTTAACACAGAACCCTCAGGTTTAATTTAGAGCCTTAAAGATGTCATCGGTGATCTACGAGCATGACACTGATGATCCTGATGTGTTCAACAGCATGCCAGTCTGACATGTTGAGTGTCAGCTGAGATGTCTTATGACGCAGCAGCACATCGCAACAAATACCGTTTGAAAGGCCTGCAGGTATTCCCGCATGGAGCGCCTGCTTCCTCACGACACTCCTCGCCATACCGGTTAGAGTTTACATACAGTTTTAATGCAAAAATAACTTCAGCTCATTCAAATCCAATGCAAAAAAATAACTAGAGTCTATTTAAAGAAATAATTTGCGAAAACATGAAAATCAGAAGAAACGTAGCTCTGCATCGCTTGCTCCCCAATGGATCCTCTGCAGTGAATGGGTGCCGTCAGAATGAGAGTCCAAACAACTGATAATAACATCATAATAATCCTCACCACCCCAGTCTATCAACTAACATCCTGTGAAGTGAATGTTTGTGAGAAACAAATCCCTCATGAAGACATTTCAACATCATCAAGTCCCTCAAGTCATTCTCTCACATCAAATCCACTGTTTTTCCTGTTTTTGCTGTTCTATGCAGATTTTTCAATATTAAGGAGAGAGGAGTTATATTTTAACTGGAAACAATGGTCTAAAACCAAAAAAATCATCTTAATAGTTGATGAACGATTCCCCACTAAAAGCTTGACAGGAAGATCAGCGTTTGGGAGGTTAAGACCTTATGAATCTTTCAGGCATGTAGCAGGACACCTTCACACTTCAAAGCATTTGAAATATGAGTGTTTTAAAGCATTGGATGGAAGTGCCTGTAGCTAATCCTGTCAAGTGCTTTTGACCGATACGTGTCAAATTACATCTTTTATTGGATCTAATTGGGTTTTTGTTGACAGGGAATTGAAAATATGCCTGGAGATACAATTGTACTATTGCTACCCCCCAACTAGGGATGAAGCGTAACATGAAAGAAAAGATTTTCTTTGCAACATATGTTTATTGGGAGGTTAGGTTCAGGAGCTGACAAGGCCAAAAAACAAACAAAAGTAACCTACCCAAAACAAAAGAGAAATAAAATGCAATCCCCATCCCTAACTTCCTATCACAACAACACAGAACAAAAGAATTCTCAAACAAAAATGAAATCAGACTCGCTACTGTCCCAATTTAATATTTACAAAGATGTGTAAAAAATAAAACAAAAGCAAACTTAGAGGGCAATCCGAATATCAGAGTCAAATAAGTACACCGGTAAATCATTGATAAGATACTTACAGCTAAATACAAAAGCAAACAGAACGCTACACAGTCCACAAAACACACCACTCAGTTTACAAAATGGCAACCAACTGCCCCTGAGGAAGCGACGTCATGACTTCTAAATCTCTTTAGACCAATCAGAGGATGCCAGTAATCAGCTTGCAGGAGCCAATCGGGTAGCTTTTCTCATGTGTCTAATGTGTGTCAGCAGTTCCTGCAAGACGAAGGCGTTGATGCTATGGACTGGCCCGCTGTTCACTAGACCTGAATCCAACTGAGCACATCTGGGACATCATATCTCGCTCCATCCACCCACGCCACATTGCACCACAGACTGTCCAGGAGGTGGTGGATGCTTTAGTCCATGTCTGAGAGGAGATACTTTAGGAGACCATCCGCCACCTCATCAGGAGCATACCGAGGCATTGCAGGGAGGTCATACAGGCATATGGAGGCCACACACACTACTGAGCCTCATTTTTAATTTGTTTTAATGACATTTCATCAAAGTTATTTGGCTGTAGTGTGTTTTTCCACTTCAACTTTGAGTGTGACTCCAAATCCAGACCTCCATGGGTTAATAAACTGGATTTCCGTTGATAACTTTTGTGTGATTTTGTTGTCAGCACATTCAACTGTGTAAAGAACAAAGTATTTAATAAGAATGTTTCAATCATTCAGATCTAGGATGTGTTATTGTAGTGTTCCCTTTATCCCTATATATTATTATTAACAGATTCGGTTATTGTACATGGCTCAGTCACAGCACGTTCTTACCTCAGAGACATCATAGAACCCATCATTATCCTCCAATTCTGCCAGCACACCCCCAACTTTCTGCTCATAATACTACAGATAATGCTCCATCACATTGTGGCAAAATTGTCAGAGCTTGACTTTAGGAAGTTGTAGTGCCTCATATGGTATGGCCAATGTTTGGTCTACCAGGGCACTGAGGTCATGTCCTCTGTATTTTTTCTTGAAATGTCAAATTTAATCTACAAACCAGGTGCTCGAGAACAGCTGGCCAAAGACCTTTTGGTTTGTTATTTGTTTTCTTGGTCTAAGGTATTTAAGGAAAACCGGTGAAACAGAAAGGGGGGATTCTATAAACAGGCCCCGACGCTGCAGGAATGAAAGGGCCCTGGACTAAACCTCCAGGTCATTCTGATACTGCAGCATGTTTTCTCTGACAGTCAGGTATGCATTTGCTATTCTTAGATATATCCTTGATGTATTGAGGTGATGCATTATTCTAAATTGAAATTAAATTGGATTCCCATTGTTTAATTGTGTATTTGGCTTGATATAACTTTACCTGACAAATAAATTAAAAATTTTTTCTTGCTTCATTTTTAGAGTGCTGAAATCATTTGCGACCAGTAGATTGCACAAACGCTTTTGTGTGCATAAATACAAGACAAGTTGGGCACAGGAAAATAGAGCAGTTGGCATGTTTTATCTGAAGACTCTTGATTTCTGCTTATCCCTGAAATTGACACCTTGGCTAGGCAATGTAACAATGGGTCGGAGTCGTTCGGATCCATATGCGTATGTTTATTCACAAAACAGGCAGACAAGTTCAACTCACAGACAACAGGAGCAACGTAGATAGTCCAAAAGAGTAACAGAGTCCAGGCACAGTTCAGGGCAGGCGGCAAAAGCCGAAAACGATAAGTCCAGGCAGGGTCAAACACAGGTAATCCAACAGAGAAATAACGCCTGGGATTGCAGCATGGGGACTGCCAAAACTTTGCGAGGAAGCAGTTCCGTTTGTTTGTTTAAGTAGGCCCCGGAATGAGCGAAACCCCGGAACTGGAAACTAATACTCGGGGGACAGTTCCCGCTGGTGTTGTTCGGGACGCGCCACAGAGGTGCGGCTCATAACAGGCAAGGATTATATAAACTGTTCTTTGATAAAGGCAAGCAGTTGGAGGCTGACAAGCCTCTAAATTACGATACAACCAATCTTCAGATCAGCATTCAAATTTACTATTATAATCAAAATTTAATAATCCCTTAAAATTGGAGTCAGATTATGACTGTAACATTCAGCTGGATGTGCCTACACAGCTCTGTTTGGTACTCCAGCTTTCTATGCTCTCTGGATTCAGTCGGTCTGGAAGAGCGTCTTCTCTTTTGGCTCAGTCTCGGAGGGTGATATCAGCATTAGTATGGTCACGAAGGGCGCTTTCATTCCCTGTCTAGTCTCGTAGGGCGAATCCAACTCCTTTCTGGTCTCGAAGGGCGTATTTACCTTCTAGGCGGTCTAGAAGGGTGTCACCTCTGATTGTAGGTTACAAAGAGGCTTGTTCACAGTCAGTAGTGACCTCGAAGGCACTAACGCCGCCTAGTCAGTCTAAAAGGGCGCAGTCCCAGCCCAGACTATCCTGAAGGGCTCATTTTCTAAAGGCTGGTTGGTTCTCAAGGGCGCAAGGTCAGTCTGTTGGTCCCAAGAGGGCTCTGTCACTTCCTGGCCGAACCAGAGGGGTTCTGGTGCCATCGGCTCCACCCTGGAAAATAGTCTTGCTGGCCGTTTTGCCCTGGTGGACGTCTCCGCCGCCTGCTTCACCCTGGTGGACGTCTCCGCCGCATGCTCTGCCCTGGTGGACGTCTTCGTTGCCTGCTCCGCCCTGGTGGACGTTCCGGCCGGCTCCTAAGTCTGGGGCATCTGGAAGCTGCCCCTTTGAGGGGGGCTATGTAACATTCAGCTGGATGTGCCTACACAGCTCTGTTTGGCACTCCAGCTTTCTATGCTCTCTGTGTGTTTTGTGTCTGTTTTCAGTCCTGGACTCCATTCCCCATAATGCACCTCTCCTCACAGCTGTTGCTGATTTGGTTCAATCATTCAATCAGTGCCACCTGTATATATACCAGTCTGTTTGTCTGTCTGTCACGGGTCAATTTTCTATGTGTCAATGTTTAGCCGTCAATTCTAGTATAATTCTTTCATGTTCCTGTTTCCTTGCCACTCTGCCATTTGGATTACCTGTTGACGATTTCTGCCTGCGTTTTGGATATTCTCTGTCTCTCCTGAAGGACCCTGAGGACCCTTTCGGTGTTTGACCATTGCCTTGTTTACGACTCTGCCTCTGTCTATGTCTCCTCTAACTGTCTATGTCTCCTCTCTTGAGCCTGAGTATTGTTTATTAAACCGTTTGCACTTGAACTCGCACGCTTCACGTCCTCCTTCATAACAATGACGGAGCCAGATTAAAATCAAACTACATATTGAAACGCTGGAAAAGACTCACGCTACATCCGGGCAAGTGAATCGGAACCTTACATACATTATTAGTAATATCAAAGGGAACTTTTACTTATTTCATAGAAATTCAGAGCAGACAGGAAAAGCACTCCCTAACTTATTGTGAGTAGTGTGTATATATATATATATATATATATATATATTTAAAATTTAGTCTTTCTACCTTAAAATTTGAGATCTGAATAAATGTTACCTGCTGTTCTTGCCATTAACAATTTTTAGATGAGAATTATTCCACACTTCATATTAATTTCATATTTCTGAACTGCCGCAATTGTAAGATGTTTTAGATAAAAGTGTCTGTTAATTAAATTAAATGTCAATGTAGAACAAATTTGAAGTTTGTGCTATTTGTCGATAACAAAATTTTTTAAAAACAAACACCTGTAATCGGGGGCATCAGGCAAATTCATTTGTCATAAAAGTGTTTCAATTCTTGAAACACCTGGAAATACTGAACTGATTTATTTTGTTATTTTAACTTAGAGTAAGTAAAAAGCCCAATGATAAGAAAAGCGTGTGAAACTGCATGTAGAAGTAGTGTATAGGAGGAGTATAGACTTGACCCTCACAACTTCACATGTCAGTCACAGAATTGCCTGGGAGCTCTCGTACAGTTCAAGGGTCAGCCTTAATGATGAGTGAACCTGTAAAATTTGCATTAGCAGCCCAGAGCCATAGAAATTATGCCAGCACCACTTCACCGGACCAAGGTCAGCATGCCACATTACATACTGAATCTGCCTTTCACTTGGACATTGCATAATATTTTTTTTTGTTTTTTAGATGTCCAAGTAGGTGGCATCACATGGCAAAGCACGCGGCACATTACATATAACACTCATAACTATTACTATCAGCATGACTATCAGTATGTTGCTGTCTGTCATGGTAGGCTTCTCAGTTAAAGTGAGATAAATGCTGCAACTCGACATTCCAGATCCTCCCCTTTTTTGTGGCTCATCTGCGAAAGAACAGATTATGAAAGCCAGAATCCTCAAGATCATTTGGCCAGCCACAAGTTGAGATATTCGAGATCCGATCCTTATCCAAGCATGTCTATTTCCGCCAAGCCTCTCTTCCCAGTTAGTGGGTGTGTTTTTGACAAATGGACCTCACTCCACTTGTCACTGACATGATTTATTACAAGACTGTTTCTAATTTTGCTTTTGATGGTTTTGTGAGATGCTTTTACTTTCATAAATGGGTCATATGCAATTGTGATATGAACTACAGTTACCCAGTTTATCTTCCCTGGGGAAAGGTATTGCATTTATATCTCTTTTCTCACAAAAGCTGCATTTATTTGATAAAACATTCCCGTTCATATTTAGAAATGTTACAATATAAAATAATGATGTTTTCTATTTGAATATGTTTTAAAATAAAATTTATTCCGTAATCGTTCTAATATTCAATAACAGTTAATATTTCGTGTGATGGTATGCTAACATAATAATCATACTTTTATTTAACATCATTAAACAATATTACTAGTAAGTATGTGGTAGAATTAGGGATGTAGAAGGTAAGGTTATGTAGTATAAGGCATTAATATATGCTAAATTAGCACTAATAAATGGCTAATATTCTAGTAATACGCGTGCTAATAAGCGGTGTAACCGAAAAATAAAGTGTTTTTAAATGTTCATTATCAGCAGCTAGAGTTCTTACTAGAACCAGGAAGTATGTGCATATTACCCCGGTTCTGTCAACACTGCACTGGCTCCCTATCAAACATAGTATAGATTTTAAAATCTTGTTAATTACTTATAAAGCCCTGAATGGCTTAGCTCCTCAGTACTTGAGCGAGCTCTTA
>JAUCMT010000134.1:6641826-6673600 GCA_032357475.1 Enteromius thamalakanensis
CATTATAGTCCTCCACGTCTGCTGCGTTCTCAAAACTCTGGCCATCTGATAATACCTAGAATATCAAAATCTACTGCAGGTGGCAGATCCTTTTCCTATTTAACACCCAAACACTGGAACATTCTACCTAACACTGTTCATGAGGCAGGCACACTCTGTCAAATCCATTAGAGAATTGTTAGGCTGCATTAATTAGATTAGACAAACCCGGGAACACTCCCAATTAAATCATTAATTGAATGTCATCTATGCTAATATTAGTCTGTCTCTCTCTTATTTTGTTTCTCAATCCGTATCCAGATCTACAGCCCTGATTGTCAGCAGGAGACTAGAACACCTTCTCCAGAGACAAATCATGGGAATCACACACACACACACACACACACACACACTCTTTCTCTCTCTCTCTCTCTCTGTCTGTCTCACACACACACAATACGTCCTTTACACAATCTGACATAGCTGCATTCGAAATTGAACTGGTTTTGGTTCCTTGCCACTGTCTCCTCTGGCTTGCTTAGTTGGGGACACTTAATTTCTAGCAATTGTCGTCTATTTGTTTACATGATCTAATAATAAAGTGCTGTTAGCTAAAAGTTGAGTGTTTAATCTTGTCATTATACATTACTGGCACTCTTATTCCCCAATTTGACACTGTTCAGTGCTTTGACGCAATCTGTATTGTTAAAAAGTGCTATATAAATTAAGTGATTAATTGAGACATAGAAAGTAATGTAAGATGAGTTTTACACAGATGAAATGACCGTTGTATATAAACGTAACTGGACTATCGTTTATATTGCGATCACTGCACTTAAAATCAAACGTTATCTTCATGTTGAATCAGCTGTACATTATTGCAGGCTTGACTTGTCTTTGATTGACAGTGGATCATGTGAGATCCTTATGTCGCCAGTGATGGAATGTCATGGTGACAGATCGCAAAGGCCAGGATGGTCATGTAATTGTTGTCATCCTCGGAATGCCGTCCTGATAAGGATCTGAGGGCCACGCGTACTGTCACATGTAGTCTGAACACACCTCCAGAGGACCTTGCCAGAGCCACATGCTCTCTAAGCCAAGTGTGAAGATATGCACACACCTCCTTTTATTGTCTAGACTTAAGATTGACTTTGGGATGTGAGACAAATGATTAAATACACTATTAGGGAAACGTTTGGATAAGACTGATTCATGGCTGTTCGATCTCTTAAAGGTTTCTGATTAATTGTTTGTACACACAAACATATAAATTGTGGTTCTTTATAATTTTGGCTGCTACTTGCTTTATATGCAAATTGCTTTTGATAATAGCATCTTTTAAATGCATAAAATAATGTCAATTTGGTGACATTTTCAGTTTTGAGGTCTATATTTAAGAAAAGCTTGCAATAAATAATAAAAATAGCAAAATGTGCATGCTATATGCAAATGAGGATTATTATGTTAGTTATGTTATGTAATATATTTATGTTATGTAATATATTTAGATAGCAAAACGTTTTCTATGTTTACAGTTTAGATATATCCCTACTGTGAACATCATCTTTGGGGTTTACATTTTTTTTGTTCTACAGTAAATTAAATCATCATGAAACATTAGTTTGAGTTTTTTTATGTCTTTGTATGATGAACAGAGCAGATACAGGTGATGTGATTACACAACACAGCAGTTCAGCTACTTCAGAAAACGTGATAATATCTGGTATGTACCCAACAGAGAACAATGTCAATCACTGAGATATTAGCCATTTACATGTGTCTTATGACTTAGGAATTGACTGCCTGCAAAAGAAGCTTGATAACTATTAGTCATGCTCGCCTTTATCTCTTCAAGCTAAAAAAGGATTTTAAAAAATGCACTAGCAAAATTTGCAAAGTCAATTTTTTTTATTATCTTTTTTAGCTTAATAAAGGTGGGCATGACTAGTTTAATAGTTATCAAGCTTCTTTTGTATCTTTTATGCTGAAAATAAAATATAAGTAAAAGTAATATCACAAAATGTATGCAACATCAATTTAGGACTTTAGGTTAAAATGTGCAACCGAGGGAACTTTTATAAGTTTTGCAACTGATTAGGTCTATTTCTGTTAAGTTTTCATTATCATGTTTTACCCTTTACCAGTATTCCACCTCTAGTAATATTCTACAGATATATCAAGTTTCTCATTTTGCATGAGCTCAGAGGTATGGCATCAAATTATCATTATAGAAAAATTGGATGAAAAATTGAATGATTTGAAATACTAAATTTTATGTCAAATATGCACGTAAAGTTTTACTTACATTCAGCTGATCAGGAACCATGCAGATGATGCTTTGCAAGAGTTAAAAGCCAATTTGATTCATTCAAAGGCTAAATCTGCCCGGCATGTACAACACACGCAATGAATCATCATAAAATGAAACAAATAATTTTATGTTAAACATGCACTGACAGTTTCCTGCTTTTAGTCATTAACATGTTTGCCCTGATTTTCCTGATTTTGAGGATTGGGGGATAGCTAAATCAGTTCAAATACATAAAACCTTCCAATTGTTCTCAAACTCCATAAGAGAAAAACAAAGATTAACCTAAAGATGACTTGCAGTTGCAAAGTTGTTCTAAATAGTGCTAGTGAATGGGAAAGTGATGTGAGCGTCCCAACCCAATAACCACCCTATCTGCCCTAAATAGCACTGAAATTATTTTAAAATATCTGCTTGAAAGTGATCACTTTGTAAGTGATCACGCTATGAATAATATATGAAACAGGTTTGTGTGTAATATACATGATCATAAAGCAACCGCTCATTTAATAGCAACTCTTTGTGAGCAATTGTAGGTTATTATCTCCATTTAAAACTTTTTTGGTGTAGCGGTTTCATAATACATTAAATTTATGTGCTAATGTCCTGCAGAGTTAAGCTCCATTTCTGAAAAAACATCTGCCTGTAGTAGCCCCAGTGATTCTGAAGACCTTGATAAGCTGTTCAGTTGTGTTTGATTAGGGTTGAAGCTAAACTATACATTGGCACTCCAGGACCAACGTTGCCCACCACTGTCTAGTCCCTTTGTCTAAACTCGACTAATTGCTCGAATGAATGCAAATTGATTCAAATATTAATGCATTTATTTGAAGCAGGTGCAAAGAGCTTTTAAAAATATTAACATAAATGCATCCTTTTTTTTCTTTGGTGGTTTACGTAACATAGCGGGACCTAAAACATGGCGGCGGCGACGTATATTTCCATTCTCTATTGAGTCTATCAAGACTAGACCTTAAAAAGAAAAAAAGTGAGACACCACAGCAGATATTGATCAGTTTTGTCAGGTGAGTGTCACGGCCACGCGGATTTCCTTTCCAGAAGGTACACCTGCAGCAGGTGAGCTGTGACACACCTCTAGATAACCAGCTATAAATACAGCTGCACTCGACAGAGAAATTACAAGACAGCTTCTCCCAACAGAGCTTCACTTGACTTCAGCAGAAAATACAAAAGACAACGAGCTTCAGTTGACTTCATCATGGGGAACTTTGCTACCTGCTGCCGAAGCTTCTGGTGCAGGCCCAAAAACCCAGACGTCCGGATCAGTCTGCCTGTGGTCTGCTTCTTGTGGCAGATCGCTATGATCATCCTGTTTGGACTGTTTGTGCGTTACAATGAAGAGTCAGACGCGCACTGGTCTGAGCACAAACATAAGAAGAACATCACCAGTGACATCGAGAACGACTTTTACTACAGATATCCAAGTGAGTTTTCCAGTTTGCAGGGATTGATGATGACACAGCAAGTTATGATGATGTTATGTTTTCTGTTATCATTCTTATTTATTTATGCTATTTTAAAAATTATGATAATACACATTAATCTCTAATGTTTTGTTGAGCTTTTGTAGAAAGTCAGGGAGGTTCGTCTATAATCTTGTCCAATCTTTGTCTCCTTGTTCAGGTTTTCAGGATGTGCATGTGATGATCTTTGTGGGGTTTGGATTTCTCATGACCTTCCTGAAGCGCTACAGCTTCGGCGGGGTCGGATTCAACTTCCTCATCGCTGCCTTCGGTCTGCAGTGGGCTCTTCTCATGCAGGGCTGGTTTCACTCTCTGGACCCGGTTGATGGCTCAATCAAGATCGGAATTGAGAAGTACGTTTTTGCACCTTACAACTTTAAAAGAACTTATATGAAGTCCTTGGTTACACTTGGGTATGAAGCCACTAAAACAATGTGCATGTTTAAATTGCCACACATGGAAAATAAAGTAATTTCCCATCTTGCTTCACCAGTATTATCAACGCTGACTTCTGTGTGGCTGGATGTCTCATTGCTTATGGAGCTCTGTTGGGAAAAGTCAGTCCAGTGCAGCTAATGGTCCTGACGCTATTTGGCATTACATTATTTGCGGTTGAGGAATACATTATTCTTAATCTTCTCCATGTGAGTAAATAAATATATGTAAAAAACTGTTAATTTAATAATGTTTATTAATACTTATTATTTTAAATTAAATTTTTTAAATACTTTTTTTCTTAGTAGTTTTGTGATATATATATATCAAAAATATTTTTTTTATTTCTTATATAATTTATTTATATATTATATTTTCACCCCATATTTGCTTCAATGGATGTTTTAATAACCCTGATTAGTAGACGCCACCCTAAAGTCAATAACACATTGTTCATTCTTTCACAGGTTCGGGACTCAGGCGGATCCATGATCATTCATACTTTTGGAGCATATTACGGTCTGACAATATCATGGATTCTTTATCGACCGAAACTAGAGCAATCCAAGAATCTGAGTGGATCTGTCTACCACTCTGATGTCTTTGCTATGATCGGTAAGTTATGACTACTTATTATATTACTGTTTGTTATGTGTCCTTTTCATATACTACATAATATACCCATGTTAAGAGAAGCTGCTTCAAAAATTCAGTGATTTATCTGAAGACGTTTCCTCTTTCAGGGACCCTCTTCCTCTGGATGTTCTGGCCCAGTTTCAACTCTGCCATCTCAGATCATGGAGATGGACAACATCGGGCTGCCATAAACACCTACCTTGCTCTGGCTGCTTCAGTCCTTACTACATTTGCCATATCAAGCCTTTCAGCCAAGAAGGGAAAACTGGACATGGTAAATTACAGTACAATAGAAAAATTAAACTTAAACTATTAAAGATTTTAGTTACTTGAAGAGGAAAAAACTTTTAAAAAACGTATGTGTGTGTATGTGTATATTATATACACACACACACAATGTATAAACATGCTTAATAAATGCAATAATGTAACATATATAATAATAATAAAATGTAACAATCAGTTTGTTTTGTGCAACACAGGTTCATATCCAGAATGCAACTCTGGCTGGGGGGGTCGCTATGGGAACAGCAGCCGAGTTTATGATCTCACCATACGGTGCTCTCATCGTGGGCTTCCTCTGCGGGATCATTTCCACATTTGGCTACCTCGTGATCACTGTAAGTATGAGAGCAGATGCATTTCAGAATCATTTGCAATGTGAGAACAGATTGATTTACACCTGCCTGTCCCTCTCCCATGCAGCCCTTCATGGAGAAGTACATGAAGATTCAAGACACCTGTGGCATCCATAACCTGCACGCCATGCCTGGTGTCTTGGGAGGAGTCATAGGTGCTATCACAGCGGCTACTGCCAGTGAGAGCGTCTATGGGCATGAAGGGTGAGTGCGACCACAAATTATTTCATCTGTTAGATGTCATTTAAGTTTTATACCATACAAAGTCCAAAAAAGAAGTTCCAAGAAGACAATAGTGTCATTTTCAACTCTGATTTTGCCCTTTCTCATCTGATCCAGTATCGGTGCACCTAAATCAATGACATTTATTGCATATTAACTGTTTGTCTGAACATTTAAGAGTGTGTAAATGTTGCTGATATAAATGCTGTTCTATCAACAGGTTGGTAAACACCTTTGATTTTGAAGGTGACTATGCTAAGAGGACGCCTGCCACACAAGGAGGCTTCCAGGCCGCCGGTCTTTGTGTTGCTCTTGCTTTTGGAATCGTAGGCGGAGCAATAGTAGGTGAGCATCCAAAACATTTCTTTTTTTAGCAACATTCACCTTTTTCCTGACACACAAAGTGGCGCCGCCATTCGTAAATTTTGTAAAAAAAAAAAAAGTTTTGCTGCTTGATGTTGAAAATTGGTGCCTTGTGATATTTTATGCATTATCGTAATTATGAAGGCACTGTTTTGTACCGTTCACTGCACTTGTTTTTGTACTCCTCATTATTTACCTATTGCATCTAATGAACCTTAAGCTTCACTCATAGGCTTCGCATTTTTTTTAAGTGACTATAATAACTCTCATTTGTGTATATAAAGGTTTCATCCTGAGAATGCCTTGCTGGGGAGACCCATCTGATGAGAACTGCTTTGATGATGAGGTGTACTGGGAGGTGAGTTTGGATCTATACTTCATTGTTTCACAGCTAGGAGGCACTATAGAACTCAAATGAGAATGTAATGCACACCTACTACCCTGTGTTACTTTTATACAGTATATATGTTTTTACAGTGAACATAGTTTTTACTGATTAAATCCTCCTTCCCAGCTGCCTGAGGATGAGGAGAGCATTCCTCCCATTCTAGAGTACAACAGCCACATGGTCGGAAAACATGCAGACCTGTAAGTATATACTGCTAAATTCTGTTATGCAAAAAGTGTCTACATAACATCCTATAAGATTCAGATAAAGACATCAAGTTTGAATCCCTCCTCTTATATTTGAAAGTACTTAAATTTGAAAGTAACTGGAACGTGGGTCCAGAATCTATACAGTGAAATGCAACACAATTGAGTTCAGTGCTTGATGCACTCTAATATATGACCATTAGATGGCAGTACACAACCACATATAGATTTCCAGCATTAAGTTCTGTTTATCACGGTAACATGATCCCTTAAAGTTGGCTTATGAAATGTTCATATTTAGATTTTGTCAGTCCCTTACAAGTTGACATGCATGCAAGTTCAGAAAAACTTTTATTTATGGATTTTTCACTTTATTTGTTTAATTACTCCCATTTTTCCAAACGCTACCAGTGATTGGTTCCTTTTAAAGCAACTCGTTTCAATTATTCAGAGATGACTCTTTCTTGAGAGACTGTAACTTCATACTCTGAACTTTCAGATTTAACTACTTCCCTTCCCTTTAGAGCTGTTATACACTGGGTGAAAGCTCATTTTCAAGAATTCATAATAGGGGCTATTTAATTGTGTAGCTGCATCTCAGCAAAGAAATGCATGAAATGCCTCTATTTTATGTGAAATATTATGCAACATTACCTCTTTTTTTATTATAAATTTTCCTGTATATTTTATCTATTTTAAAGCCTCCCATGTCCTAAATATTTGTTTGCTTGTTTTTTTCACCTTACAGGTCAGAGTCTAACTTTACTGTGGAACAGAGCTAAAACAAGATCATATGCATCATATTGGGAACCCCCAAAAAATATATATTTAAATGAAAAGACACAAAGAATGTTCAGACCAAGTCTGTGCTAAAGAGAATATAGTCCCTGTAATACCTTTGTGAGGTATTGACCTGCCTAACAGAGCAGGGGTCAGCTCCTAGTTCAATTTCATGTCTGTGCGTTTTAGAGTCTTCCAATTAAATTAATCAATATGTTTATGCATATATAATTTCTTAATATAAACTGTACTACTAGTTCTAGTTTCAGTCATTCTGTAAAAGAATGAAATAATTATTGTACTCTGTCACGTGTTTGCTGCTGTATTAATGAATTGACTATAGACTATTACAATTTTGATATGAGTATTATTTATCTAGCTTTTTTTTTTTTTTCTCAAGTGTCCAGTGATGTGCTATTTGTCCTTCCTGATATGTAGACTATTGTATTTCATCATGTGAAGGATTTGCCTTTACTCCTAAAAAAGGGTGCTTTAAATAGTTCTTCACAGCGATGCCATAGAAGAACCATTTTTGGCTCTACAAAGAAGGTTCTTTAAAGAACCATCTCTTTCATACCTTTCTATAAACTGAAGAAACTTCTTTCTGCACAAAGAATCTTTTGTGAAAGAGAAAGGTTCTTCAAATGTTAAAGGTTCTTTATGGAACCATTTCTGCAAAAAGGTTGTTCTATGGCATCATGAAGCACCTTTTTTTTTTAAAGAGTGTACATGAGGACTTTTTGTAGATAATATAGAAGAGAACTATATTTGTATATTTTTGCATTTTGAATTATGAAGATTTATACTGTTTGAAATTTTAGGTATAATTTTAAACATAAAATACAGCAGTCTTTCTGCTTTAATGTCTTACTTTGGTGCTCGAGAACTGTTAAATCTGTTAAATGCAAATGTTTGTTGGAACACCTGTTGTAACTTCTGTACAAGAATGCTTCTATTAAATGTTTAAACATCTAACATATACTTTGTTACTGTTGTTGTTTTAAATACAATTTGATGTCATGTCGCTTGTCTGAGTGTTAGAATGAAACTCAACAAATTCAATACAGTTAATGGAGGTTAAATAATTCTATTTTAATTAATAAATCTGTTGTGTTGCTGCTAACTGAACATGTGAATAGTATACTGTGAATGCGCTGGGCTATATTTAAATAAATTTTGTTTACTTTTAACTAAATTTGTTAGTTAGCTTAAATAATTAGTTTACCATTATAATCTAAATGAATTTTATTATTTAATTATTATTTAATATTTTATTTTTATATATTTTATATATATTATATATATTATATTTTGTATATATATATATATTTTTTTTTTAGTGTAGAGTACTGTGTAAATTGCATTGTGCATTGATTAACTTATCTAGAATCTGTCAAAATCCCAACAAGCGCTGTTTAATTGAGCTGCTGGTCATCTGTTAGTGTGCGTTTGGTCACCCTCAGGCCAGACTCCTCCATTCTAATGGAAATAGACTATTGTAGAGGGTCAAACAGGGTCAATTGGGTCATTTCCTGATCAATCACCGTGACATTTAATGAACTTCAGATACACACTGCTTTTGTGAATGAGCACAGTAAGATGCCGATTATAGTTCTGAGAGACTTCGTGTCATTCTAAATGACTTTAGTTTGTGTGTGATTTCACGATCATGAGTTTAATAGGTGTGCTATTATTAATGCTGAGTGTCTCGCACATGAAAAAAGCATGGCAGTCAGAAAGAGTGTTGAAAACAAAAATACTGTATTTCTACCATTTCAGTTATAAATATAGAGCACAATATTTACATTTCCTGTGTATAATACAGGGATAACCTATATTGGAGGGAAAATGGTGTACTGTAGCAATGACAAAAAACTATTTCAATTTAGGAGTTTCTAGTAAATTTCACAAATAATTACAAAGCACTGGGAAACTTTACAAATGAGTATATTTTTGATAGAAATAGTACTTTTTTTATTATTGCTTTTAAACTTAAATGTAGAACGTGAAACATTTGCTTTGTGGTGCAAATAGTTGCTTGTCTTTAATTTTCAGTTTCTCATTTTATATATGTTTTTATTAGTACTATAAATAAAGCTTAGTGTAATACTGCAGCCAAAAAATTAAAAACATACCAGTAAAAACAACAAAACACTATAGGTTATGTATACGGAATGCAATGTGTTCATTTTATGCATGCAGAAAAAAACACAAGACCTACTACATTTGTACTACATAAGCCGAAATGTGCAGTAAGTGAATCAGCAACATTTTTTTTTTCATTCACTCAATATCTGTTGTGTATTTTATATACATTTTCTATTTAGTTTCTATTTTTTTAATGTTAAAATTAAAGTGTACCAAATTTACCAACCCCACCACCGAAATCTCCAGTGTTCCTTACATAAAATGCATTCATTTTCAAAGAAAAAAAATCCCACACTCTTAAAAACAAAGGCTAGAAAAGGTGTACCATAATTGAACCATCCTAGTCTCCTTAAAGAATCGTTTTTTCTTATTGTGAAGAATCTTTTAGTAAACTACAGAACCTTCAAAGAAGCTTAAAACGGTTCAGTGGATGTTACAGGCTCCCTGGCTCCCAATGCCAACCGTTTTTTTTAAGAGTCAGGGAAAGTCAAATGAGAAGGAAAATATGTCAGGGCAGATATACGCAACAGCACACTCAGGTTTGAGGGATTACAAGGTATAAACGAGACTGATGGCAGCGGAGCACGCTGCTTCCGTGCGGCTTTCCCATGGGGATAAGGAAAAGAGGGGAGGATGGATCTACCGCCGCATGGATCTGAGCGGCTGAGAGCAGGAGAGCTGGGGTCAAATCTCTTCTCCTCTCTAATCAAACAAGTCTGCAGGGGACGGGGGGGTCGGGTGTCGCTCCTGTAACAGAGATGTTCTGGTTAATCCCCTGTGTGAAGGGGAGCGGGCCGGCAGGCGGGCAGGTGGGCCGACCCAGCCTTAGTTTACTCTCAAAAGAACTGCCAGTGGAGTTAGAGCACCCAGAGATCCACACTTGGATCACATAGCTCAGAGGCTGTGTGTGGAACCACTTGGCCTGCCATTGTCCTACATGGCCGGTCTTGTCTGAAAAGCCGTAGAAAGCCTGTAATCAGATTAAAGATTGCCAGAATGAAGGGGGCTAGTTTTTCTTTCTTTTTTTTTAAAGGGAACAGGGAGGGAGATTGCAGCCCTTCTAATCAGTACCTGCCATTGAAGAGCAGGAGAGGAGCTAAATAACTCGGCAGGGAGTGTGGGTACAAGGGCCTCATGGACAAATTGGCCTGTTGTTGCTTGGGTATAATGGTGGGCAGTGAGTGGGGAGGGGTGCTGAAGGAAAGGTGGTGTCTTTCTTTCAGCGGTCTTTCCCCTCCTGACCTGATAATTATATCACTCTTAAGGGCTGATTGGCACTGCTTGATTGGTACATCTGTGCCGGTGGACTTTTTTACCCAGAATCTGTCACTGAATCCTTCTTTACTTGTGGTCCTACTCATCCTGATGCTGAAGATTTGGGTTTCTGAAGAAATTGAACCTGTGAAGAAGCTCTGTGGCTGTTAGAGCTAATAGATGCTTAAATTCGTATTAGAAATTGTATGTAAGCACAGTGTGAAAAACAGTATGTAACACATTTTTGAATATGAATTATATAATATTATATATTAAAAAAATATGTAATTAATAGACATTGGAATGTAGTAAAATACAAACATTTTCGTATTTTTTATAAATTGCAGTATTTATAAAAAACACATTTCTAAAATGTCATTTGTATCTGAAAAATGACGATTTAAAGTCAACTCATAAGAAACTCATAAACAGGAAGTGATCCTCATATTTGTCAAGGTCAGTATATATCGTTTGATATTTTCATGGCATTTTGTGATCAATTCAAGATATCCGATGTCAGATTATATAACACCAAAATAGCTTGTGGTATTTCTTATCAATAAAATATAGATGTTTATTCATAAATAGGCTTGCAGTTCCCTTTCACCAAATAGTGTTTATTTGAGCTTCCTAGAGTCAATGGTTTGCCGAAAATGCTAAAAGTTCATTCCAGATGTGTAATTTTGGGACAAATGTGTAGCAAAAGGTTAAATATGACTATGATTTGCAAAATAAAAACCAAACAAACAAAAATACATATTGGTTGAAAGTTTGGGCTAGGTCACAGTATTTAGCTGTAAAAAAAAGTTCCTATTTTGATGAAAAAAACTGTTTTGTGCTTTTATTGGGACTGTAATCAAGCAGCCTTTTTTTGGCAACTGTTGTATCACTGTAACACATAATTTAATCCAGCATTATTTTCTTTAATTTAAAGCGTGTGAATGGGAATTAGGCCTTTCATAGTCTTGCTTTACTTAAGTGCATTAGAGAAAAATCCATCCAAAGCATCATGGGCCTTCAAACCCGGTCCTGCTTGTCATGCTAATCCTCCTTATTTGTCCCCTTGTTAAAGGACCCTTCCTTCTCTCGTGTGTTGGTTTTCCCAAACTGCTTCTCATGTCGGCCGTTCCTTTATATGTATTCATTGGTTTCTACCACCAAGAGTATTACGCCTCGTTAAAACTAAATAAGGCTTTTTCAGTGCGACATGAATCCATTCGCATGGGTCAAAGGGTCAGGTTTGAGAGAACATGACCCCATGGACAATAAATATAGCAGTCCATTTACGGCTGTCCGGCTCTTTGATTCGGACACAAGAGGCAAAGAGTTGGAAATGAAATCGATGGTTGCGGGACAATACAGATGGAGCACGAGCAGCTCAAAATAAAGTGTTCCTCTAATTAGCGGATCCACCTGCATTGGGAAAAGCGTGAATGGATGTGGGAGGGATGAAGCAAGAGTCCATTTATTGGCAATTCTTTTGAAATGTGATTATTTGCCTTTTCAGCCACCCTTAGTGTTTGATTGGTGGGTTGCTGGATGGAAAAAAAGAGCGAGATTTTGAGATTAGATTGCAGAATTATGCATGCAGATTTCTTTAAAGGAATAACTGACCCAAAAATGAAAAGGTTATAAAAATGTTCTTACATTCAGAACATCCAAGATGTAGATGAGTACTTTTAAAAAAAATCATAACAGATTTGAAGAAATTCAGCATTAGGTCACTTGCTCACCAGTTGATCCTCTGCAGTGAATGGGTGCCGTCAGAATGAGAAATCAAAGTATGCTTGTGGAGTGACGGACTTGGAAGTGTTTTAATGGATTAAGCATTTGTTTCTTATGAACAAGCTTTTCATTTCACAAGATGATAATTTATGGACTGGAGTGGTGTGGACTATTTCTGAATTATTGTGATGTTTTTATCAGCTGTTTGGCCTCTCGCTTCGACGGCACCCATTCACTGCAGAGGATCCATTGGTGAGCAGGTGATGTAAATGTGTTATGATTACAAACTCATCTTGGATGTTCTGAGAGTGTGTACATTTTTAGCACACTTTCATTTTTGTATGAATGACCCCTTTAAGATAGAAAACAGTCAGTGGGAATGTAGTCCGAAAGCAATATACCACTGATCTCTTCATTAACACCTTTTTATCTGGCCAGTCCTCCTTTTCCAAGCTCTCCTATCAGCTGTGTGCTGCTCAATACAGAGGAGGGATGGAATCAATAGATGAACACATCTGCTGTGTTTAAGGAGAGGATAGGCTTTCCTGTTCTCCGTGCTGCATTCCCACCCCCAGAGTGACAAGCCCTCTAAATGAGTATCTTAAGCCATGTCAGCACTAGAATTACAACTAATTACGAGGTGGAACCAATGATTATGGCCGGCTGCTTTAAACCAATGCTCGGGGCAAAAGGGGACTAATTGGTCGGAATAAACTGATTGGCTCCTTTGATCGATTCCTCTATTGAGTGACACAGACAGGGACAAATTATTTTCCTTCAGTGGACATGGAAAAAGGGTTGCTACCTGACCAAGAAAAAGAAAAGCTGAGAGTTCAGGAATAGGGATGGACTTACAGAGCAAGCTGTTAAAGAAAAGAGCTAAAGCAATGGAAACACCTCTCTCCCTCTGTTCCACCATCTGCTTCTGTTTAACATGTGTTTAAGGTGATGTGCAAAGGAGGCACATAGTCATTATCTGCGTTATTGCAAGATTGTTATGTAAAGTTTCCTATTGATTAAAGTGTTCCTGGGGTTGTGGAGAACTTGATATTTTGTAGTTCAGATTGTGTATAATATTTGTAAAGTAGCAGCACCTGGAAAGGCTTGTTTGTTCTCCTGTCCTATATATATATATATATATATATATATATATATAAATAAATAATGGTGACATCACCTTACATTACCTACCTAAATTTATCAACGCTGTGGTGTTCTTTGAAATACTTTCATAGTACTATTAATATACTATGATATATTAATATTGATTTGAAGTGAAAAACAGATACTTTTTAATAGAAAAAATATATCCTGTTCAAAAAGGCTTTTAGTTGGGGATAATGATGCAGTACCACACTATATGTAAAAGTAAAAAAAACTTTTTTATAAGGTCCAGTTCTGGCTATTATCAAACCATTAATATTGCTTTTGTCTAAGTAAAGTCCTAATTTGCTGCTTCACTGGCTTATTTGCACAAATTTGTATGACCTCACTCGTACGAATTCATTTGATTTCTTATAAATCGTACGGATTTTCCGAGTTGCCAATTTGTATAAATTTGTACAAATTACCTAAACCTAACCCCGCCCCTAAACCTACCCATCACAAGGTTTTAGAAACATCGTACAAAATCGTATGAATTTGTACGAATTAGCACGAATTTGGCACCTCGTACGAATACGTATGAATTGGTCGTGAGACTGTGTTGGATAAGTCTATATTTTTGGACAGTAATGTTAATCCAGGATGCAAAAAAAAAGTTGATCCAGGATCATGTCTTACTTGGCAAAATCACTGCGACCACTGAGGTGTAAACATTTTTTTATTTTTATTTAAACGTATTCCGTTTAAAAATCCCAAATCAAGATTTCACAGCTTTTACTTGTAATGCACTCAACTAATCAGACATTTAGCATCATTTTCATGATGTCTTATGTTTGGGGCGGAAACGATTTTTAAAATGTTTCTATAAGAAATCTGTTATGTTAACCAATGCTCCATTCATCTGATCAAATATGAACAAAACAAAAATATGGTTGAATAACAGTACCATTTAAACAATTGTTCTTCATTTGAATAGAATTAATAGAATTTTCAGTATTATTAATCTCTAACTGAATCCAATATTCTGTACCAACCCCGATCTCATGAAAGAGCCTATATCAATAGCACGAGTATATGTTTTGATTTGACGAACTATATATACGCAGAAATTAATGCTGCATTCCAGGCAGGTTTTTGAGCCCTTAAGTCACAACTTCAAACCATAGTGGTGGACCATAAGGGGGCTTATGCTCATTTACAATAATTTCTATCGCCAAAGGTGCTTTCCTTGCTTATTTGAGGGAAACGGAGGAGGTAAACTACGCATAAGGCTAGAAAAGCTGTTATACCTTTTATTTAATGTACTACTTGCATAAACACCGCATTCGTAAGGGCTGCCATTGTTGTTTTGCGACCTATGTCAAAACTCGGAATTAGGAGTACATGGTTCCAGTGCAATTTCACCGTAAGAAGGTTGGAAAAAGACAGGTAATGGGTTTCCTGGAACGCAGCATGACTTTGCCGTGCATATGATATGCAGTGAGTACGGTTAGGGTTTTGGGGTAGATGCGTATCACATGCAAGTCAATTTCTGCTTATCAATAGCACGACTTTCAGTTTGTATTTGCCATACAAATTACACGTGTGACCGTCACATGATCAAAAATCAAGATGCTGATTTGCTGCTCAACAAACATTTTTTTATTATTATCATCGGTGTTGAAAACAGCTGGGCTGCTTGTGGAAACCATGATGCAGATATTTTGATGAATACAAAATTCATGAGAACACGATTTATTTATAATAGAAATTCTTTGAATCAATTTAAAAGTCTATATTGGAATTTTGATCGACTAAATGAAAATTCTAATTCTAAAAATCTTTCAAAATTGTACATTTTAAAGTTTCATATTAGTATCACACTTAGTGCTTTAGTATGTGTATAAAAGGTTGGCCATTTTTACTAAATATTAAGTGGAAAAAGAGAATCTGAAACATTTGAAAAAATGCAGGGGAAAAGTTGCATCCCACCAGAAAGTTGTTTCCCGCCCAAATAAAAGCTCCCTAACCCCTCGTATCCTCATTCCCAGCCCCTGATCTGTAGAGGAGACTCGGAGTCATCTGTATGCGCTGCTGCCAGCAGCCCTTGTGAGGGTTTTTAGAGGCCCCGTCGAATCTTGGATCCAAAAAACAACAGATTAGTCATGATCTTATCCACCAAGTATCTGCCCCTTTCTTTTCTCCATCTGACAAGTGTCTGAGCGGGGGAGGGTCTGCTTTTCAGAGCCATCAGATGAACTTCACACCAGAAAAAGAGGTGGGCGACGCGGGGAGAGGGATGTCTTTTCAGTTGTGCTTAGAGAAGCGCCCTTCTTAGTTGCAGGGGCCTTGTTGCTAAGATGTAAGGCCTCTCCATCTCTACGCTCTTGTTGCTAGGGATGAAGCCTCTCTGTCACTGGACAGCGGTTGCTAGGCAGGGCAGAAAGTGGAGGAGTGCACGCAATGCCGTCTGGCAGCATTGTTGTCTTGGCTGAAACATCTCTTTCTCCCGATGCTCTCTGAATGACAGGGCGGTTGTGTACCTCACGTGGGACCTGGTTCCTTGTGAAGGGGACTTACTGGGTGGTACCACAAGAAAAAAAAAAGGTTTGAATGCAGTTGGCTGAATATGGGCAGGGCAGTTTCCCCTGATTGTTTTTTGGTTGAAAGACGTAACGTTTCCACTGTATTTTATGTAAACTTGTGTTTTTCTAAGATTTTTTAAATGCCATCATCATATCAGTGATTTAATGCTGACAAATCAATTAATCACATCCAAAACAAAGTTTGTGTTTACATAATTTGTGTCCTGTATGTATTTATATGTATATGTAAATACAAAAGCACATATTTGCATACATTTGTATTCATATTTATATATGATTTATATTGCACATAAATATATAGCCTCTATGTATATATATATATATATATATATATATATATATATATAGATAGATAGATATGTGTGTGTGTGTGTGTGTGTGTGTGTGTGTGTACCTATGTTTTAATATGCACAGTACACATGTATAGTATGTAAAAACAAACTTTTATTTTGGATATGATTAATCACTATTAATCGATTTGACAGCACTAATATGATTACATTTTGTGATGTTATCTTCTATTTTAAGGCAATAGACTAAAGGCAATATAAAGTTTTTTTAATGCATTTTTAAATGTTGAAGCTTTTCAGACTAGTTGAAAGAAAGTGAAAAAAAAAAAACATTCAAAATAGTTTTTTTTTCCTGTATGTAGATTTCAGTTACATTAAATATCTTTGTGCCATTTTCTCCAAATGACTTTTCTCATGCTCTGAGCCAGAAATCTTTACTTCAGTAGTAATTACATACACTAAACTTGACAATTTTACTCCTCTATGTATTCTGAAGGTTTTTACAGAAGGGTGTGTATATATATATATATAGCTTGCCTGATTTTATACAACACTTAGTGTACTGTAAATGAATTTTGGCTGTTGACAATATTTTCTCATGTACATAGTAAAGGGAAATAAAAAAAATCCCATCTCTACAACACTTTGACTCAATCTATTTGTCTATTTTATTAGATAATACATGATTTGCTTATTTAAACATAAAATTTCAGAAAAAAATTGTTTGCAATTCTTATTGTAATCAGTGAGCTGGGAAATTAATTATGTTGATATTTATTAGTTTATTGCTTTTTCACTATTTGTGTTGTCTTCCCCTTTTTTATGTATTTTAAATGTATATTGCATTTCATGTTTATCCATTTCATTACTTCTCGTTATTTTACTGTGCATATATGTATATATGAGTTTCTGGAAACATAAATTCCTGTGTGCATAATAAAGCACATTCTTATGGAATTCAGAATGTTCTAGCTGTCATTCAAATTTTGCACACAAAAAACATAAACCTCCCGTGTAAACATAGACAACATCTTCCACAACGAGGGCCCCAGACAGTCTCCTGCATCTAAATCAGGGTCCTGAGAATGGTCAACGGGGCCTCTATACACTAACTTTCCAGGACGTAAAGCAGAACAGCTAATGCACAATCACAACACAGCCAGACTCCATTTATCAAAGCATACATATTCATATCTCTGCATGCAGCTCTGAGAACCAAAGAACACGTGAGGCCCCTGGGAACCGTCTTGGGGTTCCCAGAGTCTTGCTTCAGCATGACAGCACCACATAGGATGCACGAGGGGAGAAACGCCCTCGAGAGCCTCTTAATAGACACCATCCCAGACAGACCCTTGTCTGAACCAGACTGAGCCATGTTCAAGTTCAAGGAACTCCAGACGAGAATGGGTGGAGCTGGAGGGGTGGAGTCACGTTACTTCATTGACTCAGACATCACAGACACCGCTTGATTGGATTGCTGGTTTTCAGAAGTGTATGCTTTTGCCTCTCACTACCATTGGAGGAAGCAATTCCCAGACACTGGGGTCAAAAAGTCAGTCTGAGGCAACTAATCTGCCACTTCGTAGACTAGACTGCATTTCAGATGTGCCGTCTGTTGTGTTCAATCCATGGGAATTCTCACAGGGCGGCTGAAATTAAACCATCAAAATGAAGCCGTTGTTACGATCTAATCCCTCGAGCATTTCGGGTTATGTATCTAAAGATTCTCGACAGTGCTGCAATTGCAAAAATTCATGTGCGTGATTATATTTGAGTCGCATTCTCTATGACAGAACATTTAATCTCTCCTTCAGACAACATACATCGTCAGTGTGTTACAGAAACACTAAGATGAGCACATCAATTTACTACTGCATATTGTGAGCTTCAAAAAGCAGGAATTTTTCACAGTATATTGCCATTTGGAAATCATTGGTATCCTGAGGCTTTGTAAAATGACACATAACCTACTGTAAGAAGCTTAATACCTTGACCTCGAGCAGCGTAACCTATCTACATGGAATAATGAGTCATTTTAGCCTCGCTTTTACCTTTCACCATGCTGATGGTTTTGCATTTGTAATGCATTTATTTACTATTGCTAGCGGTTAAGAATGTTGTGGTGTCCATAATGATTACTTGTGGGAGTCATAAGGTGTAATAATTGCTTTCCATTGCAAAGCCAAGGAAGCATTATTGACTCTGTTGATGCTCTCATATACCGCTAGATAAATTTAAGAGTGGTTACATGAATGGCGGTGTGAAGTCAAGTGCCTTTCATAATAATCAGACCTATAAGAAACTGTGGTGTGGTTCAGTTGTTTGCATTTCTTGTAGGATGTTTTTTTTTTAAACAATTGGGCTAAATTATCTAATGAAAGACTGAAAGGGTTTTCAGTATATAGTTCATATATATAGTTCAGAATAGTTCATCCGAAAAGGAAGATATGCAGAAAATGTATTCACCCTCATGCCATCCAAGATGTATGAGTTTGTTTCCTCATCAGAATGGATTTGAAATTTAGCATCAGCTTATTTGATCACCATTAACACCTTTTAATGTGAAAAGCTGTGTTTGTATAAGAAACAAATGTATCAAGACATTTTACCTTTAAATATTTGCTTCTGGATAAAAAAAATGTCAAGATTAAGCATTGGTTACAAGCAGAAACAGTTCTAAACACTATGTTGGCGGATGTTGATTTTTTTTTTTTTTTTTAACTGGAGAAATCATACTGGCAACAGTTCAAAGATAAAAAGCCATAATGAGGGATTTGTTTCTGACAAACAAGATCATTCATTGCTTTGTATTTTCATTGTTTTATGTATTTTTTATTTGGTTGAAAAAGCAAATGTTTCAATGGCTTATGGGAACCTTCTGCATACATAACGCAGAGGTCATTTTATGTCTCTTGTGCAATGGACATTAAATAATAACATTTGTTGTCTTTATTTTGATGTCATGAACCACTTCACCAATTTTTTTCTCCTCTTTTTTCAGTATTTGTTTTTTACAATAAAAGTTACATAATTGAGAAAATCAGTATATACTTATATATATGTGTGTGTGTGTGTGTGTGTACGTCATTCATGTATACCGCAAAAGAAAGAAAAAAACAACTTAAAACCGTTTTTTGTTGGTGAAACTACTACTGGCCTAAAATCTGCACAGTACTGTATATATTTATACAGCAACTCCCTCATTTAAAGCTTGTAAACCCAAACCTAGTCAGAGCTTACATCCAAGTGCAAGGCATGCTGGGAGACTGGTGGCATCACAGTATTTTCTTTATTTCCTGCTTCACTAGTTTGTTCACAGCTGTCTGTATCTGTAGTTACTGTACATTCAACATCACAAGTTTTTTTTGTACCTAAATGATCTTAATTCATGCTAAGTACTGCCTTGTCTAGCTTTTAATCTGCAGCTGTGTTGCTTATTTAGAGTTACCTCAGCCTCTCACTCTCACACTGCTATTTGACTGCAGGTAATGATTTTTAACAGTGTGCTTAAAAAAACGATGAAATACAGATGCCAAAGGCTTATATAACTACAAATGATTGTAAAACAGCTTTGCAAAATAGTCAATCTATCAATTGTCAATGCTAAATCACATCTTACAGCTTTTATCTCACTCAGTGCTGTGCTCTCAAAAAACCAAAGTCTACCTGCTATCCTTTTATAAAATCAGTTCCTCTAACCATCCAAGATATAGCAGTTCTCCAGCACATTTCTTCTCAGCTCAGTGGCAAAGCATTTGAAAGGGTGTAATTATGGTTATAGACATAACACTAGGACGTCCCATTATGGTGTAGTGGTTGGTGATTACACAGGTGCCATGTTTCAGAGCATAGACTATACTATTAAAGAGCATGACCTATGGTGAGTGTCCACTCATCTCTGCACCTTAAAGTGGAATGAGAGTTGATTACTAACCTCTGGCCCCAGACCGGCTGCTGACTGACAACCAGCTCAGTTTCTCCTACTGCTGCCGACTAAATGGGACCATGCATGGTGTGACAGCTGTAGCAGAACACCAAGACTAAGCATAGAAAAATACAATCAAGAGAAATTTCGGAAAGCACTACATCCTAAAATTGTCATCTTGTTTTATTAAAAAAAAAAAACTTTATTGTGAGAAACTTAAATGCACTGAGCGTTGCATTTGTTTGAGATCTGTTGAAAATTTGAACAGTGTAAATTACAAATCTTGCGGCCTTTATACTTTCACAGATTGATCCCGGATTCCTGTCTTTGTCACAATAGTACTGTGATAAAATTTTTATAGAAGTGTCAAATAAATTATAAATTAGCAATTGAAAATATGGCAATTGCTATGTGTTTGGGGAGTTTGCCACCCAAACCAAAACGCTGATTGCTGATCTGAGTGGTTGTCAGATTATTGCTATATAGTTTCTGAAATACTAACTGAAATGTTCTGATTAGTTGCCAAGGGCTTTTCTATACAGATTTCTTTTGCATTGCTATGTGGTTCCTAAAGCGTTGCTGGTTGGTTGCCAAAGCATTGCTATGTTAGAAGCATTCTAAGTGGCAGTGAAGAGTGGTCTTTGTGGTTATTTAGTAGAGTAAGATGAACAGCATTTATATGTATATATTTATTAAAAAATAAAGATGTGTCTGAAATCAGTACACTTTTAGAAATAAAGGTGCAAAAGCTGTCACTGGGGCGGTACCTTTACAAAAAGCATATGTTTGTACCTAAAGTGTCCATTTTAGCACAATGTACATATCCGTACTTAAAGTGTCCATATTTGAACCTAATTCAAAAAGGTAACGCCCTAGGGACAGCTTTTGTACCTTTATTTCTGAGAGTGTATTGTAGTAAATATAAATATTCACTTGCTGCCTCAGAAACAGGAGGTGCCTTCATGTGCAAACGCTGCCTGGCAAGTCAATGCCAGATAAGACAGTTAGGCAACAAGTGAGTAGCCTAGGTTTTATTTAGGGTAGGTGGTTTCAGAAAGGCTAGCGCTAACAAGCTAGCTTTAAAGGAAAGATTCCCACTCACCCAACATGATCACTTTGTAAAGCCACACCTCCTCCAAAAAGAACGCACTCCATCAGAGCAGAAACTAACCTGCCACATGATGAGACGGCGTAGGAACAATATTGTGAAAAGCGAACTGTAATACCATAAGAGCGTCTAAAATGTCTACACAAACAGGGTGTACAGAGGTATGCACATATCTTGACAGGCAGACGCAGGACAGCCTATCTTAATGTTCGGAGCTAATATTTTAATTGGAGCAATATTTTATGGTTATAATGTGGATATAAATACATTTAATCCACTTAACTTAGTTGGTGTGAAGAGACTTTCGACCAGCATAACATTTTTTTTTTAACCAAATCACCTGCCGTGCCTTAAGTACACAATTTCATGTTCAAACTTCTCGCACTATTTATTCTACAAAACATCATAGAAACGTACATAAGTACGCGATTAGGAACGCACCCCTTGTTTTATTAAAACTAACTTCTAAAAACTCGCACGCACGAGTAAGCGGTGCAGCACCAGGCAGAAAGAGGGCAGCCGATTCCTAGCAGAGCGCTGCAGGAGAAAGGGAGATCATTGAGGAGGAGGAGGAGTACCGTGAGGGTCCGGAGTGTGCGAGGGGGTGTTTGGGTGAGAGGCGACAGCGTGAGTATTGTTCCAGCGCCTGACTCGCCACTCTCAAGAGGCTCGGGGTTCCCACGGTCCGCACAGATAACAAACGCACCTCAGCCTTTCTTCCCCTCGCTTCGCAGTGATGTCATTAATTACCATCAAAATGCGCGCGACAGCGAGCGAGAGTGTGTGAGCCTGCTCGCCAGTGTGTGTGTGTGAGAGAGAGAGAGATAGAGAGAAAGAACGAGCGAGGCAGCCGTAAAGAAAGGGACCATTGTCTGCGATGAAATAAAGAAATCTCCACTGAACCATTGTAAATGGGTAAGGCTGGAAAATGCACCAAAATGCAGGGTTTGGTGAGTTATAGGTGGGCTGTCACATCTTGTCAGGAGCCCACAAATAGTGATGTCCAAATGCAAACAGCCCTGCCCTCTGACAGACACTGTACCCTTGTGATTTACTATATTCTCAATTTTGAAACTCTGGCTTGTATTTGAACATCAAAAAGAGGGAGAGAATGATCTTTCTGATCACTGGCAAAGATATGCTTTGTGTGTGCATCTCTGTGGTTACTTGGCTATAATTAGCTACCTGAATTCACTGTGTGTGTGTGTGTGTGTGTGTGTGTGTGTGTGCGTGTGTGTGTGTGTGTGTTCTAAAATGGGTTTCTTTGAGGTCTGGGTGCATTACTTCTATGTAGCAAAATTTAAATAATATAAAGGTAGGAAATAATATACATATTACTAATATATAAATGTAAACTAGAAGCTTATAATTGTCCTCAGAATTAATACAATCACTTTATCATTTTATTACACTTAAAAAAAGTTTATTGCACTTCCAATAATAGTTAAACGTTAATTGAACAGCTTAATCCTTGTTCAATTATTCAATTTAAACATTTTTTAAATGTAAATGTAAAATAATAATTTTTGTTATTATTCACACATTGTTTTTTTAAACTCACACACACAATTGTCCTCAGATAGTCCTAGAAATATTTAAGTTTTATTTCTATGTAAATTTTTTTTGTTGTCCTAAAAATTCAGTTGAGTTAGCTTGTTAGATACAATGTAAGGATTAATCTAGTTAGTATAGTCCACCCTCTAGTCTAGTGTGTTACTGGGATAAATGTTAGTGCCTCTTTGGGGAGAAAGTTCTCAGTTAGAAATACAAATGCTATGTTTCATTTAAAAAAAGCTAATTGTGTGTGTGTCAGTTTGTGTGCATTTGCTCGTATGTTTACTTACATTGTCATTGTCAACACTCTCCTAGTCATGTTTTTTTATGCATGGATAAAAGCATGTTTTTGAAGATGCAAAATGTGCCCTGCACCGGCATCTTTCTGAATGCAGCAAACCTCTGATGGGCATTAGCAGTGCCCTGGCAGCATTGTGCCCTGGAATGTGAGTGAAATGACCCGAACCTCCAATCTAGCACTCATTACTTCTGGGTTGCCTGGCGGAAGGATCCTCACGAAACACTGTCCTGCCTCATTGTGCTGTGTGTGGACCCACAATGATTGTTTTTAATGTGCATTCACTGGAAGTGATGGCGAGTCTGCGCCATCAAAGCGCAAGCAGATAATTGTGGGCATCTGATCTCTCCAAGGACATTCAGTGTTAATTGGGAGCTTCAAATGGGCAAAGCGGGCAAGTGAGGAGAGTATTTGTTTGTGCCGTACGAAGCGAGGGCTAAACTTTGTTCAGGCCGTGAGGTACACCTCGGCCCCTGACTGGACGCCTTGTTCTCCTCTGCAGAACAGGCTTTGTGAAAAACCCTATCCACCTCATTTATGCAAAGGCTGTTGGTCATCTCAGTAAATGAAAACAATGACCTCTGCTTGGAAAGAAGAGTGGGATGGAAAGAAATTATTTTTCCTCCTGATTACTAATTGTTTTTCTGTATTCAGCTTATTGTTGCAAACCAACCGTGCAAATCTTGTTACGTATTTCTAGATCTTTCAGGTCAACTCTTTCTATTTAGGATGCAGGAATTGTGTGATGTTGTGTATCGAAAGGATTGCTGACTGGCATGATGAGATACACATTTCAAGCTTGACTGCCTCTGTTGCCACAAGATGGTGCCACCGTGGCATAATGGTGGCCAGAGATGGAACATAGACTGTTCTTATTTGTGTATACCACAACCATATTATACAGCATCTGAGTGTATGAAAAAAAAGTAGTTTTTTTATGTCAAGTACACTTATAATAGAACTTATTATGATGGCAGATTTTGCTGTATAAAATGTAAATAATATTTCTGCACAAGGATATGTGGCACGTGTAAAATAACGATAAGGAGTGCTGAGTGAATATTTTATGGGGGTTAATAGGGTCTTTTATTCCACACAAATAAACGTGAACCCTGTTTATTTTTCATTGATCTCTAGCTGTAGTGATCTGTTAGATATATATACATCTGCATTATGTCTAGCCACACTGTCCTCTAAACATTTTCACAAATATTATTTAATGTATATGTAAAGGTTTTGTTTTTGATTAGCTTAAAAAAATCAGGATTATGCAACTTTGTAGTTTTCTTACTGATTAAAATAATTTTTAAATAAAAAAAAGCAACAAAAATGCAAATTTCTTAAGCATTTATTCCTTACTAAAAGGTGTATTAAATTAGAAAATATGTATTTTTTTCAATAGTTAAGATACAATATGTATAATTAACATAAAAAGGTGTAGGTATAACATAAAAAAATAGACAGACAGACAGACAGACAGAGATAGAATAATAAAACATATTTAATGCATATTTCTTCATTTATTTGTTGAAACAGTGAGAAATAGTAAAAATCTATGTATCTATCTGTATGTATTTATGTCTTATTTTATTATTTCTTATCTTATTATGCTATACCTACACCTTTTTACGTCAATTATTGTACTCTTTCAATCAACAAACCTTTATATTCTCGTAAATCTCTGAAAAAATGTAAAAGATTAAATCATTAGATTTTACAAATCAAACAAATGATTTAGCCATTGATAGATTCAACCATTTCTTCGGTTAGAGCATGTTGTTGATTTTACCTTTAGTTCTAATAAACTCTATTACATGAAAATGTAGAGTAAAAAATAAGAGCTGTTTGCATGTGCAATATTCTCAAAGAAACTAGAACCTGTAAAGTTACTCTAAAAAATGCTGGGTTGGTTTATCCCAACTTTGTGTCAAATATATAGCCTATTAATCCAGCTGTTGGGATGATTTTTTACATCAACCCTTTTAACTCAAATGTTGGGTTAATCCATATTTGACCCAAAGTTGGTTTGCAACAACCCAGCATTTCTAGCAATGTTTTCAACCTCATGTTTTGTCAAAACAAACCAAAAATAGCTTGGAAACACAGCGTGCCACATACCTGGGTGGCACTAACTGACATCTCAGGGGGTCGCCAGAGTCTCAAACCCCCCAAATCTTCCATTGCCTTCCCTCTTTCAATGGGCTACACTTTACTCAATGCAACACAGGAAGAAGAGGCTGAAAAAACAGTCAACAAATCACAACGTCCCCATGCATGTGAAAAGAACCACAGCAGTGTGTGCTTGCTCTCACAACGGGCAGAGCGCATTAACATTCTGTGTTAGTCCTGCGCAGGCTTCTGGGCCCTGAAAGGCGATGCTGAATCGCTGTAGGAGTGTGGTGGTCTGCTAGACAATGACTCCACTGTGTGACTTCCTCTTTTTTAACTTCCCTCTTTTGACAAGTAAAAACTCCCTCACTGCACACACAAAATTAATCTAAGCTAAATGGCTCAACTTTTCAGGTTTTCTCTTGGTCATCACCATCTCCCGCTCTGAATGTCTCTGTGAGTTATGGTGCAAGCTTTGCTGAATGGAAAGAAAGGGACACTCTTCTCAACCTTAACATATAAGCTGATTCTTTTATCCTCTTCATATATAATTCTTGAGTGTGTGTTGCTAGATTTAATCAAGCTTTTTGAAACCATAATGTAGCTCTCAATGCTGTAATTACCTTCTTCTTTTTTAGTGCACAATATTTTGAAACTTTATGAATTCTGGCCATAAACGGATCTAAAGGCATGTTTTCTATGTTTAATTATTTTGTTTAAATGGTGATCCTCAAATTGGCACTAGATGCTGCACTAACTAGGAGTTTTAATATTTGCTGCACTATAAACTGAAGGCTGCACAAATACATTAATTTGATTGAAACGAGCTTGCATAAGAGAGGACAGAAAAAAGAACATATATTTTTATACAGTATATTTTTGCGCAAATATGTTAACTTAAATCTGTTTTAAAGATTAATAATAATAGTGGTGATAATAAATAGTAAATAGCAATAATTCTTGGCTCACTTAAACTTACTCTATTTGGATAAAAAGCTTTCTTTGTTTTTATAAAAAAAATTATTTGGTCTCGCCGGACGTTGGAATCTTTTAAGACGATAATGAGGAGACAAAAATGTGGCTTGTATTGATGCTTTAATGTTAAGTGGAAAACAGTCATGCCTGTAATGCACTGTCAAACTGAACAACAAAGGCAAAAACATAAATAAATTAAAATAATAATAGAGATTTAGCCTAACAGTGTGATGATAATAATAATAATACAAATAAATATTCGTTTTAATAAATAATATCACGGTTTTATATATGGCTAATAATTCGTCATATTTGTTTAAAGTGTAGTTACAAGTCACCTTTGTCATAATTTCGTTAATTTAAAAACTCTTACAAGGGTACATGTATAAATCTCTGATTAATATTGATTTCCTCATCGGGTCCCTTTAATGCATTAATTTTTGCTATAATTTCGTTTGCTTAGGAATGAAAAGTGCTTTTAGGAAATACGTTTATGCTTAAGCTAAATTTCTGATCTCATGTGTGAAACAAAGGCACACAGACTAATGCAAGCGTGCAATTAACCAGAGGCCCATTTGGCAGTGCGCCAAATTAGGGGAATATTTGCATCGCGAACAGTAGAGATTTTCAATAAGAACGAAAGATGAGGGTACGTCTGAAAAACAGCTTTGTAGTCTACGTTGGAATTAAGAGTAGAGACTGGAAACTTTATTAAAGCGTTTAGACCAATATTAAAAGAACAGACTGCCCGGATGTGCGTCTGTGAAACTGGTCAAATAAAGGTGCTTTAAAAAGAAAACCTCATTGGTTCCTGATTCAAGACGAAAGCATTCCTGAAATAACTGAATTCATAATGCACCTCTTGTAAAGGTCTGTCTTTTAAAAAGTGACAGTCAGTGTTCAAGCACAATTTCCCTCGTGTGATTTGCTTATTTCATTTAATCTTAAATTGGTTCTTGTACTTTCATGTCACCATAAGGAATATGTTTCTAAGTGATTTGGTGTTTAATATTTGGACAACGCTATTTGTTTTAAACAAGGACCTGTATTTTTATCCGCAAGTCAGAATATTTAACGCATTTGTCCATAAAAATACTAAAAATGTCAAGACACTTTGATTAACATATCCTCACATCTATACACGCTCTAAGCAATTATATAATGTTGGTTAAAAAGTGAACGTTGTTTTCAATCAGAAGGCATCTATATGTTCGCATTTCCATTAACAGCATCCATCTCGACAGGCTTTTGTGCTCGAGCTCTAAGTGTTGGATACGCGCCAAATGTGGCACCTTCTTCTTGCCAAGTGTTACATTAGCTGTAATTATGTGTAAAGGGTCTGTTCTGTGTGCTGAACACTGCACCACAAGCACTAAAAGCCAAGTCAAACTGGAATTACAACAGCAGACCTCATGAACCGCGGAGACTGGGTGTTTATATAGGCCTTGAGTGCTTTCCTCAAAACCTTTTCCATGATGTTAAAGTTACTGGACAATAAGCCATTAACACATTGTTAACGCCCTGGTTTAACAGAGGATGAGCACGTTAGCTCGTGTTGAGAATTATGTGTATACAGTAAATATAATCAAATGTATAATAGTTGTGATATATATTTTTGTAAATAAATTGCAGTTGAATTTAACGTTGTTTTTTCCCCCAGCATTTTCCATCTCTGAAAAAAATACAAATAAATAACAATAATATATTTGTATAGCTATATCAGTTCATTCAATAGCATTAAATGCATTTAAATGTTATATATATATATAGAAACTATTTTAAATAAAATGTATGTTTGGGTTTATATAGCCTGCTAGAATGGGTTCTCCTGCAGCACAAGCACTGTTTATTCTCGCGATACAACGAGGTGCAATGTGACATCACACACAATTAGCCTATGCATAAATTAACTCGCGATAATTAATGTTGTTGATGCCTTGATGTTCACACAGTTTAATATCCACTCAGCAGCTTACACCAACGCACATCCCCTAGAAGGAGGCGTAGATCATTGTGGGGTAGGCTATTGATACTTTATTGATCATGTAGGGTTTATTTTCGTGTGAGCAGTGCCTGTTAGTCCTGCATAATCGCATGCATCTGTTCTAGGATAAATCCAAGTGGTTGTTCAATGCCTTGTTCAAAGCATGGACGCGGCGGGTTTGTGTCTTCTATTGTTGGTGTTTCAGCCAAAAGATGTCGCCTTTTTCCTTTAGTTCTACAGATGCGTGAATAGGCAGTTCGCGTGGGGCGCGCTTGACGGGCAAAAAATGGGCTCTCGCATGCTCAGTGTCTCATTATTATTGGAAATCCATTAATAAACATTCATGTAACATTTAAATCAAATGTGCCGGGGCTTATTAATCGACGCATTATCAGCAAACAATGAAAAGTACATTAGGTGCCCATCTGCCTCATTAGATATTCGCCATTCATCAAAGAGGCAGGGGCATTTGTTAGGCTCTCGTGCACGCGCCCAACCTGCCTGTCACTGAGCAATGACGAGCTTCAACTTGCCATGTAGTTATATTTCGATATACTGCAACCCTTCAAGAAAAAAAATGTAAAGAGTTTGCTTTTGTGAAGGCAAGAGTAGCCCAGATGCACGATTTAAGTGCATCCTATATGCGTGATTGCAGTCTACTTGTGCTCTCTTTTTATCAAAATTATACTCAAAAGATGGAAACACCATTAATTTTGCCTATTTTAGACTATAAGAAAAAATTAACCCCGTAGCGGCCCGAGCAAGGAGCCCTAATGACGGAATGAATCGACATAGATGCCTACATCAAACTATAGAAAAACTGGACTCAAGCAGCCGGGGGGCTTAAGATATATTAAATTACCATGATTGGGAATTTAGGCATGGTTCAAGCCTGTTGAACAGGCTGGGGTGTCTGAAAGTGGTGCTATTCATCTCGGGAAAAGAGGGTCAGAAGGTCGGGGAAGTTCACAGGACCTGTTCCTATTCTTATGCAAACTTACAATACAGACTCTAATGCTTACTGGTTTGGAAGATATAAATGATTGGACAATAATCCGGGCGCTCTTGGCTTTACTGAGCTGCTCTGTTACTAATTGCTGCTCGTCTGGCTCTTAATGAAAGACTTTCGGTGGTGAGCTTTTTTTTCTCCCTGGATCTTTCAGTATTTTAGGGACCGTATGTTAGAGGAGACCGAGGCGTGTTGCAACACATTTTCTACGCCTGTAGCTTTGCGGGATTTGTGCTAAATGTGTCCAAAACTTCCGCTATTTGTTGTAAATCTATTACTTCAATTGAGACTCGTCATATGGAAAACACTTGTACCGTTGTAAATAAATTAAAAAACAATTTCTCTCAATACCATCCTTTCTCGTTTCTTTTAAAATATTTTAAATACAGACGTACGAGAATAAAATGAGAAACAAACAAACAAATAAAAAATAGGCTGTTTGTGTGTGTGTGTGTTTGTGTCACTGTAATTGTGTGTTTATCATCAAACTAGGGAACATAGGCTATTGTATCAGATTATTCTGACATTTAACATCAAACGACGTGATCACAAATCCATAAACCATAACAAATTATTTTCTGTCTTTTTAGTCTTTTATGTTTTACACGTCTACTGTCACCTCAAAAGGGTGGTACTCGCTATTTTAGGTGTATCTGATATATCTTATAATCGGTTAAACGTAAAAACTGTCCCTAACGTAAGTTTCTTTGTTTACTATATCACGAAAAAATATGTTTTCTCTCTCCTCCCTATCTTTTCATTTCTCAGTGTTTTTAAATAGGTGAGACCTTTATGCCTCATTGTACACTGGAAGCTATTTATCTGCTTATGACAAGCATAAAATCCGAGCAGAATAAATGAATGAATACAAGCGATCATGCATCGCCACGTGACATAACACCTGCAGTTAGCGCGCGCACTTTTGTGGGTCATTTCCGGCATTTTTAGCGTTCTAATGCGTTCCATTTAATTCAAAACATGAAGAATGAACATCGGAATGCAGAATTCAGCAGAATACGGGAAACAGTGTGGCTTACATTAGGACACACACAACGGCGTCCTTTCGTGCTATGAAATGTTTTTTGTTTTTTTTTATAAGCCGACGCTTTATTTTGTTATGCAAGCTTAAATTGGTATGCATTCAACCTGTTTTATTTTGATTAAAAAGGATATTTTTATTTGGACATTTTTCGAAAACTACAGTCGTGTTTTGTCATAAATAAGGGCCTAAGCCTGGTTTACATTTTAATGCTTTTAACTAAAATATGTTGACTTTTAAAGGAAAAAGTCAAAGGCATTAATAGTGGGACACATAGCACAGTCATGTCATCCCTTTCCTCTTAGATCAATCGATTGGCCCTTTGGGAATAACTGGACAAACCACTTGAACCTAGAACATCACCTCTGACCCTTGTGTCAGCCGTGACTGGTCCTCAAGAGACTTGTGTTGACATCTACTTCAAATATGACACTAAAGAGCATCAGTGACTGCTAGATTGCAGATTTATTCATATTTATACAGTTTAAGACGAAATAATATTAATAGTAGGCCTACATTTTGACAAAGGTCTAACTCTAACAACTTATTAAAATGGATTTCACAGTGATCTAGATATTTGTGGCTTATTTTTTTTAGCAGTACATGAAGATTAATATGTATGTTGCTTCAATATAAAGATGAATATCAATTCTTAATGAATAATAACAAAATAATTCCCCTCCCCCACAGGATCATCATTTACTTAAGCTGTATTCAAGTTATTTAAGAGGTGTGTTTATAGCAAAAGGTACGTGTCTGGTCAGTTCTGGTGTTAATATTAGGAGAAAGATAAGATAAGGATAAGGACTGTGTGTGTGTGTATTAACCATATTTTGAGGACCAATTTGTACACAAAAATCTCCCAAAATGTTCCTTTTGGGAAGCCCTTATTTGTAAAACTGGTTTAAAAATAAAGTTTTTACATTTTTTTATTTTTTTTTTATAAAAATTCAGCAAGTTTTCTGCTAGGGTTAGATTGCGGGTTAGGTTAGAATAGGTTACAAAATGTTTATAACTATCAGTATATATAAGTTATTACAGAAACAATATGCCAACTCTATACAATTGAAGTAATGCAAATAAACGTGTAGGTTTATTTATTTATTTATTTTACTGGCTCCAATATAACATTAAGACAATTTATCAGCACATAAACGTAGACTAAATATATATATATATATATATATATATATATATATATATATATTTTTTTTTTTTTTTTATA
>JAUCMT010000134.1:6673700-6695128 GCA_032357475.1 Enteromius thamalakanensis
ATAAATATATATATATATATATATATATATATATATATATATATATTTTTTTTTTTTTTTAATAAAAGTTGTTTTAAAATGCATAACCTACAAAGAGTGTTATGCTGTAACAACTGCATGATTTTGGTGAATTAAAACATTAATAGAAAACGTGGACATTTTCAACATTTTAACAACAAATGATTTGGGAATGATTTTAGTTACTTATACTTACTCATATTTATATATTCATATTAAATTCTACATCTATTCTATTTTATTTTATTTTATTGCTAGTTATTTTGTTCTATTATATTTATTTACTGTAGCCTAATTATTTTCATATTCTACTTCTATTTTGCCATTTTACTTAAATTGTTTTCTAAATGTGTCAATTTGTTGGGGCAGTCGTGCAATACATTTCACTTTATGTCATGTGTATGTGAATGTGACAAATAAAATATGAATTTGAATTTGAACACTTTATCGTTGCCCCCAATAGTTCTGGGCCCATTGTAAATGTTCCTGTCTCTTTTGTAAGATACGACATTTAGATTTTAAACATTTAAATGTTAAGCTTTTGTGTATGTCAAATTAAACTAGAGAACGTGAATAAATCAGATGAACATATCACAATAATGAAGACGCAAACATCTTACGATTTGTACCTCACTGGACTGGTGGATATGATGCTGATTTCACCCCTGTAAGCTGATTTCTAATTGCAAACTAATTGTGTTACAACTCACCCTGTGTTACAGCAATCCAGGTCTCTCCTACAATATTAACTCCATATCCGACGACTAACGAGTCTCTTCTTTCTCCACAGGCTTATCGAGATATGAACGCTGTGTTTTTTGTTAGATTTAGATTGCTGGAAATCTAATACTGGGTTTGTTTATTGCTTACAGTAAATGTTTATTGAATAGCATGGATAGTTGTTCAATGTTGTTGTTGTTTTTTTAAATAAAATAATAGGAATAAATGTTGATATCGTCAGTTTATTTCTTTTACTTTTTTTTGTTGATTCAATTGATGCAAGTCAATTCCGTCATAATAAATTATATGTACTGGTGAGAATGAGTTTCATTATGTAAGAAAATAGAGAAAAGTTTTCCCGTCTTTGTTAAACTGTTGCGTGTTCTTCTCATAAAGGCAAAAAAAGAAGACAGCATTAAAAGGGGTCAAAATAGTTCATGTACATTACCCATAATTTGTTCACAATTAATTCAACGCATTTAACGATTGCCTGCAATATATCTGCTCGTCTTCTGCATACGCTAAATAAAGCAACAGAATTGGAATTTTATTTTAAAAGGTGTTCTAAATAGAATATTCGACCTTCTATTCAGTTGAATATTGATTGTAAGCAATCCAAATAAAAGCAGGCCTATCACAAAATATATCACAATTAAACCATACGTTAGGGTTCACAGACGAACTCAAGAGTAAAAAGTGTTTTCGTGATTCTGGAACTGCGGAGGGGGGAAAACACTCATTAAAATTAAACTTCACTTGAAGATTAAATCTTGTCAGATGTGGCACAGAGACATCCATCTTAACTTAAAAGGTGTGCGTGACTCCTTCTCGCCTTAATGTAATTTAACCAGTGTTTTTACATCAGGTAGCTATATATTTCTCATCAGCTGTCATGGTGCTGAAAGAGTATTCCATCTGAAACATTGAAATGAACTCCTATTTTTGTCTCAAAATAATGTCTTGTTGATTATTTTTTTTTAAAATATGCTTCACAGATAATCTTAGTAATTGGAAACGATCAGTAACACTGTCTGCCAGTCAAGCAAATTCCATTGACAGGACTATATAAAATCGTTTGATGTCCTTCCCACAGATTAAAAACACAAACACATAATTTGAAGCGCATTGCGCTGACTCATTCCAGAGCAGCACATATGTTTTTTTGTGTGACTTCTGCATGGATAAGAGAGGTGATTCAATGCTAGTTATTTTGCGCACTTGCTTATTATGTGCTGTCCAAGGTGCTGACAGGAGCGCCAGAACTATGAGCTGTCAAGCTGTCTTGCAGTAGGTGGTTACAAAATAGCCTGTGGACACCACATGTGAAGCCGTGTTGACGTCCACCTCCTATTACAGTACATTTCTATACGGGGTATAACTTTAAACAGCTTTTTCAGTGTCAACAACCATTCACTCAATGCTTGAATGTCGTTTATTTGTTGCATACATCACATAATCAGACAAATAATAATCTAGAGAGAAACTGAGCATAATTCTTGCATTAAACTCTGGATTAAGCACAATTTCATGTACATCAACTTTTTATAATAACATGAATCATAAATTTCTAACATGAATGTACATTTAAACACTAGTATGGGAATGGAAAATCACAGCTGATTATATTTTTCTATTATAAAAACGTTTATTGTAAACTTTTCACACATTAAGGCACATTATTTTCTTCAGTTTATACAGCACAGAAAAGATTGTACAACACGTTTTCTAACATCTAACATTTAACTGGGCGAACAGTTCAAATCCACCCGCCCATCCAGTATTAGTGATTGTCTGAAGACTGCAAGGTTTTAAGACCCAGTTAAATCAATTAGTGCACATTTTAAACCATCCCTTATTTGCTTGTTTAATTTCCACAAGCGAACCATCTGGAAGAGATGCTGGACGCTGGATTCCTGAGGTGATGTCATTGATCATTTGAGTCCATAGACCATAGCAGGATGGCCTCGGATTCTCCAGCAGCTGATGACAACAGTGGGACTTTTCCCCCAGTTTTATTGCCAGTAGCCTGGTTAGAGAGGAAAAATAAAATAATTAATATGACAAAAAAATAAAAGATGTGCAAACTCAAAATTTCCACTGACGTTATTAAGTGTACTGCTTTTCACAATAGTGGGAATGAAAAAACACATTAATGTTAACATTAGAAATAGACCCAAAGATCTGGAGTTGCATGGTCACAATAGATGTCAGATTTTCAATGAAACCTCTGAAGTTTGTTTTCTACGTTTCTGAAAGGAAAATAAAAATACTTCCAAAACTAATCCGGTGGACTGACGTTTTTGATGTCTTGAATGTCTCTTCAATATCAACCTGAATATATCTGACTGACTGAAATGCAAATGACAACCCTGCTGTCTTCTGTACTGCATTCCAGATAAATCTAGTGATCAAGACAAGGTATTAGGATTATCAATCAGTTCTGCTACAAATATGGTAAATTGAAACAATACAATGCAAACGCAACATCTTGCTGTATTTTGTTCTCGTTTCATCCCAAATAATAGGAAGTGCATTTATGGCTTTGCAACATTGCTAATATTCTAAATGTTGTAGATTTTATAAAGGTTGGAGTCCATTTTGGTGGCTTTTCCAATAGTTTATTTTAATGAGAACAATCAAACATCTAAATTGCAGTTTGGGGTAATGCTGTGCTGTCCTTTGAGTGTGTGTTATTCTGCAATTTTACAACATCCCCATGTTCACTCAGCTTAGTGGTCATTATAGTTTTAAAGAGGATGACATTTCGAGATCATTTTGAGTGTTTTTATATCTCTCCAAATAATGCAGTCAGTGAAACAAATTTGGTTATCTAGCGAGGGGCAATGCATACAACTTCACAACACTTTTACATGTGTTCACCGTATTTGTTTACAATCCCTCATTCTTCATTTGCTACCAAAAGTGGTGCAAATCATTTCTATACTCCGTCACCCTTAGAATTTGTGTACGATGTGTACCAACGCCATTACCAGTTTTCCCAAATTATATGTAGAGAGGTTTATGGACAATTTAATCCCTGCAGGAGACTTGGCAAGACCCTTTTCTCTGTCAATTTTCACCCTCTGCTTCATTCAAACCCCCTCTCTCTTTCTGCGCCTCTACAATGTGGGGTTTCTTTCGGTCTCTTTTTTTTATTCCCGCATATCTTTTTTTTCCACAAGCTCCCACCACCCCCCCAAAAACCCTCAGACAGCATGCAGCTTATGCAAATCACTGGCCTTTTATTCTCAATTCTCGTCCACAGCCTTGAATGAGACCTCAAGAAAACACACACACACACACACACACACTCGACTCTCACTTGTTCTCACCACACTCTACTGTAATGGGAACGGAGCCCTCCATGACATTCTAATGCACTATGTACCACTGCACTCCACTATGTTGATTATACTAGAAACATATCATATTAAAAAGTTCTTAATATTGTTGCAGCAGTCCACCAACTGTGCAAAGAACTACACTCTTAACAATGAATGCTTCAAAAGGGTTTTTTTTTCACAGCGATGCCACAGAAGAACTATTTTTGTTTCCCCAAAGAACCTTTCAGTCAACAGTTAGTCAAAAGAACTTTTTAAAGAACCCTTTTCTGTTACAAAGACCCTTTTAAATCGAAATGTTATGGAATCTTCAAAAAAAGAACATTCTTAAAAATAAATGTTCCAAAAGAACCAATTTGGGTTCCTCAAGAACCTTTCAGTGAACAGAGACATTTTTTTCTAGAGTGAAAAACATTCGCAAAACCTTTTGTGGAATGGAATGGAAATGTTACAGATTCATCAGGGAACCACTGGGGCACATGAACATTCTTAAAAAATAAACAATGTTTTACAGTGTGAAGAACATTTTAATAATGCAATGTTTTTGCACTAAAATGAAGCTTTTATGCAATTATAAGGTTTCATAGAAGGTAAATATTATTAATATAACTGTTAATGCCTATAAAAAACTTTTTAAGTGTGCACACTGGTATTAAAAACTATTTTTATCCAGAAATTGTCCTTAAATTTTACAAACAATTACAAACTAAGAGAAAGTAACATACCAAACTAAATGTTCAATTTACAAAAACTGAATACTTTTATTCAAACTTTCTGAAAATAATTATTGGTGTACATTACACTAAGAGAATTTAGTATATTCACACCGTAAAACCTAAAAGCTTGCAATCATCAAGAATCACAAATTTTGTTCCAAGATGAGAAGTTGCAATGAGGAGGATTATGGGATGGAAGTAGACTAGACATTTTAGGAAGGAGGGGGGCTATTTACCAAAGTCACTGTGACAAGAGGAGGGGTGGGAGGGTTGGGTGGGGGGGCTGATGAATATAAAGTGCTTGCTGCCATTCCCAGGGTCTGGAACACACACACACACACACACACACACACACACACACACAGGCTGTATATATAAGAGTGTGTGTATATGGAGGGGCGAGCCAACCAGCCTGACTTCCCTCAGACACTTTGACAGGCGGGCCTTTTCACCAGTGCATTGCTGGGCCAGCCAGTTCTCGCTCCCTTAGCAACGGCACAGAGTGGAGAGCCCCCTCCAGCCTGCCACCAAAACCACAGGGGTGGGGTGGGGGGGTAGATAGGGTGTGGGTTACAAGGGGTGAGCTGGTTCACAGGGGTGGATGAAGAAGTTCCCAGTCTGGCTGGGACTCCCACAGGCAATGAACTTGAACTTGACTCTGATAGCGTTAATGAGGATCGCACGTTCATAATAAAATATTTGCATATGCACCAGAGAAGGTGATTATAGTTTACTAAAACTCAAGGATGTTCCTTATTTGAAATAAAACAATCACTGAAATAGAAAAAAAAAAACTTAAAATTTTTAAGTTAATGTTTGTTTAATTTCTAGCAATGAAAATGGTTTTAGTTTTAGTCCATAATAACCATAAAAACAGTAATAATAGTATATAACACAACACCCATGTTTTCCATGAGTTTGTTTTTAAAATAAAGTGATAGTTCAATTAAAAATGTACTTATCCTCATGAACACAAAAACATTAAAAAGGTTAAAAACTGTCTTTCTGATGCAATGAAAGTCACAGAGGTCCAGTGTTGTTTGGACCACAACATTTTTCTTAGTAAACAATGGCAGACTTTTCCATTTTTATTTTCTTTTGGTGAACTATCTATTTAAAAGCAAACATAAAAACGGATCTTTCAACAATATAAATTATTTCTTTCTATTTAGATTTTAAAAGTGATGGTAATTCTCCTCATTAGGATGTAAAGTGGGCAAAAACGAAGCTAAGCCACAAAGTGAGGATAATTATATCTCAAGGTCTTTTATAATGGTGGGGCCATGATGGAGGTTTAAGTGTTCCCTGGTCTCCACTCTCCTGTTTTTGAATTCCTAGTCCTGCCCTTTGCTCTCGCATCCTCCAGGATACAGTTACTGGTGTTCCTGTGAGTGCTTAAAAGATTTGGAGGGAACTCCCAGCTTCTCTTTTATTTCTTTGCTTTATCGCAAATAACATCTGCAGAACTTTGCAACTCTAGTCAACTCATCTTCAGCACTCTGCATTGTTATCAACAAAAGAAAAGTCTTTGAAAGAACTTATTTCTAATGTGACCTTCAAGGTTATGCCCTCAATACAAAACAATACAGAAATGATGATTTTAATGGCATAGACCTGAATAAAAAGGAACAAAACATCATCTGAATGCATTTGAAGTCACATGAGGGTACTTTTATATGCTTAGAATTCATCTAAAAGCCCACTTAAAGGCACAGTTCACCCAAAAATAACATTTGTCTTCATTAATTCACCCTCATGTTGTTCCAAACCCGTGTGACTTTCTTTCTTCTGTTAAACGCACATGCACAAAAATGTATATTTTAAACTTTCTTTTGTGTTCCACGTTATAAAGAGAGTAATACAGTGACACGAGGGTGAGTAAATGATGACAGAACTTGCATTTTAGGGTGAACTGTCCCTTTAAGGTAAAACACTCGCTTTCATCCATCTCTCAAGTTCATGCTCTGGATTAAAGTGCTTTATAGTTCTGTGATCTTAACATCTTCATTGTGGCTCTGGATTACCTGCATTTAATAGTTCAGTTTAGATCTACCACTCTGCTGACTGTGGTTCTTTTTGCTGCCTGTTATTGCAGCCAGAGTCCTACTCGGGAATCCCAATCCCAGGCTTTTCATGGCCACTCGTCCGAGGAGGGGAGAAAAAGGTGGGGGAAACAATTTCAAAGCTCCCCCGTAGCTGATACAAAGCTGAGAACAACCCTTCGCGGGATAATCACGTTTATCCCGAGATTAAGACGAGATCGACAGCTGAGGTATCCAAGGGGAATTTTACCGTAAACCACACAATGGCCTTTAACACAAACCCAAGAGATGCTTCGGAGTCATTTCTCGCCACTGCTCACTTCTTAGTTATGATCAGCGATGAAAGCGTAACCCGTCTAAGCGTCTTTATTAACACTACCCATTCTCAACTTGTCTTCGAGAGACGACTTGGGTAAAGCATGCATTAAAAATGACTTCTATATGAGATATAAATATATACATATACACACACACACAAACAACTGTGAAGTTTCTCAGAAAGCAATAGCAGCTTCAATTCTCTGTGCAGTCATACATGTTTCCAAATCTAATCTGGCACTATAACAAGAGCATGAAATGAAATCTCACAGAGCTGGCTTTTAGAAATAAATATGTGAGGCCCTATAACACTGGACATAAAGATGACATATGATGGGGAGAAAACTGTTAGTATGCCAGACAAATATTCCCAGATAGCCACCTCCCATAGGCCTTTGATATTAACATGCCAGCTGCAGCAACTGCCACATGGGGCCACAGACTGAGCCAGACAGTAAAAGCCCTCCCCCACCTCCTCTGTTCTCCGCCAAACACACGTTTCCTCGATATTTCATTGTTCATCAGTGTATTTATTAACGTCAATTGTTTATCTCACTGCCGTGTTGCTGTGGAGAGCAGAAAACCTCAGTTGGTGACACAGTGTCCTCGATGGCTTTGTATGCAAGTCCTCTAACTCCCATGCAATACTTTTTTTCTTCTCCTCACTGCATCCATCTGCTTTTTTTTCCTAATTTATTTAGCATAAATAATTCCTCCTTTCTTTGTGATTTCCCTTTTGCTTTGCTGTGAAATACTGTCGCTGTCCCAGTGCAAACTTTCTCTGTGGTTTTCTGTATCACTGCTTCCATTTTACTGGGTAATATATTGTAATGGAGCTTTAATTAATTGCTTGCCCAACTGCTGTGCCCTGGCAGAAGGGGGAGAGGAAGAACAAACTGTCCTTCAAATTCAACTTCAACTCGATTTTACATGCATTATTATATGCACAGAACTTTATGATACATGCATGCATGCAATGCAAATCATGCGCAATATCAAATACGTTACATCTGTGCATGTGGCAGATGCTTGCAAAAGACCCAATAATTGCAATACAAATAAATATTTAAACTGCACACACGAAGACAAAAAAGATATAGAATAAAAAGCTGCACTTTAGAACATTGACCTTCAACAACTTGATAACAACTCTGGCGGGCACTGCAAAAACACGTCACGGAGAGGAGTGCATCTACCGCACGAGAGCACATGATCGTGCAAACGCTCACGCAATTCCTGACCGCACAAGCACACGAAGCTGCTAACAACACGCTCTCAATGCAGCCAGAGAAATAAAGCCCCGTCCTCAGTCGTTCCCTGAGGATAGTCTCTTAGGGTTTTGGTGCTAATTTAGGCATCTGGCTTTGTCTGGGCCTGAGCATCTTTCTCAGCTTATTACCCTCCACTGTCTCTGGCACTCCATCCGTACAGACAATGGTGGGAAACAGGGGGGACCACGGACCCACGTCAAGTGCTCGTTGTACAATGCTGCCATTGTGGAAGAGGAGAGGGGTCTGGAATAATAATGTGGGCACTATCAAACTGTTTACCAACACAGAGCCTACAGCTGACCGTTTGCTCCTTATTTATTACAAATCATCATTTGCGGTATTGCTGTTGATGCTTGCATATGTGCAAGGAGAAGTTGTGTACAAAACCACTCTGAAAGCGATTGACTTTCTTGTACACGGACACGAAAACACATTTTTCCATCATACACACAGATGCAAATGACCTTGTGTTGAAGTGATTATTGTGCCAGACACCTTGGGAGACATTTCAAGGAATTGCCCTTTACAGTCCATGAAAAACATAATCACAATCATGCCTAAAATCCACATATGCCACTGTATAAAGCACATTGTGTTGGACTGCTACTAGAGAGAGAGAGAGCTTTAGATAGTAATCCAAATGTGCTAAGAATTAAAAATATATATATATATTTTAATTATCAGATTTTATTGCATATATGCATTTATGCTTGTATGAATTTAGGCTGGAGTTATTTCTCAGCACTACGGTGCATTATTCTCTAGCTTTTGTGCTTGCTTGAGGCACACAAATATTTCGTTTTTCAGAGTCAAATACTCATGAGCGCATTCTGTTTGACTGAAAACACAAAGAACTGGTAAACCACAAAAACAATACACAGTTCAGCGCATGATTTGCATATTGAAAACTGGAAAAATCTGGTATGGGTTTGGCACCGTGCCAAGCGGCATAATTAACACTTTTCAGCCACTGCTCTGCAGCAGTCACATTATGCTCTGACAAGCATCCACTCCCCCTGCTCGACCGCTCATACTTACACACACACAACACCAACATACAAACGTGAACATTTATTTTTGCTTCTATACGTTTGTAAAACACTGTTGACATTTGGTGTTAAACCATCTACAGTTATGCTACCATTATTAACCGTTTGAGCAAGCGCAGTGTTGTTGTGTAACGTTATTTGATTAGACTCTCTGTTCGATGGTATAAAATGAGTTTTGTGTCCCTATGTGAGATATTTAAGCACTGAAGGTCTTTTACATAAAACCCTGAGAGATGCAGAGGGAGGAAACCCCTCCCCCTCACAGCAAGATACACAGCCTAATTAGAAATTCTCTATTAAAGGTACAGTCTCTCATTTCCAGGCTACTATTTGCCCGAGAATGAGTTTCAAATGTATGCTAAGTGTTTGCTTGTAATTCCTCAGTTTTCTATCGTCTTTTTTCTGCATGTATAGATGGAAAAACCATTTCCATATATTAATAATATAACAAGATCAACTGAGATAAATGTGCTGTGTTAAATGTGACGCTTTGTGTTGTAGTATGATATTATTTTTGCTTTCCTATTACAGCCTCAAAAAATGTTTTCAGCCTTTGGCTATTTCTTTTAAAAATATGGATATGGTTGTTTTTGTCTCTCATATGCTAAACTGAGAAAGCAAATGGTCCTGTTTAATAAAGACTGCAAAAATGTTATTTTGGATTCAGAATGGACACATTTTTGCATTGTACACTTGTGTGTGTGTGTGTGTGTGTTTATCCCAGGAAATTTCTAGAATGCATATATAATTCTCTGCAAGGAAAAAAAGGCAGACAGAACACAAGCACAACAGTAACATCAAAGTCTTTTTTTGCTTTCAAATTCAAAAATCCAAATTCAGATTTAAACATAAACATTCAAAATATAGAATGCTGCCACGTGCCGCTGCTAAAGCGCCGCTGTGCCTTTAATTGGGGGCTCAGTCCTCTCTGCTTGTTCCTATGCAATTATGTTAATATGCAGAGCTTGTCTGGTCTTTTTCATTAACAGAGGCGCTTGCATCATTGTTTCCTTTATTTGTAAGCTCCACGGGCACCTTCCGTACATCAGTGATCTTTTTTACGCGTCGTTTTTGAAGGGCTTTTCTGCCAAGCCTCCTCTTTTAGGATAAAATGTCAGTCTTCTTAAAAAAAAATCCTTTATGGACAACGAGGTCTTTTAGGCACACAGGGTATCCACGCTCAGTAAGTATGCAAAAACGGTTTTCTGTTATTACGAGGAGGATTCAATGGCTTTAAATATTCAGCAGATGACGCATCATTTGTCTCGTCTTCGCATTTCAATACGTTTCGATGTATTTTGAATATTCACGCTCTATTCGTTTGTGTTGTTTTGGTTACAGCACGAAAGCTAAAGCAAATTTGTCATCCTAGAGCGAATGTGTTTCAGAATGCCTGTGTGCTACCTATTGTAATCATTTTCTGCAATGAACACACCAGCACAGCTCTGCATATCACCAGCTATCCATTATGACGCAACCAGTCACCTTTGTGAAGTGCATTTCAGTGTCTTCCATCCATTTCAATGACATAACACGCAGCTCTCTGCAAGCGGGCGGCCTGTGTACATTTCCGTTTACCACGTAACATCCTAAGTGAGCCGAGCGAGCAATGTGATGTTTTGCACCTCTCGCCTCTTGACCAGCTAATGATACAAACTGTGGCTGTATTAACAGGCTCCAAACATCATTATGAGAACGCCACAGTGCGAGAGCCTGCAGACCTCTTTTCTAACATTAAAGTTGGGCAGGGCAGCGCGCCTGCTTTTGTAAACTAGTGAGGGGCACTTGGCACCTTTGTGCCAGCAATTTGGTGTATCATTAAGCAGCAGAAACAAAAGTGCTCTTCAGTCTAGGTTGACTCTGTTGCTTTGGTCAAGAGGATACCATATGTCAATTAACTTAGTCTCTCGAGTACATTCAAGCAGCTCTCACTTTTTGGTTTCATCTGAAAATCTGCTACGGTCATTTCGGTGAAGTGAGGGTTTTGTGGCACGGTTTCGTCCTGTACGCACACATAACGCAACCTCTAGTCAATTAACGGTGTATAAAGAGCACAAATTAATAGCTGCTCTCTTTGAAAATATGTATACAGCAGCAGGAGGGGTTCATCTGCGTTAAAGGCTGGCTCAAATCAGAAGGTCTTTGTGCATATCTCAGTGTGCGCATTTAGATAACGGGGATATTTTCTAATTAGTCAGGAAAGATGAGAGCGTGATAGCTCTTTTTAAAGAATATGGTTCGGGCCTAATCTCACGCCACCAAAAAGCACTTTCTAGTAGGCACTGGCCCGATCCGTTTGCTTTACGTCTGGAACGACCCGGCAAACCGACCGCAGGAGTGGCAATAATGCGGCAGCTAGTCTGATATAGGCAACGATGCAGCTTACCTCATGCCAACACAGCCATTTTAGGGAGCAGCAGCCAGCTTCTCCATCAAGATGGCTTCCTGAAAGCACACCCCTCATTCAGACTTGCAGTCTTCCAGCATCTGGTGGTCCGTGGCAACTGGCAGCCTCTTTGTCCCCATTGGCACTTGGGATGTAGAGTCTCACTCCTTTCTTTTTTTCCTCTTTTCTCCGGGGGCACAGATGGCACTAAATGCTTCCGTTGTCGAAGAAGGGAGGGGAGCTGGTAGAAGAAGGATGAGGGTTGACTATTATTTTTCTTTTCTTTCATTTGGACAATTGCACCATTTTTTTCCCCTCTCTCTCTTGATCCAAAAAAGCAGTGTAAATGGCTGGCAGTTGCTAAGGGGAAACAAGAAAATAAAGGACAAAAAGCCCCTTTTATCACTGCCAAAGCAGATGTCATGGCAACTGCTATATATTATTTCTCCGGATAATATAAATGGTATCAGGCGAGCATAATTTCTCGCTCGTGTCATGCTAAGTAACTGCACATTCAGACAATCCTGGTATTAGTAATGTAAATAGTTGTGCGGTAGCTCAACGCGAATGGTGCGAAGGCACGAACGTCCAGCTTTTGTGCTCTCGTACCCAGCTGTGCGATTGGTCACTGTGAAGGTATACCGAATCGGCCCACATCAATTACTGTCCACCCATAATTTCATTGAATAACCCTTATTCAATTGTGCTAGGTAACCAGTTTAGCTGGAAAAGATCATTGTTAATGAATGATGACAGAATTTCTTTGCTCACATTAATTTTACATAAAGTAATATGCAATGTGATAGTGGCCCATACATTCTTATCATTATCGAGATGGAGACGGACATATAATTTCCTCTCTCCGGTCATTTATCGCATTGAAGCCTTTGGCCTAATGTCCTGCAGTCATACTAACCACGGATTTTCAGGCATGTTCAAATATATTGTGGTTTAGATTTATTTTCCATCTTCCTACACAGGTCATGCCTAATGCTTTGAGGGATATTTCTTGATATATTTATGCTGTTTTATGTTTAACAGCCATAGCCTTTTTATATTGTGTGAAATGATTTGATATGATTTGAATTCTCAAATAAACACGACACACAGCTTAACACAAAATGTATCTATACAAAAATTAAGAAAATATTTTGGCTTATCATTTGCACTTTACTGTAAAGAACTTGTTGGTGTCTGGTACAAATGTGAACCATTAATTAGTGCCTTTAAAGGTCGAATATCTAGAATTTTCTTTCTATATGTAAAAAAAAAAATCATTCAATGAGTGCATATTTGGGATGAATAAACTCTCTTGCACACATACGCAAAAAACATTCTCACAGATCTAGGTCACGCAACCACAAACAGAATGCTTTTTATGAATATGCATGTATATGGTGAGAGAGACAGATATATACGTTTTCTGATGAAAGATTCATGTCATGCATATAGTGTCTTGGATTTGATTGGGGATTACTATTTGCATTTGGTTCCTTTCAAGTGCATGCATTCATTAGCATATACTTTATGATTTACTGTGTGTTTGAATCAGATTTACTCTACAACTAATTGTTCTAATTACAATGTTGCATTGTAATACGCCTTGATTGCACTTACCAGATGGCGTTTTCCCCCTTAGCTCCAGTCCTCTGGTCTCTCACAAAAGACACTGCAGTTTGAGAGGCTACAGTGAGGTGAAGTAATAAAAAAAAACACCAGGATTAGATGATCATCAGAATATTTTATCTTTATCATTTAAATTATTGATATAATTCACATAAATGTCATGCAGCTAGATAACGAACAATGATCAAAGAGCTTAAGCAAGGCCTAATTTGCACCTTCAATCATATTTTGGCAAATATGTAAAATCTGCTCAGTCAGCTCATGAAACTTATTCTTTCATGCTCCCTATCATCTCTTTGTTAGTTTTTCTTTCTCTTTAGTCTGTTTTCAGCGCTTCTTTTTATTTAGCCTAGTTTAATTGGCACCCTAAGCTTAAACACCTTTTTTTTTCTCTGCCTCTGAAAATAAAAGTATGCGTCTTATGTATTTAGTGCACCTACATTAGTATCCATACAGCAGTAAAACAAAGACTAATATGTCAGGCAATCTATTGAGTCCAATTCAGATTAAATTGGCCTAGATTTAAAGCACACACGCCATTAGACTTTTTTTTTTTTTTTTTTTGATTGCTCCAGAAATTTCTGCGATTGTGTTTCTATAGGATACCTTAATTTAATATAACCATATATGAAGGATACAGTATTTTTAATAGATGAAAATCATCTTAACAAACAGGCTACTGTGTGTGTGCGTGTGTATTTCTCGTGACATGAAGCTCCAAAAGCGCTTACACTTCTAATGATTTTGAACTCTAGACATAAACATAATATTTACATCGTTAAAGCAGTATAACAGTGATGTCTCACAATTACGTATTATGCCATTTAAAAAAGCCACAGGGATGAAAAAACGCCTTCGTTCCGCATTGGTTTCCGCCTCGTGTCTTCGTCTTTGATGTGTACAACCAGATTAATATGGCCAATCATGATGAAGCTGCTTCAGCATGATGTCATTGCCTAATAGTTACCGTGCGAATGTAAATGACGTCACGTTCATTTTTTTAAACATCAATGCTGTTTAGAGCTGCATTAAAATGCAATTTATACAAAAAAAAAATACTTATCTTAGAATTTACAAATGTTCAGGTTTTTAATTTATTAGTATATTATGTGGGTCTCAATAAAAAAATGTTTAACAAGAGTCTCTAAAAAAAGGAAAAAAGTCTCATTTAATTTCTTTAGTGATTAAAGATTTTTAAATTGATTTAAAATCATTTATACTAAATCATCAACAGCACAAGGGAAGCCATTTTGTGGACATGTGACAAAAACGATTTTACCCTTTCATCATCTCAGACGTTATTTGTGTGATTGTTGAGAGGTGAGAGGGTTGTTAATTTATCCTCGATTGGTAATTGACTAGTTCACATGGCTTTTCTTCTAGATCAAACCAAGATCGAGCACCAGCTTTCAGATCCGATTCATGCGTATTAATAAACGCAGGCCTCATTTTGCATAAAGCATAAAGCAGGCGTAACAGCAGCATAGGTTTACCTGGTTGAGGAAAAGATATCGAGGGATTCGAAGACAGACAGAGTTTGGGACTAGCTATGAAGTTTATTAACTTATCCGGCACAAAATGAACAATGCGCACACTTTAATTGATTGTAAGGTATAACCTAAAAAAATTATCGTGTTAATATAATTTATAGGCTAAAATATACAATCTACCTCATCGGGCTTTTTAATTATTTTTCAGATGAAATCACACATTTGACATCAAAGCCAAACCCGACTGAACTGAAGTTAAATATAACTTAAAAACAGTGACTCAAACATCAATTTAATATTTATTAAAAATAACGACATTGTAGCTCGTGCCAAACACAAGTTAAATATAGCCTAGTCCCTAGGCACTACATTAGTTGTTGAAGGACTGAACGCGTCCACAAACCTGCACCTTTGCATTTAAAATGACAAATCTTAAAACCTTACCTATGACTTATAAGCACGGTCATGTTGCATATTGCAGCGATTTAAATGACTCACATTGAGGGCCTGCTTACCTCATGCATTTCCCTGCGATCATCGCTTCCCAACTTGTCCACTTTGCAGTTAAGGAGGACGTTTCTACTTTCGGTTATCTAGCTTTATGAAGGCAGATAAACACTCATACAGCTAGATAACCAAAGATAGCAACTACCTCCTGTCAACGCTTTTTTTAAACATGGAGCATCTCATAAAGTTGACCTGATAAACGAAAACAAGGTTAATGCGCAATAAAGAAATTACACTCAAATAACACACTCTTTTTATAGACCTGTAAATACTGTTAACAAGTCAAGTGTTGAATGGACTTATGAGGTTCTCCAGACCTCAGCACGTGGTGAAGACATACTCCACAATAGTCGAGGCCTGAAGTTGAGATCTGGATGCGTTTCAAATTGAGCCTTTGGAGTTATTGTCAGGGTTTCCATTCATCTAAACGGGAGTTTGTCCCTTCTGGTCACTAATAATCCTTAAAAATGACGATTATTAGGGCTAACCATTTCATCTGGCTCGTTAGGTTCCAACAATCAGACAGTTATCACACCTCCACGTGCCTACATCACCATGCATCATTTCATCTCCATCTCGTGCATTATATTTCCGCAAACTGCAGTGGGTAAGGCCTTTTAGCCAAGAGTTTAATGCAACCCTTACCTTTCCCTCCAGAATTAGGCAATTTAGACATAATACCTAAATATTCTATAAAGTTGGCATTATATTAGGCTACTTTTATTTTACAGGGACGCATGTTGAATATATTTCAACAGTTCTGTTTTTCATTTTGTTCAAAAGGTGTCTTTTAAACTCACGTTTCCCTCAAATAAATTTGACGTCATTTAATAAAATATATTGTTAACTACATTTGGTGTTATTTTATTTTAAATGATTAAAATTATAACGTATATTGTATCTTAAACGCTATTTATATAAGAATGCACTAATAGACTAAATCAATATAGAGCTATTTTATTTATACATATAGTTTATACGCAAGAGTAGGGCATTAGACATGCTTTACAAAATAGAAAGACAAATCAAGTTATAACAGAGCACTGCAAACACACAAATAACGTACACAATCTGAAATGATTAAAATAGCCTCTTAGGTTGAGTAGTTACTATGTCGCCTTTTCGCATTACTGTTAAAGATACACACGCTAAATATTTTCTGAAAATTTCAGATGCACCTGCTGTGAGTGTACAAAGTACAGAAGGCCACATGATTTACCACTCAACGTGGCCTTGTCTGTCACATGGGGTCATTATAAGCAATTCACGTAAAATGTTAGTTTTATACATGCATTCATTTTTACAAATAGCGTATGCATTTATTTATAATTTAAAGTCCACTTAGAGACTACTAAGTTATTAAGAGTTACCGTTACCAAAACAATTCCGTGATTCAAGCTGTGGCACGAGTCGATACCCCTTAAAAAATACAAATGCACAAGAGTACGCAGAAATAACTGAGGTAATTTAAAAAGCTTACTTTTAACAATAGACGTGCATATTCCTCTCTGTCAGAAAGTAAGCTACGAGTGGCCGAGTGTCGGGGACAAATAGAGGTTCCCGTGCGTCTCGCGTTAAAGAACATGACGCTAACATCTCTGAGCAGCGCAGAAACATCTAGTCAAAAGCCCAACTCTTCAGTGCATCTCTTCAGCGATGCGTTTTCCCGTCAGAACTCGCAGTCCTTGAGTATTCAGCCATCGAGTGCTGCGTCTCAGCCATCCAGAGAACGGAACAGCTAGTTTAATTTCCAAGATGGGGAATTCCTCCCTAGAAAAGCATGCGTGGACGTGAGAAGAGATGCGAGGTTTACTTTATTAAAAAGCACGCACGCTTGCGATGCTCTCGTTCCCTTCCCTCCTGCGCTCTGTGCATGCGATGTTCTCTCTCTCCAGCTTGAGAGAGTCTAGTTTCTGACTAAATGCATCCTCCTCTGGCAGTTCTCTCCTGCAGTGACGTCACTCCAGCAGCAGGCTGCCGAGCGGCCAATCACAATCCCACGCGCGCGCTCCCTTTCTCCCCGTCTTTCTCTCTCTCTTGCGCGCGCGCTTTCCATGCTTTGCTGAGTGCGGGCGCGACAGAGTGTCGCCTATAGGTTGCAGAGTTCCTATAGTAACCTAAAATGAATCAAGTTATGCCTATAGTTTCAGCATTGCCTTATATGTCTTTTAAAGGGAATAAGAGGTTTAATAAATTCAAAATATAAAACTTTGAAGAAGTAGGTCGGCTTTATGCTTTTATCCTTTCAATTTTGCACATACCTTTACATGGTTAATTACTACACGTTTATCTCTCTGTGACTGCAATCTGTTACTCTGTTATCATGAGTCTATTTGTCTCCTACTGAAGCTTCTGGAACCGATTAAAAATATCCCAGTAGTCCAATAAAGCTGATTACGCGTCTAAAAGAAAAATACAAAGTACAAGAGTGCAAGTGTAATCATGATCAATCAAGAATATATTTGATAACTATATGCAGTTTTTTGTATTAAAAGGGAGAAAATTCTATTTTTAGAGAAGAGAAGGGACAGTAGATTGTCCACTGTCGCATTAGGAATTCTTCTTATTAAAACACGTAACAGAATACATCAAAAAAGTTACACTAGTTACACAATACAGCACATTACAGGTTGATGACAGCCGATCTTTTAACTCCTGTATTGCTACATACAGTTTATTTCGGCTTGATGCAACGTTAGCCTTAATTCATACTTCATGGCTTGCATTACAGGCTATAGAATTTGTAACATTTTAAAAGAAAAACAGTAAGACAAAAATATACAATGAACAAGAAATAAAGCGCGATGTAGTTAGAAACTGGTCAGCTAAATAAATAACTCCTGAAATCTGTGTCTGTTTGCTCTTAATTCGTCCAAAGTGTATAAATTGCATTACAATTAAAGTTGCACTTTTGCAAATATTTCAAACACGCAGTCTTTTTCTCCACCTTACTTGGTTTTACTTCATTTACTTACTGCCAGTATAGCTTTATATAACATTATTAACACATTAACTAAACATTGTTATTATTATTACTATTAGGTCTTGCATGACTATTAATCTGCAATATCTAAAATCAATCTTCTCTTTATAATGGTCTCTCAGAATGACTTTATAACACGGACGCGCGCGCACACGGGTGTCAATTTATAATCAATCAGTAAAAAAAAATGCATGAGTGCATCTTATAGGGCTGAAGGCAGAATGTCCATTCCCGCAGAGGATGGAGATCAAATGCTGTCATTTTCTTGACCCCTACACGCGTAATGAAGTGCGTTTAAGTGAAGTGTCCGTTCTCTTCATTCACAAAGGTCACTTGGGTTAAATGGATGTCCTGTGACTGCTAACCGAGCTGTCTCTTGCCCTGCAGCTGTGAGTGTTTGGACATACTTGCTGTGTTGTTATGAACCTGTAGAGCACTAACCAGGACCACTGCAGTAGAAGAGCGCATTTCTGCCTCAAGGCGACTGGCAACATAATAAAAATGCATACAGGATTAATAAGAATAACTAAAAATACCCGTTCCTCTGATTGTTATTCAATTTTACACCAGCTTCTCTGTTACATTAGCTTACACGACTAATTGGTCTACTGATGTTTGTAATAGCCTATTTTTGTGGTAGGCTACTGCTTGTAGAGACGTTTCGTTATCCTTGATGCTGTAACTATTTGCATATATTAGCATATGATATGTGCACACTAATGTAAAGTGTTGCAAGGCCTTTAACAATCCTGTAGCCTAAGTTTTGCCAACGGTTATTAATAGACATGTAATGTATGCAAACGTCAGCCTTGACACCAGCGCCCCCTGGCGGCAAGTTTTCTCTTTATCAAGCGCCTATCAGGTGTTTTAAACGATCGCGTTTTTTCGTAATTAATGGTGTATACTTCTACAAATACTTTATAAAATCGTGTAATAGAGATATTTATATGTTATATTATATGTTTTTGAAATCTAAATGTATAGAATGAAAGTCTCCTGATACTTGCTTGCACTGCGTTAAAATGTCACAGTAAATTGATTACCATTATTTTCTGTTAAAATGCAGAGATAACTTGTAATCTTGCTGTAAAGAATACACAAACTGCACAATTTTATTTAAACACCTGAAGGGAGAAAACTATATAAACGGTACATTTTATGTAAAATGTATCGAAACTCGAAAGTACGTATTCTACAGATACAATATAGAATAGTTAGCCTGTGGCTGGTTTTAATCGTTTCTATTTTTGCTTACATTTTAACTTGGAATTTATTTAGACGTCGCAGTAGTCAGTAATAATCAGCAATTTTGTATCATTTAGACCATTTGTTTGTAAAAAGTAGCCATTTCATTTTATTCAGCGTCTATCATAAATGAACAACAGAAACTGAAACAAAGATACTATCTAAAGCTGCTCTTGTTCACGTTGCAATTAAAGGTTGATTTTATACATTTACAACTTCATTGTCATTCATTTATAGATACATAAATATTGCCTATTTACTCGTGCATTATCATATTATTCTTCTCGTATGGTTACAGATTTGCATGTGGTCACTTATGACAAAAATAAAAATAAACAATACAACTTTTTAGGTAATTTCAGGTTTAGGATTATCGTCGAGCTCGCGAAGTGTGCGAATTAAATGGATTCGTTATCAGTAGCCTCATAAAAACACACAGGCTTGAACAGTCTCATAATGTATCATGCTATCTATAAAACATTTTCGTCTGTGATGACACCTTACGTTGCTCTTCTGAGGAAACTGTTTTAATTCTCCAACATGTCAGAATATAGAATACAAGACAGGGCCAAGTAACATGTAATACTATAAAAGTCCTTACTCTTTTAAATCGAAATATTATTCTTCTATTTTTAAACACTATTTTAAGATCAACTTACCCGCAAAAAAACGCCAAAGTGTGTGAAATACACATATATACACATAAACAAATACACAAATACACACATTAAAAAAAATTAACCTTTCCCTTTCTAGCCTGCACTTATCTAAACATTGCCTGCTATACGGAGCACTTCCTAAGTTGCTTTTGCCTCTTTAGGACTAATTGCTTGCTGTTTTCCCCACTTGTACGTCGCTTTGGATAAAAGCGTCTGCTAAATGAATAAATGTAAATGTAAATGTAGTAGTAGCTTGTACATGTGGATATGGCATAGATGTGAGATAAAGATCAATTAATAAATATTATTATAAATTATTATAAATTAGTAGCAGAGTTTGGTAGTGCTATGTGTTGTTTCAGGGGTGGCAGCATCTGAAGTCCTCTGTGGGGTCGGCATCATCTTTTCTTAAGTGTTCTGGATCCAGGCTGGAGCTTGTGAAATCCTAGTTACCACGGGATGACAATCCCATGGCAGAAACAGAACAAATAGGAACAAAATTAGCGTAGCTGCTGTTCAAACTAAGAAAAGGAAGATTTGTTAAACCAGAGCTAGAAGATTAATAATGAACATCTGATCAAATATAACTGCAGGAATTGTTTAGATGGATTATTTGAATGCTTGGCTAAATAGATGTGTCTTTTAATCTAGATTTAAACAGAGAGCGTGTGTCTGAACCCCGAACGTTATCAGGAAGGCTGTTACAGAGTTTGAGAGCAAAATGTGAAAAAGCTGTACCTTCTTTAGTGGACTTTACTTGCCTTGGTACTACCAAGTCTACAGTTTTGAGATCTTAGGGATCGTGATGGATTGTAGCGTGTAAGGAGAGTTAGAAAAGAGCTTGTTAGTTAGGTACGCAGGAACTAAATCATTAAGTGCCTTATAGGTAAGTAGTAATATTTTATAGCTGATGCGGGATCTAATAGGCAGAAGGACTCTAGCAGCTGCATTTTGGACTCTCTGTAGCTTGTTTATTGAAAATGCAGGACAACCACCTAACAGTGCATTACAATAGTCCAGTCTAGAGGTCATGAATGCATGAACTAGCTTTTCTGCA
>JAUCMT010000134.1:6695228-6721947 GCA_032357475.1 Enteromius thamalakanensis
AGCGACCCCGGCAGGACTCGAACCTGCAATCTTCTGATCCGAAGTCAGACGCCTTATCCATTAGGCCACGAGGCCGGTGTGACGACGTCCCAGGTCACGTGAAGATCTGATTTGTTTACCGCCAGAGGGCGCAAGATTTGTTCTTATTAGCATCATTTCCAACCCATATTTGGCCAAAAGGGGGCGCAAACAGAGAAAGCTCTCATATTTATGTTTAACAAGACATTTAAATCAAGAGTCACTCCAGGTTTACCCTAGACAATTACACCCCTACAAACCATTTTGCCCGTTAATGGTTAAAATCAGACGCGTTGCTGTTACTAAAAAATAGCAAAAATGCTCGAAGCTACAGCGTAGCGCAAAATCTAAAGATGATAGAGATTAGTTATTTTATATATCTCTGCTGACGGCATTACGTTTTACGCTGTTCTTTTACACAGTGAATTTATATCAACGCATATACTGTAGACAATGTGCAACTCATGAAGAAGTAAACAAATTATTAATGATTACTACATCAACAACTAATACACATTCTGCGTGATTCATAAATTAATAAATAAACAAATAAACTATCATTATATCATAATTATATTATATAACAACTAGTTATATTAACTAATGATGTACATCACTGTCTGTGGTCCCTCCATCACCAGCTCTTAAATGGTTAAAACGTTTTATTTTTAATAAAAACATATAATTAATCGAAACTGGTCGAGATAGCCTACCACCTTTAGGTTTATTTGTTTAGTAAGAGTTTCTAGTAAAATGACTGCATATCCATGGCAGGACCTGAGAAGCATCCTCTGGCTATGCAGAAAGGACTAACTCTCTATTCAGTCAGTTTGGCAGAACCTTACTTTTTGTCCTGCCACCAAACACTGCTGGCGAGGCAAAACTCAAGGAGAGGTCGCAACCTCAGGCCATCTTCCAGGCTCAAACATCTCATCAAGGACTTCTTGTTATTGTACCAGCGCTACCCGTCACTCTCCCTTTCATTTTACCCAGTGTTTAGGTTCAGTTTCTTCTACAGTGCCTGGTACCTCATAGATGATGTGATATGATCCATTACCTTCAGCTATGCTACCATCAGCTCGGACAGAGACATCCAGTCAAGCTGTTCCTTACTCCACTCAGCAGTACAGAAAGATAAAACAGGAGAGGGAGCAGACTGGAGATGTCACAAGAAAATCTGTGAGGGAGACAGATGTCATTCTTTGCAAAAAAGTGTCAACAAAGAGAAAAAGCAACCATCACATCGTCAGTTTGGCAACTGCAAAGAGTCCGATACTCAATCATATGGTAAATGGAGGGCTTTGCTGGAGGAACAAGGTTATAGGAAAACAAACAGGAAATGACAACTTCCCAGCTTCTAATAAAATTGCTCTTTAAGCATGTTATTATTTTTGTTTATTTATTTGGTTAATGTTTGCATTATAGAGCAATTTACAAGTCTCCAACGATGACCGTTGTCTCTAAATTATATAATAACCATGTGTGGTGCAGCCGGTTTCATTTATTTATTTTTCTTGTTTACAAAAGACTGCTGGGAAAAAAATTCAGGAAAATATATAATAGGTAAAATGTCAATTTTTATTATGTATACATCTATGTACGTGTATATTATATACATATGTACATTTACCTCATTTATGTGCGAGACCTTTATTTTTTTTTTAGGCTAAGTCAAAATTGCGCTGCTGTTCAAAATGTTTTATTGACCTTGACAATTTATGCAGATAAAGAGGGTTAATCTGTGCCTATTTTTATTCTCATAATATTTGTACCTGCAAATACATTTAAAAAGGTCTTCCAGTCTTACATAACTGTAAATAAAAACAGGGACAGTGAGAATAAGAAAGAAAATATAATGTATCGTTTCTGTACTGTAATAAAAGCTGTCAATTAACACTGCTATTTTTAGGTTCATGTGTAAAAATTGCACTGCTGTTGGAATTTTTTTCTTGACTTGAAAAATCTATGCAAATAAAAAGCGTTAATATTCGTACATTGTTTTTGTGCCTATTTGTATTCTCAGATATTTGTAGCTGTAAACATTTAAAAAGTCTTTCAGTATTATACAACGGTAAGATACACAATAAAAACAGAATAAATATAATTTCTAGTTTATAAAAAGTGACAACTAGGATTATGTTGGTCATATTTTTTGTTATAAAATTGCACAAGAAGAATACTTGAAAACGCACACAAACCATGTATTGTTATTGCAACCGTGCGTTTATTCACGTTTTAGTAGTCAAAAAAACTTAACTTAAACCTAACTTTTTTTATCCAGTGTGCCTTTGTCCATATAAAGAAGTTTCTGAAGTTTCACAAGTTAAGTACTTCTACAAGTCAATTTTGGACTTTCTTGGAGAGAGCGCCCTCCAGCGTCTGGTATGAACGAAACATACATAATGAGTAACATAGGCCTACATCTAGTGTTTACATTGGAGAGTGCCTTAATTAAAGTACTGAGCACTAATTTACATTTAATTAAAGTGAGACGGAAAATGATGATGTGACGCGCGTGCGAATCGCTTTTATATAAAATATGATCTGGTTAAGGATTTTAAAAAAATATTTATTTCTGTCAAGGCATTTTTATTTCATTGTTTAAGAAAGAAAAGCCCTTTAACATTCAATAAAAATATCCAAGAGTGACAGAAACCTGCAAAACGTGTCTGGAATGGAACCGAAAGCACATTCCAAGGATGACTGACAATAAAAAAAGTACAAATACACAATTAACAATCAGTAATCCTTAGCAATAAAAAGGAGATATTCTAAAAACTGTGGGTTACTGGTACAATATACTGAAGATACTAACTGTACAAACTACATTGGATTTCTCCGAACATCAATTATTGCTGAACTGGAATGAAGTGGTCCTGTGTTGAGGCTCGATCTCCTTAATTCTCTCCGTGGTCTTGTCCCGCTCCAGTGCGTGGAATTCATACCGGGCTGAATTATCCTGTTATTTGGCAGTTCACAGGCTGCGCTCTGCCTGAGCTCCTCCATGCTGTACTGGTCCTCCGTGGGGAGTGAAGAGCGCCTCCATGTTGGTGGAAGAGGAGCATTTACCAGCTCTCGCATCTCTTCCCTTGACTTCTGAACTCTCTCTGTATCAATTGTAGACTTGGCATCTTCAGTAAGTCTGCCCTGGATCCCGCTCGAAAGCCGACTGTCACAGTTTGGACCTAAAGAAAGGTGTAAAAAAATATTTAACAATAAAAAAAGTGTAGCCCTGGCACATTACAAGCAAAAAGTCAGACAAAAATGTCCTTCCAACACCATATTATTTTATTTACTTCGTGAAACAGACAAACCTGGGAGTCACATTTTTAAATGCACTGTAAGTGATCACAACACAACCAATATTTTTGTCTTTAAAACGCGATCCATGATTGTATAACTATACACAAGCATGTAAATAAGATCTTTGAACTCTGGTTTTAGATGGTCAGTGGATAATCAGGAAACCTCAGTCTGTTCCTCACATATTGACTTCAAAAGACTTGAATTAAATGCACAAATGAACTCAAATGAACTATTCTTCAATTATCATTTTTTCAGCTTCCATTAAGAGCAGAAAAGAGGCTTAGTCATGCTGTCTGAGATTTTTTTTGTGATTCACTATTTAAAGAAAATAATAAGTCTGAACAACAAAATATAAAAACTGTAAATGAAGTAGACAGTTAATTTTATTTATTCATTACAAAAAACCTTAAAACTTTTATTTGAGAAAGGGACCCTTCTACCCATTTTACAAGGACCCCAGAATAATTATAACAGCGATTAAGTATAGTTTTCTTGTTTTCCAATTTATAATTTAATTAAATGTTAGTAATCTTAAAACATCTGATAAATGTATTCATAAATATTAAAATTATATTTATTCAAATTTTTTACAACAACATACCCATATGGAATGTTTTACTTATACAATGTTTTAAATATTTTATTTTTTTGTGTCTAAAATGTATTACAAATATAAAACACTGACAATTTAATCATTTAAAATGTAATCAAATAAAAAATGTAACAATTCCTTTCCATTTCGACAGTGGTCAAGAGGTTTATTGTAAAAAAAACAGAAGAAAAATAAAATGAAAATAAATAAGTAAAAATAAAGATAGTGTGATTCTTTAAAAATAATAATTAATAATTGTATCTTCTTCTTCTTCTATAATCTATTACTAGTACAACACTGAGAACATGTACTACTGTATAATGGTAATGGTAACGTAGATAATTGCTGGTCAGAAACAACACCAGGATAAATCTTGGCTAACTGCTAGTTGGTCAGACTAGCTCTTAAGACACTGTCTTAACATAAAGGCAAAGTTTATGCAACTGGCCCCAAATCATTTGACTACGAAGAGCTTGACGGTGTTTAGTGTTGCCACCAGCAGCAGTAGAAGCAAGCAGCTGGAAGAGTTACAGAACAAAGGAAGACTGGATTAAAACTAGGACTGCTCCGTCAATATATCGCTATAGGCTATTCTGCGTTCAAGCATAGACCTAAGCAGAACACTTGCTGCAAAGCACCATCAAAATTAAAAAAACAGTAAGGAAAGATTTACCGCGCTCGCCAGCATCAGTGGTGTACTGGCTTATTAATGGCTTAGATTTGCCGCCATAGATTAAGTGTATTTTTTGCGAGCTTGGTGCTGCTGCTGCAGCTGGGTGGAGGACTGCGATGCCGGCTCAGCATCGTGATGTCTATCGGCCATTGGTATGTATGGTCTATCGCCCCAACCCTAATTATTATCTATTAATAAACTAGTGTTCTCTGCCGAGATGGAAATGTTTCCATTTTAAATTCTTTCTTTTTAAAGTAAACATTCTATCCTTCTATAGATATATTTTTAATGTAGGCCTATGTGAGGCAAGCAGCCAATGCTGAGTTTAGATTCATTTTGGTAACATGCTCCAGCCTGAAGACTGAGACGGCACGTCCTCTTTGCTTTCTTTATTTTTAAGAAGTACCGCATTTTGTTGATATTGTGAGTTTACACATATAAAACCAGACCTTTTACAGTACAGAATGTTATATGAGGAAAAATTAAATTAGTTTGTTTCCTCTGCCAATGATCGCACTGAAGCACGCATTAGCTTCCACACTCGGCTATGTGCCAAACAACACACACTCAGGTTAAACTTTTACACTAACATCCTGATATGCTTTAAGTCTTTTATATCTATGGGTTTTTATTGTGGGAAAGGCAAGCGTTGATAAAAATCTAAATAAATCATATTATTCTTTCTAAATGAACTTTATAAGAAACCAAAAAAAAAAAAGGTCACCACTCTGATAAAATAGGAGGTAGTGTAATGGGGAGAAGGGATATAAAAATGAGCTTTTAATCAGACTCAGATTGATAATTTCACAGACCCCCTACCTATGTGTTACCGACCACCAGGGGTGGACCCCTGGGCTAAAACACTGGACATTACAGCAGCTCTCACCTTTGCTTTGTTCTCCAGCGTGACTTCCAGGGCCACACATTTCCCTTAGTTTGATGTTCATCTCCTGATTGGCAATTTTGCAGAAGTTGAGCTCTTTGCTGAGGTTGTGGATCAATCCCTCATACTGCCGCTGTCTACCAGCCAAGCCCTCATCCATTTGCTCTGGAAACAATAAATTGCCAATAAGTTCAATATATATCCCCTTACAAGATCAAAATGACTTGTAAATTACCATGATGATATAGACTCATTGTACAGTAAAGTCTTGTTTTGCACTGAATTACAGAACGCTGTCTGTGTTCTATAACCAAGGATAAACAATAATAAAATGTGTCTAGTTAATGCACCTTAAGGGATGCTTCTCCCAAAACTTAAATTAAAATTTCATTCGCCCTTAAACTGTAATCTACGAAAAACCAAATTAGGATATTTTTATATAGGATATATATATATATATATATATATATATATATATAACCTGAGAGGCTTCTATCTCTTCACTGAAAGTCTAGTTAACCAAAACTAAGAAGACACAAAATGTCATCAAGGCGCAAACGAATACAAATTGAGCCGGTTTAATCTTGTGACATCTTGTGCTTAAATAATGTACATATTTCAATTTGCAAATAAGAATCTAAATTAAATCTTTATATTAATTTAAGCGATAACATCACTTCAGTTGAATTAATTAAAATGCTCAATTTATTTTTTGACACATTTAGAGTTATTTTGTTTTACATTTTGTTTGCCTGGATTGTTAATAGGTTTCTGTCCATCTATTAGGTATCCTTAAAAATGTCTTCATTTGTGTTAAGTGTTAAATCTTAGGTTTGGAACGACATGAGGGTGAGTAATTGATGACGGTTTTTATTTCTGGGTGACCTATCCCTGAAGGCTTCAGTAGTCAGGGCTCAAACCTCGGCACTGCTGCAGCAGCAGCTGGATGTTTCTCTCGTGTTCCTTCTGCTGCTGGGTGAGTCTACGATCTGCCTCGAGCTGCTGTCTTTCCAGAGCTGCTTCCAACCACCCGACCGAGTTCTGCTGCTCCTCGATTTTCAGCTCCAGCTCAGCTAGAGCCATCTGCAGCTTGCGTTCCTCCTCACGAAGAGACACAACCTGTGCAAAACACACAAAGTGACATAACAATCACATTCTTAGCTGAAGCGGAAGGTCAAGTGAATAAAGAAATATTTCAATTTACTTCCCACAACACATGCTGTTGCAAAATCACACAATTACACAAGTCTTCGCCTTTCCCTAATGTGTTAAACAGCTAAACTTACTTCTATAAAATGGGAGCATGAATATGGAAATAATGTGAGAAAACGTGTGTTGTTGAAATCTCTGTCTACAATTGCCAAAATGTGATCGCACAGGCTAGACACTAACTGTGTTTGTGATAAGTGTTGTTATTGTTTAACAGGAATTCGGTGCTGCATTATGATGGTCTGCCAAATGATAATAGATCACACATCTTTGAATAAAACTCCACACCATTAACAAGTACAGTAAAGTGTCACCCTATAACTTCACAATCAAGATCATTTGAGGAAACTCAGATGCTGTCGGACCTTATCAAAGTATTTACAAAGCAGAGCTCTAGTTTCAGAGCCAGACAGGTAGGTGAGTTTGGCCATCAGGTTCATCTCCCATTGGGTGAGCATGCTGCCCGACGCCCGCAGCTGCCTCTGTCTCTGGGTGATTGCCTCGTTTTTGTACTCAATAGCAGCATCCAGAGCCTCGATGGCCTCATCCAACTGGAAGAGTGTTCGTTCTTCCTAATGTTTAACAGAGAAGAGTGCAGCTTTAAAAAATGTGCCTTGAACATCATGCAAACAACATTGCGTTTAGAGTTCTTATACCAAGCGTTTTAGGAAACACTTTAGAATAGGTAACACTTGTCAACTATTAACTTTAAAATTCTTAATTTGCTGCAAAATAATAGTAAGGTAGTTAAGTTTAGTTATTGGGTAGGATTAGGGATGTAGAATAAGGTCATGTAGAATACGGCATTAATATGTGCTTAATTAGCACTAATAAATGGCTAATATTTTATTAATATGCATGCGAATAAACAATTCACAGGTTTAACTGTAAAATAAAGTGTTATTTTTAGAATACTAACATTCTAATGCACAAATCTGGTTATGAGATTCAAATTCCAGAATTTAAAATTTTAGAATTCTTAAAATGTAACAGCATTTAAAGCAACTGAATATGATTTTCTATGAAATCTGTGGATTCTAACTGCGTAAAGCAGGGGTTGTCCAAGCCTGCTCCTTAAGGGCCACTGTCCGGGAGAGTTTAGCTCTAATCCCAATTAAACACAGTTGAACCAGCTAATCAATGTTGTACTAATGTTGTTCCAGGCAGGTGTTCTGAGGCAAGTTGGAGCTAAACTCTGCAGGACAGTTGTCCTCCAGGACCCCTGGCCTTAAGTTTACAGACTGGTTCAGACTTTCAGCAAAAACAATCAACTTCTCCAGACTGCAAATTGGTGCAAAAATCTGGTCATATACTGTATTCCACCATAAAGTTAGCTAGGACATTTTAAATCGGGTACATTAAACATCAAACAAAGATGAGAAGAATTTGAAAAACAAGAAATATTTTCATATACAGTGTTTCAACCACTATGCTCTGAGTGTTGTAAGTTCAATGTGATTCACACACGAATGACTTGAAATTTCAGATTTGATAATATGGCGACAATATGAATAATATGAATAATATAATAATATCACTAATATGGAATTTGGCCACATGGACTTTTTTTTGCATTATGTCCTAGTGGGGGAAATCTGCTTTCATAGCATTCTTTGTATTTTACAGTTGCGAGACACAAAAAAGAGGTTTTGTGTGAACCAGTCCTCAGAATTCTAAAGATGAAAACACATCTGGATCCTGAATCTCTACATTCTAGTAAATTAAAACAATATTAGCTGAGAAATTCTAGCAATTTCTGCTCTTAAAAATAAAGGTTACAAAATCGTGTTTTGGCAGTGATCCCACAAAAGAAACATTTTTAGAACCCCCAAAAAATTATTTTGATGAACATTTTAAAATCTAAAGAACCTTTTCTGAATTTGAAAGATTTCATGGATGTTTAAGGTTAGAACATAAAGACACCAACATAAAGAACCGTTATTTTTAAGAGTATGTCTACATCGGACAATAAAACGATGCTAAATTATGATTTTGGACCTGGGTGTGCTGCAACATACTACTGATGCCCTGTTTTATTTCTGATATACTCCAAATGCTTGTGCTGAATTTGTAATGGTCACTTTGTCCTGTCCAGTGTAGAGCGCCTCACGCTGTTGATGCGTGTCTTGTAAGGACACAGTGCAGCTCTGAAAGTTAAGATTTTCACCTCGGGAGAGAGCAGGTTGCCCTGTCTCAGTTTGTCGTCCAGCTCTACCCTCTGTTTGAGAAGCAGCTCCTTCTCCTGCCGAAGGTTGGAGATCTCTTGTCTGATCTGCTCGGAGTCCTGAGCACTGCTACTGCGCAGCAGACCATTCCTCTCAGTCAGCTCCCGTTCAAGAGACTCAATTCGGCTCGACAAGGTCAAGAGGTCTTTACTAAGAGCCTACAGAGAAAAGAGACCACACCACAACTTGTAAAGACTCTTAATGGAGTAGACAACAGGACAAAGCAAAGCCAAAATGTTTTTACAGACCTGACTAGAGCGAAGCTTTTTGGATTCCAGGCCACTGCGTTCCAAGAGTAAAGCCTCCTTTTTGGCTAAAATCTCTTCTCTCTTGGTCAGCTCCCCTTCCAGGCCTTCAAGTCCACGTCGTTGTTCCAGAACCTTCTCCATTTCCTCATCCAGCCAGCGTTTCTGCTCCTCTATTTTCTGCTCAGCCACAGGCAATTTGAATACAATTATTTACTATTAAATATATGCTCAATAAGTTTTGAATTAATTCATCAGATGCTTTTATCCAAAGTGGAACTGAATTCAAGGATTACATTTTAACTATATGTAAATTCCCTGGGAATCAAACCCACAAACATGACCTTGGAAAGAGCAAATGCATTGCTCCAAGAGAAATAATGAAACACATACCATTTCCAGGCTAAGAGGGAATTTGGGCAGTAAACTGAACTCTGAACATGTTGAAACAAGCTATTGAAACATGCCCTCAGCCACAAGAAAACGATAATAAAATTCTTTCAAACGTCAGTCAAACTATTAAACACTGACTGAGCAAACAGATCTAAAAATAATATTTTATTGCTGGGTAATAGCTGTGGGAAGGGTTTGATGAAAAGGAGCACGATTTTGTTTTTCTGTCTCAACCCACCTGCTGTTCCTCTAGTGATACGACAGAGCCGTTACTTCCACTTCTCCTCTGGCGCTGGAAGGCAGCGATTTCCTCCGTCTTAATCCTCAGAATTTTCTGCTGCTGTTCGTTCTTTATCTCCAGCTCCTTTGAGAAAGAGAAAGAAGCTGTTTGGTAAATGATTCTCTATTGAACAACAAGAATAACTGAGAGGCTGGGGTTTCGCTGCAGATTATTGTTGAGAATACAGAAACGCAGATGACTAATGCTGGCCCTTACAGAACAGAAGAGAACACAGTTTCCTGAAGAAAAAAAAAACTGTGATGAACACAGAAAAAAAAAGAAAGAAAGAAAGAAAAAACACTGAATGTGTCATTTCTGCAAAAGTAGCAGCACCATACAAAGAAAGACGTGATCTAAAGCAAACAAGACAGAAAAAGAGCTCCATTTTCGATTTCACGAAGAATATGTGCAACAAAATTTAATGTTTTACATTTTATACTAGCACTATCAAATTATATATATATATATATATATATATATATATATTTCCATTACATATGTATGTGTACAGTGTATATATGCCATATACATTGATAAAGACAAATACAGTATATATATTGAAAATATTAATGTTTAAAGTTTTATATATTCAGATTCTCTACGTATAAATATATTTCATATATAAATATATGTTTTTCTTAAATATACATGCATGTGTTAGTATTTAGATACACTTCTTAAAAAAACAGTTTCAATGTTTTTAAGGTAAATTGAATCAATTTAATGCATTTTACTTTGAACAGTAGTGTATCCAATATTTATTGTTTTATATAAAAAGAAAAAAAACAGTAACCACAGCCAAAACAATCATTCTTTCTGCATTTCCACTACTACTGAAGCATAAATTACACACTTCACTTATAATTCCATTTATATTCTTGATTTCTCTCAGGCTTCATTTCCCACCCGTGCTGATAAAGACTTAACGCAACACTCGTCTCACCTTGACTCTGTGCTTTCCTTTCTGCATCTCACTCTCCAGCCGTCTCTTCTGCTGGCTCTCCTCTCGCAGTCGGCGCTGCAGAAGGTCCTGCTGCTGCTTCATGTTCTGCACGTTCCTCTCAAGCTCCTGCACACGCCGCTCACTCTGCACAGACAGAGAGGCCAGCTGCGCAGTGTCCCGCTGCTTCTGCTTCAACACCTGAAAAGACCCCAAATGTTAAAATTTATGCAACAAGCTTTAAATTTAAATTACAGTAATGCACAGCATTTGAAAGTAATGTGTTTTCTGAACATTAAAGCACGTCAACATATTTTGTTACACCAAATACACTAAATAATGATCTTTAAAATACCATCATATGACGCCTTTAAGAAATATTTGCAAATTATTACCTGATTATGACCTAGGCCTGTTTTAAATGTTATGCAAGTCATTTTATTTAGTCAACTCATGCTGTGATGTTCAAAATATCAAAATTCTGGTGTGTTGACAACCCTAAGAGCGTTCTGGAGAAACACCATTCAAACAGGATTTCCATAATGATGCCTTTCGGCAAGCCAAAGCTGCCAGACACAGACCTGAACTTTGCTCTGCGCAGCTGCGATTTTCCTCCTGCACTCCTGAGCTTTGGAGCGGTCAGCAGCATCTCGCCCGCCCTGAACCTCCAGGTCCTGCAGCTGCTTTTGTGCCTCTGTGAGCTCCAAACGGGCCTGCTCCGCCTCGGCTTCCAGCTCAGAGATCTTACGACTGTATTGCCTGTTCATGGCCTGGGCGTCCTTACCTAAAAAGAGGACACGATCATTATATATATATATATATATATATATATATAAATAAAATGCTGTTGTTTTGAAGTTTCTGTTCATCAATGAATACTGAAAAAATATTAAGCAGCACAACTGATTTCAGCATTAATAATAAGAAATATTGTTTGAGCAGCAAACAAGCATATACGAATGATTTCTGAAGGATCATGTGAAACTGAAGACTGGAGAAATGACGTTGAAAATTCAGTTTGCCATCACAGGAATAAATATCAATTTAGTATTTATTGATATTTAGTAATGTTTTCCATTATTTCTGTTTTATTGCATTTCTGATTAAATAAATGCAGCCTTCGGAAGCATGAAACACTTAAAAAACATAAGTAAATGTTGAATTGTAATGTGCAAGTTTAAACTGTACAATACTCTTGTGAAACTAATGCAATTAATTTTCTGGAAAATTCAATACATTTAATTAAATAATGCCATCTGCTGGAGTCGTGACCTAACAGATTACATTCATGCTTGGATATTTTGATATGGGGTGCCTTTATACAAGATATAAGTGAAATTCTAAAATTTACAGAAAAGACATTACCCAAGTCAAGCAGCCCTTGAGCTCATAAAACACAAGCGTCTGTCACCAACATTGGGCACATAAAACTATAATATGCTCCCACGCTTTGGACTTATATTGTGAATGCTAGCTCTGTGACCTTGCCATTTTGTTTCATAGATCTGTGTTTTTCACTGGCACTGATGAAGGTTCTTGAGTGCACATCACAAAGACTCAACTAATAGATGATGATACTGTCTGTCAATCATTTTCATCATCCACTATTGAGTTTTTATTGATTAATTGCACTAGTAGGGCAAAAAAAGTTTTTCCTTCTAGAATGTTTTTGTTTGATGTAAAATGATGCAGGTAGTTTGTTTAAACCTGTGCTTATTTATAATAACAAAGATACAATAAGAAATTGCTATATTGCGATTATTAATATAGTAATTATTATTAAAATTTAATTGGATGGTTAATTTGGAACCTTTATCTTTAACTTTGTTTTGTTAACTATCAACTTCAAACAGCTTCTGTCTTTAAATAGAGAATGTAAAAACAGAAATGACTCATTTTGCCAGCACAGGTCACATATATAAACTGCTCTTCCAATGGAGATTAATGTTTAATTAATGTAAAAGTTTCATATTTTCAGGTATTTGAGTCAGTACTCAGTAAAGTAATACAACAGAATACAGTTTTTCTTTGTGCTTTATTTTAACACTGCTTTTTATTTTAGCGCTGGTGCTTCTGACCAGCAGGTTTTCTTAACAGGCTCACCTGTCTTGACCAATTCTTTAATGAGTTCCTCCTTCATGCGGATGGTGATGGAGAGCTCTCTGATCTTCTGCTGCGCCTGCAGAAGGCCTCTCTCTGAGCAGACCTCACCTCCAAAACCTCTCACACTCTCCCACACCGAGCTCTCGCCAATGCTGCTGTTAGCTGGAGAATCAATCACAACAAATCAAAGCTTACTGACTGAACACTGGAAAGAAACTGATGTAGGCCAGTGCTCTTCTGTGAAACATGGAGACGCTGTGTACAAGGACATTTTACTTACATGTGCGTCTGGTGGATTGTAGACCCAGAGGATGGGTGAGTCCAAATGTCTGAGACAGGGTTGCCCTGGTCCCAGCACAAGACCCTTGGAGCAATGGAGCATCTTTCTTTGACCAGGTTACATTAATCGATCTTCCAAGAATGATGACAATAATGAATCAATTAGCAAAAAACTCAAGTAACCTTCTCATTAGAACTAGATTAATATAATTTTTCATACTTCCGCTTATCTCTGGTGGTTGGAACATTGGCATCGTCATCTCGGTTCATTCCTTTCACAGAGGTTTCATAGTGAGTGTTTCCTTGTCCGCTGTCCCACTGGGCCTGGTCTGAAAATGATACGTTGTCTACTGACGCACACATTTCAACCTAAAAACAGTTCACATAAAAGGTGAAAAAATACATTATCATTAGTGCTTCCAGATGATTAATTATGATCAAAAATAAAGGAAAGAATGCCTAGCTAGGTACACGAAAAGTAGTGCTTCTTCTCTGCTTTTTCATCTTCCTTTTTTTATTTTGGAGAACAGTGCAGTGGTCGAGTGTGTCAAGTATAAACATCTCTTGTATGCAGTGAGCCATCCCAAACAAGGCTTAATACACAGCCGTTCAGGGCTTATTGCTTTATTAAGTAACCCTGTCTCCAGACAATACATCAAATGCCAGCTTTTCATACAACAGGCTTGAAAAATAATCATTAAAATGGGTCTAGAGTGTCTATAACTGACTGGTAAGACATTACATTGGCAGTTAGCTCAATTTGCTTGCATCTGAAAGTATGTGGGTGAAGTCAAAACACAGAATTACACAGCGTGTGTGGCAAGTGTTTAAAGATGTTTGTGTACTACTAACAGCTCAGCCCAGGTGGCAGCAGCTGTGGATTGTATCTTGAATTAAAGTTGATGTGTGTTTGTGGTCGAGGATGCTGTGAGACAAATCAAAACATATCAATTACCTGTCTGGCGAAGCTTCTGCCCACATCACTGTCACAGGGAGGAGTGAGGCGGCCAGCGGTGTCTGATGTCTGCAGTAGTGAGTTGATAGGAGCTGTGTGAGGTCTCTGTTTCAGGTGGAGCAGCCCCACTCCTCCAGGCTGGGCTAACAGACTGTGAAGCTGCACGATTAGATCCTGCTGCTCTTGGAGCTTATCGCTCTAGGAATGAGAGAAAACAACATCCAGTTACAACCAGGAGAAAATACAAAAACATGTCCCCAGTGTTGATTCAAGTCTTGTGTGCATTGCACCATTGAGAATTTAAAGGAGATGGATGGATAGATTTTATATTTGCTTAAATTATCAATTAAGATTTTTATTTAATATTTAGTTCTAATGGTTTCATTAGAAGCTAGCTAGATGCTTCCAAATTTTATAATTTCAGTTTTAATTTTAGCTTAAGTTTTAGTCATTTTTGTTGTGCTTTGACACTTTCATCAGTTTTTTCATCAGATTTTTGTATCACATTCTGTTTAATTTACTTTTAGTTGAATTTTATTTTATTACTTTAACTTGCCAAAATTAAAATATCTACCTTTTTACATCTAATATTTATATTTTAGTTTTTTTAATGAACAGGTTAAAATTATTCTAAGTAGTTATTTTCTTTAACTATAACATCCTCAATGGAACGAAAAACAGAGTACATTTCTTCCCAATGAAGGAGTTTAATATATTTTCAATAGAAATGACAAATTGCCTGCCATAACCACAGATATTAATAGTGCTCAGATAATTGGTACAACATCTCTCTTTTTGCAAAAACATCTCCATTATATCATTCAGCGATTCAAAAACAGAAAAACGTGTCTATTGGGCATGTTGAAGAATTGAACAATTGAGCTGTGCTCAGATCAATTATCTATTTATAAACCTGACTGCTTAGCTTTGCTGTCTGTTTTTATGACTGTGGGTAAAATATTGTCTGTAAAATATACAAAAACTGACAAACAGATGAATGATGAGCATATGAATGTGACAATGCATTGGCTCGTAGGAGACTGCATAGCACCATATTTTGTAAACATTCAGGATTCCCAAGACTTTTTTCTAAACATGCATTTCCACGACCATATTATTTCCAGTTTGTTTGCAATTACTGCACATTGATCAATTTTAATTAGAATGATTAGTAAATTAGACTTGCAAATCAATATGGAGAAAACTAGACATACTGTCAGCTGGATTTACTTCGTTTGACCCTTCAAATGATTTGGGTACATTTCTATAGTGATGAAGTGAAGGCTAAAATAACATTTTTTTGTGTTCACATTTGATAAATAAATAATTAAAAAAACATTTTAACAATTATAAATAAATAGAGAGATTCATAACAAGAAAACGTATCATCACTTCCTTAGGAAACACTTTCAACAAACATTTGTATGTTTGGAATAGTAACACTATAATTTATGGTTACACCTATTACTTGCTTATAAACACTTGTATTATTAGAATATTAGCCATTTATTAATGCTAAATAAGAACATATTAATGCTCTATTCTACATCGCCTTATTTTACATCCCTAATTCTACCTTACTAACTATGTATAAACAGCAAATTGTTACCTATTCTAAAGTGTTACCTTTATTTCAAACAAATACTGTTCTTTCTCATTAACTGAAGACTTGAGTAACAGCTGCTGATTTCTAGCAAATAAATGCAGTCTTGGTGAGCATAAGAATCTTGCTAACCCCCAATTTTTCCAGAGCATTTTACAGTAATTGTTCTAGATTTATAAAGTTTGGAAACATCACTGTCGCCGAAAATGATCCATCATGGGAACCTAATTAAACCAGAACCTAATTAGACATATTTCTTATTTACTATAGAAACAACTTTTTAATAAAGTATTTTTTTCCAACGTCATTCAAAAACACATCTAAAACCACAGAGTATCTGATAGAGACTCCCTCACCTGTTGTTTGTATTGTTCCATGGCATCTTCCAGGGCAGCTAAAAAGTCAGTGTTTTCTTGCTCTAGTCGCTGTATCTGGGCTTGCAGCTGGGAAATGTAGTCCTCGCAGTCTCCGCTCCAGTCCTCTTTCACATGATCAAGGTCCTTTGGCATAAATAAATCCCACTGCCGTGAGAATTACGCAGATAATCACCTAATGACATCTGAGCATCTCTGAAATTAATGCTTGAGAAATAATGACCTGACAAGATACATTATTGCCTTTTTATGATGAATTGTTAAACATAAAATATTCATATCTGAAAATGGATGTGCCTGCAGCCAACCTGGTTATTCAGTGCCGCCTGCCCTCTTTTCAGCGCGGTGCTTTCCTCAGTAGAGCTGCTCTCGATACCGCTGTCCAGCCCTGATGCCGAGGTCAAGCCACTGCGTTCCTCCTCAACGGCGCAAAGCCACTCTTTCACCCGCAGGAGCTGACCCGCATTTAGAGTTCCTTCGCCCTGCAGCTCTGTCAAAAGCCTGTAGGCCGAGTCCGTGCATGTTCTATAGTGGGCGCTCTCTGCTTGCAACTTCCTCACATCCAATTCAAAGGGCCGAAGTCTTTTCTCTGGGTCGGAGCGAGCGATGATGCGGGTTTCAGAGCGCTGGCGGTTCTCAAGAGCTCGTCTTAGCGCTTTGATCTGGAGTTCCAGGCCCTCGATGCGGTCTGGTTCCCCTCGGCAGTTGACTGTGGCACGGTTCTGGATGTTACGAGCCCGCTTGGCATAGTTGAGTGTGTTTAGGCTCTCATCAAAGTCTGAGGAGGAAGGGCTTATGCAGGCAATCATGAGGGTTTTGGCGTTGCCTCCAAGAGAGTCCTTTAGGATCCTGACAAGAAGATGCAATAAAGGTCGACACATCTTAAAAGCCTTTAAACTATTTCAAGGCGATGATACACATTCCCTCTTTCCAAAACTTGACCACTGAAAGCATTTCAGTCAGAGATGGAAAGGGTAAAATAACATTTTCACACAACAGACTAACAATATTTATGTTTAGTAGTGTTGTAGCCAGTAAGATTTGATTATGCTTTGTGTTATGCTTATCCAGGCTGAATTTATTTGATCAAAATGACAGCAAAAAGAGAAATATTATTAGCATTTAAAATAAAGGTTTTCTATTTTAACATATTCTAAAATTGTATTTATTTCTGTGGTGGCAAAGCTTAATTTTCAGTATCATTATGTCACATGATTCGTCAGAAATCTCTCTAGTATGCTGATTTGATACTCAAGAAATAGTTCCTGTTATTATACAGTTTTGCTGCCTAATATTTTTGTGAAAACCATAATGCATTTTTTTTTCTGAATTCTTTAAGATTTTTTAAAGGTACCGTGCAATTACACAGAACATCCTGGTATTAAACATTTTAAAATATATGTAAAATATATAAATATAAGAGATATTTTAAATAAATACTATAATACTATAACTGTTTTGTTAAACAAACAAATGCAGCATAAGATGAGCATAAGAAATCTTTTAAAAGCAAAACAACAACAAAATAATCTTATTTTTCTTATTTAATTTTCTGAAGAAAAAAGTCAGTGGAACTTTGTTTTAACATCTAGGGCTGTATTCTACAGTTACTTTCCGTTGACATTTAAAAAAAAAATCTATTTAGAAAATAAAACTAAAATAATTTTTGCCTTTAAAAGTAAGCAATAGCAAGAGTGGTTTTTGCTTTGGCAAACACTACTAGCCATTACACTGCAATCATCAGCATTTAAAAAAAAAAACAAGTGAAATTACCTGGTGATTTTAGAATCCCTGTATGGAATATGGGTGCCTCTTCTTTTAGGGTCCCCTAATGCTCCGATGACATTTCCAAGAGCCAGAAGACCACTGTTGATCTGAATGCTCTCCTTGAGCCGTTCACCAGTGTTGCCGGTTTTGAGAATGCGCTCTGATCCAGCCAAGTCCACAAAATGAAATTTGGAAGAGAGGATCTGCACAGTCCCAGTCGCTGCTCGAGAACCTCCACGCCTCTGTTCCATGAGTACCGTGAAGATGGTGTGAGAACGACTTGAGTGGGGGTTCATCTGTGTGGCCCCAGTGTGACGGGCCGTCTTTCCTGACTCTAAGAGACTCAGCACTTCATCAAGTCCCTCCACTTCACATTCCTTCACACCGCAAAGCACTGTGGGTAAACACAAAAGATGTCTTTCTTTTTCTGAATAGTCACATACTCCAAAAAGACTTTCCGAAAACTTCCTGATTAGTCAACCTGCCTAGACAAGCAGTTTTGAAGAGTCAAAACACCAAGTAGGCTACATAAAAAAAAAAATGAAATTAAAGAAAAAATAAAAGAGGAGAGGCATCAAAACTTAAAATGACCGAATAATAAACAGATCATATCAGAAATGTCAACTTTGTGTTGCGTGACATGCTGTAATTACTTTTTTTTACAAAAAAATTATCTTAAACAATTCTCAAAAATGTTGCAGGATAACAAGGTTCAGAAAAAATATCAATATAATGATATTCAAATAATACATTTTAAACCACATGCATTATAAATTAATTAATTATTTTAAGTTATTAACTGGCAACCAATCCACAGAACTGATACTGATCAATGTCAAAGTTTATGGTCCGATTTTTTTTAAAGAAATTATTGCTTTTATGCAGCAAAGATGCATTATATTGATCAAAGGTGAAAGCAAATTATGTTGCAAAAGACTTATATTTTAAATTAATTCAGATTTTCCATCAAATGGAATCCTTAAAAAAAAAAAAAAAAACTTTCACAGTTTCCAAAAAGAAGGGGAAAAAAAAGCACAGTTGTTATCAGAATTAATATAATGATAAATGTTTCTTAATATAGCAATAAATCAGCATATCAGAGTGATTAATGAAGAATCATATGACACTGAAGTCTGGAGTAATAATGCTAAAAATTCTACTTTGGAGACACAGGAATTTTTCACATGATTTTAAAATGCATTGAAATAGAATGGAATTGAATAGGGTTGGGTTTTGACACAAATTCGATTCGATTTGATTCTCATTCACAAGTGATTACCAACTTGATTTGATTTTCTCAAGGAAAATAAATGCTGTAAAATATAAAAGACTTAATGAACTTTTAAAATAAAAAGTTACAATTGTATAATATTTCTATTTGAGTTTTATATACACACACACACACACACACACATACACACATACATATATATATATATATAATGTGTGTGAAGACAGATGTTTTCTTATGAACCATTTGAAAGATTTCTACGAAAGACTGTTTCCACCATGGAATAAAATAACAATAATTATAATAGCAGGAATTTTTAGGAATATAGACTTTCCTGAATTTATTCTAATTTCTTTGTCTAACAATTCCAACTTTTTTCTTTTGAATTCCAAGTTTATATCTCACCCTTTTTTTGTTCATGCCATTGAAAAAAATTGTGCCTTTTTATTTTGTCTTTCTGAGGATTGTAAATTGAACAATTTGGGCTTTCTGATTCAGAAATTGCAATTTTGAAAATAAAAGTCTGAAGAATTGTGAGATATAAATACAGAACTGCAAAAAAAAATTGTAAAAACAAATAAAATAACAATAATAATAATTTAAAAAAAAAGATTCCATAGTTGAAACCATTTCCTTCAGTACTTATTTTCCAAAACGGTGTTATGTAATAATAATTACATAATTCAGACAATGTTTTACAACAAAAATGCTTAAAAAGTACTTATTTTAAACACATATTGTTGTAGAGGATGAACAAAGTATTCATCCTAATAATAACAGTAAGTACTTTTTATAGTTTCCTTGGAAAACTAGTCAGCTCTATTAAAGCAGTAACAGCATTTAAACCTGCAATGCTACAATGCCTCATAATCATGTAACAGCTGCCATGACTTCATTCAGTACAACACTCTATAGTGCGTTTCACAATTACACTTCCAAAGCAGCTTATCTTTATAAAGCAGTGTATTTAAATAATAATGCAGTGAGCAAATCAAAACAGCATCCCAAGGCAGTGAGGAAGAAACCAAGACCCAACACAGACAAACATGCAACACACACATCAGACAGAGAACCCTAGTGATCTGTTTGTACAGTGAGGTAAGAGTCCATCCTGAGGTCATGTGATGCATGCAAGCGAGGTGTGATGAAGAGGTGGGTATGGCTGAATGATGAAGATGTGATGCAGCATGATTTGTAAAGCTACTGTCCGTTGAGACTCACTAGAGTTCTGACGCCATACTGCTTCTCCACCTTCTCTCTCAGCTGTTTGAAGCACGCCTCCAAACGCTCGTGAAACGGGCGGAGAGCCTCGGTCACCTTCTCGCCGTGGATGCGGACTCCCTCGGCCAGGTTCGGGATCTGAATGAGACGCACACACAGAATTAGACAACAATCTTTCATATAACTTAATCATTATGAAAGATACACTCAATAAATGGCATCAAAAACGTGTTTATCTAAACCTAATACCATTAACGCTCTACAGAAATGCATTGTTACAAAACAGTTCAGAAAAATAAATGCTTGTATTGCTTCTATTATGCATTTCTCATATAAACACATCTGTAAATTTAGTCATGTTAATAAAATTAACATTAAATTAACCTATATATGTATAAAATATATATATAGCAAAATGGCTGTTGTTTATTTTTAGTTCATGGTATATATATATATGTATAAATATACACACAAACATACACTTTATATAAAAAAATAGCCTTTTTGACAGTTTTCTTTGGTCACAAAAAACAAAGGCATTATATACTTTTTATAAAGAAAAAAAAAGAAAAATACACATAAATGAAAGACTAAAATGAATATAAATAAATACATCATAAAGAACAACTGCACATTTATAGGCTTACATTACCATGGCACTAGCCAAGATAAATAAATATTGCAAATGAAATGAAATCAAATAACTAACTTCACCCCGAATCTCATCCTCAGTAATCAACTACATTTGTAGCGTCCGAGTGAGACGTATCCTGCAGCTCTACTGGACTGATTTACTCAAGCCTGTGATTCACCTCGGCCTGAAATATCACTCTGAGGTTCAATTTTCTGTCTTCTACATAAAACCTCTGGCCTGACAGACACATATAACAAGCAAACAGCCACTAAAGCACTGGCGCTGGCTTTATTTGCAAGCTACAGTGAGAGATGGATCATATTACACAGGATTTAAAACAAACCTTTGTGCATAAGCATTCACCACACAAAGCGCTGTCTTCTCTCTCATAAATTACTCCTGCTCAAGTCGCCTGCACATCTGAATGTTCAGAACAAAGCACAACACATCAGTGCTGCACACACACACACACACACACGATCTGAACTGCTCAGCTAATTGCAAAGAGAGGTGCTGCTGTCTCCAGGCATTATGAGAGTATATCAGAGCGCTATAAATGAGGTATTTCTGAACCAAATAAACTCCAACAAGCTTGACATTCAACTGATGCAATGCAGTGCAATGAGATGGAGAGGAGCACTTCTGTTCACGTCAAAATGGTCATCAACCATGAAAGTAAATAGACATCAAGCTCTCAAAAAGAAACAAAATTAAAAAAAAAAAAACATTACAAAGATTGTAACTTTTGTTTCATCTCGGAAAGAACAGAAGCACTTTGTAACAGTTTTCTACCAACATGACATGAGTCTAGATTTCTGTCAAATTAATAAAGCATAAATCAAATCAAATTTCCAATGAAGAAAAACAAACCTTACAATTAAAAAGGTAAACTTTCTAATACATATTTAAATATGTTAATCACTTAATTTAATTATTTGTTTAAATCTTAAATATTTTTATTATCATAAACGTATATTATTATTATTATTATTGTATCAATATTTTATTATATATTAATATATTATTAATTATATTTTTTATTTTAAGTACTTAATTTGAAATATTAGTTTCAATCTTTTTAATGTTTAAATGTTTGTTTTAATATTCAAAATGTGTTAATGTGTTAAGTCTCAACACAAACAAACAAGGATAATTTATGCCAAATAATTCTATAGCTCCCTGAATAAACACAGTATACTGTAGCATGATATTTCCAAGTCGAGCACTGAATTCTACATAATACAGAGGCCAGGTTTGTTCAGATCCTCCTGCAGTTCAACAGTCGTGAGAGGATTCCCGCTTTAATAAGGGTTGTTAGCACCGCAGGGATTTTCTGAAGGAGACAGAGATACAGACAGATAGAGCAGTGCCGCTCATGTCTCCAGGGAAACCCAGACCTTTATAACATGATCAGAGCGAGGGGATTCTGGGTAGGCTGCAGACTGGCACAACCGCTAGAAAAATCAGGCTGCCAAATCACACAAACACCTCATCAGCCAACTCTGCCTGAAAATATCACTGATGAGCACATACGGACACAGAAACATTTCAGTGGAAATTCTTGTGCTCTGGCGTGACGCTATATATCAGGACCTGAAAGAGAGCGCGCCATGATGTTTTTGCACCATTTATGACCACGCAATCTGGCAGAGAGACACACATGATTTGATTTTTCACGTGCTGTCCATAAACACAGCGCTGATAAATTAACATCCAATAAACTCAGCAGATCATCGTGCTGAAGCTCCTGCTCTTGTCTCAGTGCCACAGACGCAGGCTAACATGAACGAAGCGGCGCAAACAAAAAGCACCTGACATCGGCCAATAACAGCTGAAAGAGCAGCACAGATCGGCTGAGAGCCGTGATCCGACACCACACAGGGAATGCAAACTTAATCAAAAGCTGAAGCCGGGGACTGCCCTGCCTTTCCAGCGATGTTTACACCACTTCAGTGTCACAGCATCGACAGCAGTGTGTGAAAAATGTACACACAGCCTCTTAAACCTTCAGAACGGGCCTTTGATTGATCACCATCTCTCACCCAAAAAAGTGGCTTTGGGTTTCTTTTGTGCTGTCAAACTGAAACTCTGTGGTTGCATAAACATTACAGTCATTAATGCTCACCGTCTGCACATATAAACGAGCTGAATGCTGTCAGATCTATAACAACTCAACTTGTGAGTGTCAATAATGTGGCGAGACGGCAACAATGCATGTCTTAAAAAAAACTCTATACAATAAAGACAGCGTTTCTGAAGTGTGTTTGGTGCCGCCTTCACAATTGTTTTTGCAGAGGAACACGTCTTTTAAAACACATCTGAGGTAAGACAAAGCATGAGACGTATTTCATTCTGTGACAGGATGACAGCTGCTGTAACTCATCTCATGCAAATGTCCTGACCTGACATGAATACCTGAGAAAAAGAAAAAGCTCCAGTCAAAAACAATATGATTGATACATATTGCCACAACCTTTATCATGTCAGAAATGCATTCAGGTTGTTTTACAAAATGCTCTCTCTTTAATGTGTAAATAATGACTTTTACTGCCATCGCAAGCATTTTCATAAACTGAATATCAAAAATGTTTTTGCTTTTAGACCTATTTTACTCCAACTTATGTTGCTGCTTGTATTATGTTAGTATCACTGGGATTTTATGTATTATTTTCCATTCTAATTTACAATCTTAGGTGCATGTTTGATATTTTATCTTCTATATTTGTTTTGCATTTATTTTTATTTCAGTTTTAATTATTTTAGCACATAACGTTATACTAAATTAAAAAGAAAAATGCTGCAACTAACTAAAATAAATCTCAGTTAATTAATTATTTGCTAACACTTTAGAATAGGGGTCCAAAATAATGCATTAGTTGAGCAAAAACACACTACTAATTAAGGCTTAACTTAAAATTTTAATCATTAATTACTAGTGTGTTTTTGCTCAACTAATGCTTAATTGTGAACAAATTAACCATTAATTAATGCTTAACTAATGCATTATTTTGGACCCCTATTCTAAAGTGTTACCAAGTTACTAAATGAGAACAACTCCATCTAAACACAAAATAAAATATTTTGCAAAGCACATAAAGGTGAAGCAGTCATATCTGAGAGCAGAAGCCAAGAAAGACTGTGTAACATCAATAGTGTAGTCTGACACCATGTATTTAGAGGAACTTCTTAAAGGGATAGTTCACCCAAAACTGTATAAACTTTCATTTTCAGAACACAAGAAACTTTTTTTGGATGAATGTTGGTAACCAAACATTAATGTTTGGTGACCACTGACTATTGTATGTGCAAAAAAAACAACACTGATGAAAATATGTCAGTCCCATAGTTTTAGAACTGCATGCAGTAAAAGTAAATAATGACAGAGCTTGCATTTTAGTGTGAACTATACCTTTAAAATCTGGAAGTAAATGGAAATTGTGTCAGTTTTCCCTCTATATTGTGATTTATATCCAGGTGATGTGCAGAAGGGTGGTGCTTGATTTTATCCATCAAGAATTAATTGGCTTGATTGATCATGTGAGTGACAGGTTAGGGATTATTGTTCTCTCTTCATGTTGTCATCATGACTCAATCTGCTTTCCTAAGCATTAGTCTTGAGTTCAGAATATTAAAAAATTGTATGAGATTTGTTTTGTTATAGGGTAATTAGTAGACTGATGTCCATGTTTCTGATTAAACATGTTTCTGAATGTTAAAAAATTCTAAAAACTGCAATATGCAATAGAATTTAACTAAGAATAGTCATTTATGATTTTAGGGTAACTTTAAGCCTTCTATGCAAAACGCAAACTCAGTTTTGTCAATCATGAGGAATGTATCCTGATGCCGAAAAAAAGTAAGCACATCTAGCAGGCCTTTATTAGACTGATCACAGGAGCACTCTGCAGGTGTGCAACCCACAGACACTGTCAGGACGTCACTGGAGTCAAAAAGGCTACTACGCTGATATATCACATGGCAATCAAAGATTTCCATGTTACCTTATAATGCAACAAATCTCGTACAATTTTTTAAAATTTGTCTCAGATGGTAATATCACAACAAACGCATACCCCGCTTAAGAAAGCAGGTTAAGTGAATGCCCGGCATTCCCCTGACTACACAAACCCATAGCTGCGTCTCTGGGGAAAGCCGTATGGGAAAGAACAAAGTCTCTTTTAAAAGAGAGCAGTGCAGGGCCTGAGAATCCAGATGGCTTTGTTTTTCCCCCCACCAATGAGTCAGTGCCGCAAGCAAGGTCGAGCCATTTTCAAAACACCAAAGACGTGGAGGCGAACGCTGAAGCAAGTTTGGGTGGTTCTGTTTTTACACCGTACCACCCATCGCTGTACTTAAAAAACACTGATTTATTCATGGCAGAAGCAGACAGCACACACCTGATGGCTCCATTATTCTACTTTGATTTTCACTGCTTTGAATCAGAGTCAATACACCAGCAGCATACAGCAGTAAAAGCAACACACATCATGGCACGCATTTACATGGGCAGTTGACACAACATGTACGTTTACTGCGTCCAATGCAAAAGACCAATCATTTTTTACATGCATTTTCATAATTTATCAGGACAGCAGAGAATACACATTTTGGCCACAATGGTACAATGATCTGCTTAAACTGTCACCAACTATGAAATGTACAAACTCTACTGTGGTGACCGTTGCATTAGCAAAAAAAACATTATTTAACTTGAGTTTCCCAATTCTCTGTATTTAATTATCCTACAAATTACAAAAAATATTTTAGTTTTTAAACCCTTTTTTATGTTTAAACCATGTGCATTTGTCAACTACTCACATGCACTCACACACAATACATTTACCTTCCTGGCCATAAGAGGCTGTGGAAGCATTGAGGACATCAGCTGAGAAAAAGGAGAAAAAAAAATAGAGGGAAGAAAATGAAAGAAAGGAGGGGAGAGTGGAAAGAGGTCAACATGCTACAAGGTGCCATCGTGAGAACAGTAAAAGATCGTGAGAGGGTTAGTGAACAGAACAGAAAATTCCACTCAATGTTCCAATAATCGCTGTCGATTCGAGTTGAAATAAAGGACATGTTGGCTTGCAATATTTACCATCAGACAGTGACTCATAATCATAGTCATACTCGTCTTCCTCCTCCTCTTCTTCATCATTGTTTCCTAGGGATGTTGCGCTGACTGTGCCGTTGTTGGCCTGGACATGCATGTGAGCCAGCTGATGAGCCTTTTGCAAGAAGAAAAGTTAACAAAAACTATTCAACTATTCATTCTTTGATTTGTTAAATGGAGGTTTCATGGACTCAATAAAAAGTGTTGACACTGGAAATGTTTAACAGTTGGTCAGGACCACATTGAAGCCGTGCAGATTTCCACAGAATTGTCATTCACACAATTCCACACATTCCCTACCCCTTGCATGTTTGCTTATTAAATATTTTGGTTAATTTGATTGTGTTTCGACATATTTTGAACATTTTTAAATGTTTAAACACATTCTGCATTCTGTTTCCTCGAAAATCACTGCAGATAAGTCAAGTCAAATGCGCTTGTATAATGCTTTTCGTAGTATACAAAGCAGTTTTACAAAAGCTTTATATAAATATTATACAGTATGCAAAAAGTGTGCAAAAGTCTTAGGCCATTAGTATTTTCACCAACAAAAAATGGTTCTAAATGGGTTATTTCTATCTTTTGCGGTAGCTAAATTTCAGTTTACATTTCCAAACATGATTTTTGTCATTAATTGTAATAATGCAGTGAGATTATTGTCTGACAGCAGCCAGTGCT
>JAUCMT010000134.1:6722047-6780801 GCA_032357475.1 Enteromius thamalakanensis
GGGATGGCACTTCAGTTCATAGAATGAGTAAAGGCAGGTGAGCGAATACTTTTGGTAATATAGTGTATATATATATATAATATATTATATTTCTGTAAATACACTAAATGTCACTAAAAGAATGCTTACTTTTAGTATATTCCTTAAAAGTGTGAATAGGAATATATTTATTAAAATTGTATTTTTACTATGCTTTTTAAATATATTAAAAGTCTGCTTGTATTAAGCATATTCCTTAAAAGTGTATTTAAGCATATATTTAATAAAAAAATATTTCTAGTATACTTTGAAAAAAGTACATTACAAGTATGCTTGTGTTTAGCATATTCTGTGAACGTATAAATAAGCATATATTTAATACAAAAGTACTTCTAGTATACTTTTTAGGTATTTTTAATGCACTTTAAATATGCATGTTGGAAATACAAATGTATTCATTTTAGTTCTGTAATTTAAAAGGAATGTGTATGATTTGATTCATACAAAAGTGCAGTAGTTTTAGGGAAGAAATATGGGGTATTAGCAGATACTTCAAAAATGTATGAATCATAGGAATTCATAGTAATTTGCAACCCATATTGCCAAAACACAAAATAAAAAAATTTAAAAATGACCTTTAATCAATTATATTTTACCCTAACGTCTGGCCAACTGTTTGCTTGTTTAATTATTAAATTAAAAAAAAAGTATTACCACTGTAAAACAGCCCATGTAAATCTTTACTATTTGATTGGTTGGAATAAATTAATACTGTAACTTTAGATGAAGTTACTAACTTTAGGAAATAGTTGGATGGTGTCTCTTCAAAGGGAATGCTATTTATTTAAATTATTCTAGCCAAGGACAATTTAGGTCGAGTCCACTGAGACTATGGAGTCATATCATTGAAAACATTTGTTAGGTTATTTTAATGCTTTCATTGTAGTGTTAGTTTAAGAAAAGCCACTACATTAGTGTTGTTTTGACAGATTTAGAAATAATCTATCACCAGATGTTATGATCATGGGTTATGTACTCCAGTGTTTTCCATTTGAGCTGCTAAATTCAAAGACCCATTCAACTTTTAATGAAAACTTAGAGAATGTAACATACAACCTTTGTAACAGTTTATTATATAGATGGGTTCAGTCCAGCAAACTGCCCATAAAACCTTGAAATAACTAAAATTCCCTACATTGCTGTTTTATCTTGCTGGGTCAACTGTTGGTAGATGAGTTGAAACTAATTTTCAGTAGCAGAGGAGGTATAAAATGAAGTCATATGACTCTAGGTACTAAGTGCACCTACTAAGTTTGATTATTGTATAACAAGCATGCATATTAATTTGACCAGCTTGAAAGGTATAGAACAAATTATGAGGGCAGAGTTTAGTAACTGAACTTGTAGTTAGCTAGCTAGGAAATAGCTGCCTGGTTGCATTACTAAGATAAATACTAAGTGAACTGACTTCGTGTCTAGGTATAATCAAATTTATCAAATTAGATTTGGCAATTACTAAAATTAGGTTTGTATTCATATTTTTCTTAGGTCAAGAGACTGCTGAACTAATGTTTTTGGTAACATTTCTTTTAGGGAAATGGTCAACGCTTGGTTTGCTGAACGTGTCCACTCCATTCAGCCGTCTAGGGAAGGATCAAAAGCTCCACCAGAACCTTTGTCGGCCCTCCATTCACTGGGTCCAACTGATGCACCATCTCCAAGTCCAGCTCCATCCACCCCTACACGAAAGATCTCAGCATCCGAGTTTGATAGACCACTTCGTCCCATTGTTGTGAAAGACGCTGAGGGTTCGCTTACTTTTCTTAGCGATACAGAAAGGGTGCAGATGCCACTTCCTCCTCCCCAGCGGCCTGGCTCAGGGAATGGGACAGATGAGGTTAGAGGTATTATGGACTCAGGAGTTCGTGAAAATGGAGACCGCTGTGCTCGTCTGTTGGAGCTTGTACGGGATGTTTCGAGTCACTTGGACCTTACTGCCCTCTGCCACAGGATCTTCTTACACACTCACGAGTTGATAGCTGCAGACCGCTATTCGCTGTTCTTGGTTGGAGAGGACAGTTCAAACAGGAAGTTCCTGGTTAGCCGGCTATTTGATGTTGCAGAAGGATCCACTCTTGAGGAGGCTTCCAACAGTGGTATTCGCCTAGAATGGAACAAAGGAATTGTGGGATATGTGGCAGCCACTGGACAGCCTCTGAACATCAAGAATGCATATGAGGTGAGGCTCTGTAAGGCTCTTTGCCATTTTAGTGTTTTATTACTTAGAGACTATAAATGAGAAAGCATAAATTTGGTAATTCATTCACACGTGAAATGAACAATTGTGACATTTTGAAATACATTGATTTAAAATAAATACAAATTGAGTAAATGAGATGGTCTAGTAGTTAAAAGACAACAACTGTGACAGATTTGTTACTTCCCTCAGACTGTGCCATTCCCCTTAGATCGCATAATGAAACTGTGAATAGAGGAAAGTTTAGATTAACTTGATTATCTCAATTATTAGATAGCATTTCTGACTGCAGATATTTTAAAGCATCTTATCTGATTCCTCAGTATGTGCATAGGAAACATGTGCATGTGCATAGGAACAACCACCAAGGAACAACCACCAAGCACTAATAAAGTCTTCCTTAGAAACACAATTTAGGCTATACCTCTTAAGGCCTTTGATTAGATTTAAATGTTATGCAATTGAGTTGCTAACCAACAGTTTGTATAATAAAGGCAGGTATTTTTAGCTCCTTGTAATTTAGTTTAATTTTGTTTCCTGAGTCCTACAGAGAGATGGGAAGGGAAAAAGTGGTAGATAGTGAGAAATAGAAACACATAAAGGATTAAAATACAGATTTTAATCTTTAACATGATGCGTCTTAAAACATTAACCCTTAACCTTGTTTGCCAGTAAAAGTGTTTAATGGTGTTGTGAGACAGAGTTTCATATGAAATTTCAAGCAATAACCCAGCTGCAGCCATTTAAAACATCATGATAATGTCTATCATATCATAACAGGGTAAAATTAGGAAAGAACACTAGACCTTGGTGCATCTGTCTTAAAAACATATTTGTTGACTTAAAGTATGTCATTTCTGTGCCAGTAATAGTGCCAAACAGAACTGCAGTTGCTTGGGTGTTTCAGGACAACCCTCTCAAAATGCACTATTGGAAATCTGCCTTCTGTGCTCAAGGACACAGTTGTTTCTGAGCCACAAGAAATGAAAAATAAAATGATGTCATGACAGTGCTGATAGGCTGGTGGTATCATAACAACAGACACAAGTCCCAGGGCATTCTAACCAGGCATACCCTACCCTGTGATCCGTGCTAAAGACTGAATTAACAAATGCAATGTATATTGATTATTTATTTATTTAGGGTAAACAACAACTTTAACTTTTATGAATAGGATGTTTTTCTGCATAAGAATAAAAAAACAATTGAATTGTACTATTTACAAAATTACAGTATCTTATTTCAAGAGTTCTGGTTTCCTGGTAATACAATAGAGTATATGTATAGCGCAAATTTGGCGAGCTGTCTGGGGAGCGAGCCGGGAAAACAGTGAACTCCGAACCCTAGCGAGGGTGTGCGTGAGGGTTTGGCGTTCCGCTCGTTCTCCGTCTGCCCCCCTGACGAGGGAGAAGGGAATGAAGGTGGAGAAGGGGAGGAGGAGGGTGCGATCTAAGCGAGATGTGGGAACATCGAAGCTGGGATATTTTATAGGGAAGGAAGGTGGATGTGATTGGGTGTACTTGATTAGGAAATCAGCTATCAGCCGTGGGTGATTACTGCGTATACGATCCTCTCAAAACCATATTCTTTGCAAAAAATAAACCATAATGAGCAGCTGGTTTTTAAAATAGTAATATTATTGTAAGTCATAATTTGTAGAACAGCTGGATAAAGGGTAATGTTTTTATTATTTAGGATCCACGTTTTAATGCAGAGGTGGACCAAATTACGGGATATAAGACACAGAGCATCTTGTGTTTGCCCATTAAAAATCACAGAGCTGAGGTAAGAAATGAGTATAAACAACAAAAAAATGTCTGAACTGTTATACAATATTTGCAACATCATGTACTATTAAAACCTGACTGCTATGTCTTATTAATGCTCAAAGGTTGTTGGCGTGGCACAAGCAATTAATAAAAGGTGTGGAGAGAACAGTGCCTTCACAGAACAGGATGAGAAGGTAAAAATTTGCACATTTTATTTTATAGTAATTTTAGAGTTTATTTCATTTTATTCCAATATTTTTATTTTTCTTCTTCACAGGATTTTTCTTCATACCTGGCCTTTTCTGGCATAGTGCTACACAATGCACAACTCTATGAGACATCACAGCTGGAGAACAGGCGAAACCAGGTATTTTTCCAGATTTCAGTACAAATTAGTTTTGTGAGTAAACAGTAACTTGGCTATAAGCAGTAATCATCGTCTGGATTGTTTTGTAGGTGTTGTTGGACCTGGCTAGTCTGATCTTTGAAGAGCAGCAGTCTTTGGAGGTCTTACTGAGGAAAACTGTAGCCACCATCTTATCTTTCATGCAGGCCCAAGAATGCACTGTCTTCATTTCTGACAGGGAAACAGCTGTAAGACCAAAACAGCGCATCACATTTATTTCCAAAAACCCTAAAAACTTTCAAAGAATCCTTATGATCATAAAACATGAAAATATCAAGTCAAAAAAATCAGGTTTTGCATTTCTTTGGTGTTACCAAGATACTGGGTATTCAAAATATCCCTTTACGGTGCTTGAAAGACAGTTGAGACTAGATGTTCTAAAAGACAATCAAATACAGCTGATTTTATAGTTTTATTGAGAATATTGGGGCATATAAAGATATTTTTAAAAGAGGGGCTCTGAGGTGTTTTTGGGGGGGAGCGGGTTTACACCAAAGATTTAGGATGAGGGAAGCTGATACTAGTTACTACTTGCAAAAGAATGATTTGCAACATTCTAAAACAGTGGCTCAAAAAACAAAACAAAACACTGAGCTATTGGGTTGTTTAGAAGATCAAATTACATATATTGCAAAATATGTTTTGGTTCATTTAGAAAAAAACATTATTGATTTATTTAACATAGTTAAAATCTCTTTTATTTCAATTACGTCCAGAACATAATAGCGTATCTCTGTAGGCCTGACTAGTAAGAGCAACCTTTTCTATTCACCCCAATAACATTTTACCCCAATAAGACAGAGAGACTGTGTTGGATATTTTCATAGCTGAGTGAGAGAGTTAGGACACACTTGCTTCCTTTATAGCAGACTCACTAGCAGAGAATTTCACTTAAATTGCTTCCTTATTTGGCACTGCCAAAGAAATATGGCAACATATACACATGCACCTGATATTTCAAACAACATTTTCAGAAGGTAATACCAGTGCTTCCTGGATTTCATATATTTCAAGATATTGTTGCTTTAACTGTAATAAGGGGGAAAAATAATAATAATAAAAAATATATATATATACACACAGCAATATGCACTTCTGTTAAGATCAAAGGGAAATGTATTACATAAAAAGCTGGAAAACCCTTTCAGTGAATCCAGAGAGAAGGGTAGACTGGTCGGGGTACAAACTTTTTTTATTATTATTATTATTATTAAAACTGATAAATCCTCCCTTCCCATTGAGAAACTTGGGAAAGCTCTCATTCAGTAGTGGTCCACCTCACTGTGCATGTGTGTTTTTGAAAGGTATACTGACTCTGTGCAATGTTCCCTATTTTTGGCTATGCAAACAACCCAAAATAACTGCTCTGCGAAGGTGCACCTAGTACACAAAGTCATTTGTTAGGCTGGTTTATGAGTATTTCGCCCATGAATGCCTAAGTGCCTGAAATCAATTTAATTTTCAATGATGTCGAGGTAGAATCATTCATATGAATGTAGTAAAATGTTGTTTATAGTCAAAGTAGACAGGGGCATAGAATTAAACATGGAACATTAGTGGATATACTGGAACATTACCTTCAGTTAGCTAGTCCATTTTATCCATGTCATGTATTGCAATAGATCTAATATTATAGGCCACATTTAAGGCCACTCAATGGCCCCAGTTAAGGTTTCTAGTTTTTAGTGGTAATGGAGCATGCCCACAGTCCATAGTTGTTGATAAATTTCAAAATAGGGAGAAAATGCATTCGACATTGTCTAGATAGCTGAGCTGTTGAAGGTGGTATACCATAAAGAAGGACTTGATCCCTTCAGAGAGAATTCTGTTTTTGAGATGAGTATCACAATTCAGAGGTCATTTGTTGACCTAGAAACCTATTTCTGCATACCCTGTTCATAGAAGAAGCTCTGGTTTTTCTCAACTTGACACACAGTTTTATAGTCTTTGGAAGCTGCATCAAAATCCAGATATAACGTAGAAAGACAGCTTGTTAATTTTATGAATTCATTCTCAAAGTCAAGTGATAGTGAGTGTTATGGAAAGAGATTAACTATTGTGGAAAACTGAGGTCTGCAATCAACTAGTCTTCCTAACGGAGGCAAGTTTCACCTCTTGAACTGCCTTCAAATGGCACCTTAATTTATTAAGACACGGTTCTATGAGTGTTTGCCTGCAAACCCAAATTCGACATCTGTCATGAGGTCTGGAATGTGGAAATTAACTCAAAATGTATTTAATTTCTCCTTGTTTATTGCACAGATGCATTTTGAACATTTTTGTATTGATTGCTTGCAGAATGCCTTTCGTAAAGAAACTATGTTCCGTAACTATTTCCTAGTCATGAGCTGGAAATTCTAACCCTTCCAAAAATGCACAAACACAGGCACATTAAACTATGTGACTGCAGATATTCAATGTTAGGTTTACACAGGCAGCCAGACACCAACAGCCTTAAAAAGCCTCAAAAATACTGGCTTACCTCTGTGTTAAACCTCCTCAAAGTTTACCTCTGTGAGTGAAACTGCAGAGTAAGTAATTGCTGTTCTGCTTGTGTTACAGAACACATTCTCCAGTGTGTTTCACATGGAATATGAGGAGCTTGCAGGATCCGTGGACTTCCCAAACAGGTGAGGTTATCATAAAAAAAGAAGATAATGTAATGCAAGACAAGGTCCCTTAGTTTGTAAAAACTAAAATATGTTTATAGCTATGAATTTACAATAGGAGTTCATGGGATAAGGTTCACGGGACTGCACTACAATATTTATTAAAATACACTATTTCAAAGCAATAAGTCTTAACATGAGACACTGTCTTATAAGTTATTGTTTCTGTTATTACCATTTTCATAGTATTAAGTCAAGTGAAGTGACACAACTCTCATAAGTGTTCTTATAAAAAAGACATTATTTAAAATATTATATATATACTGTATATATAAGTGCGTTTTGAGTTATTGACTGGCGTTTCAATGAAAGCATGTAGCTTAAGTAAGAATTGGTAAGAATTATTTTCATTAGAATAAGTAAACTGAGAAAGACATATACTATATATCTAGTAGTAAAGTTGTGTTGTGTTAGTGTTGTAAAGTTGTCAGCAGGAGTGCTTAGGATTACTTTTTTTCCCTGTCTTTTGCAGAGAATGTGATGTCAATAAGATTAACTATATGTATGCCCAGTATGTCAAGAACACTATGGAGCCACTGAACATTGCAGATGTCACCATAGACCAGCGATTCCCATGGACAGTAAGTACTCAGTGGAAAGCTGGAAAGGAAGGTCAATTGGCATAGGGTCATCCCTCTCTGGGATAACAATGTTTCTGGAATTTCACAGAGCTGTTATTCTTTCACCTCCCCTGCCCCTGTTTTCCAAAGCTGCTTTAAATTTGAATTTATTTGAGCATCTCTTCATTGCATTTATTTTCTTTTTTATTAAAGAGTGAAAACCTACAATCCTCAAACTGTCCAATCAAAAGTCTACTGTGCACGCCAATAAGGAATGGGAAGAAAGACAAAGTAATAGGTATGGGTCTGTTCTATTTGTCATTTTCCATTAATGAGCTATCTGTCAACATTATTGCTAAATTATTTTATAAATAACATTTAACATTACATATGTATGTGTCTGTATGACTGGTGCTTGAAAAGAGAAACACAATACAATTGCTTTTATAAATCCTAAACTTTAGCACACCACTCATCATACAACACCAAGAAATAATACCTCAAATTATGTGGCTTTTTGTGTACATTTAAGATTTATACCTGACAGAAAATTTAAAAAAATAAATAAATCTCATAGACTTCCTACCATCCTAACCATTTCTAGGTATCAGAATAAATCCTGTAACAAACACCGAAGACACTTCTCAGATAAATATTGTTTAAATAGCATACAGTGACAATAGTGCATTTTACTTCAAAAAGTCCATCTCCTACTTTATAATTTCTCATGCATTTTTAACTGACATCATTCAATGGTCCTCACTTTAGTGCTGTTAGATACAAGTGCACAGATCAGTATAAGCCCTATAATGAAAGTCTGAATTCATTAGAATAATTTAGGCAGTCATTTCCTTTAGGGTTTGAAGGGTTTATATGTTTTATTATATGCTACCTGAGCCATTCATGTTAAAAATAAATACAAGGCTTCCTGTTTTTAATTGATTACTTTATCCTTTTTTATCAGCCTCTACACATACAACATTAATACAAATTACACTGAATACTAATTATGTTGACACTTAACTGATAGGCCGAGTTGATGAACCATTTAATGATCACCAACCTATTCAACCTCATTTATCCCAAATCCATATTAATTCATTGATTTCTTTCATGGAACATGAAAGAGGAATTTATAAGGAAGCTCTTTGTACACTTTTTTTTCATATAATAAAAGTAAATGTAAAAAAAAAAGTAAAACCCTTTTACTATGTCTTTTTTATGGCATGTATAACTCTGAATGCAGGTGTTTGCCAGTTGGTCAATAAGATGAATGAAACTTCAGGGGAGGTGAAAGCCTTTAATAGGAACGATGAGCAGTTTCTAGAGGCCTTTGCTATCTTTTGCGGCCTGGGAATCCAGAACACACAGATGTACGAAGCAGTGGAAAGAGCAATGGCCAAACAAGAGGTCACACTTGAGGTGAATTTGATTTCTTACATTTACAAATTAAAAAATGCTATAGTTAAATAAATTATGACAGCTAACATCAGCATACTCAAATCTGTGTTTATCCCCCCTGTGTGAAAATTGGACACATAATAATAATCAGGGACTATGTTTCCATCTAGCCTCAGTATTAGTTCATAATGACCACTGAGGGATGTCCTTAGTTTGGGAGTGGTTTTAAAATTTTCAAGATCACGACATCAAAATATCTCTGGTTATATCCCCAGCCTATTTTTAAATAAATTCAATTTAATAGTATTTTAAACTCATTTCTTAAAATATGTAGATTTTTTTTTATCCCTTTTTTAATCTGCTGCTACACATAGACTTGTGCTCATGGCTGATATACTCCCACTCCTTTATTTTCTTTTATCCCACCATTCTGGAGCTGTCACAGTCAGAAGTGCTGGTGGCATGCTGTCTCCTGCAGCTGATACAACGGCTGCACTCACATCAGGCCTTCTTCTTTGTCATAATCCTCACTTCACATCCTCCATCATCTAGCATTGCTATATTAAAAACAGGTAGCTGTGTTCAGTTTTGAAAAATAGCACACAGCTAAACATGCACCATTATCATCTGGTCTGAACTGTGTATGTTTTATTCTTTAAGGATTATTTCAAATATTTCAAACTTCTGTATATTATACTTAATGGTGGAGCTATACCCTTAAACAGTTTTTCATCATTTTCGTGAGCTGGACGGATCTAAATCGGAGCTTGGTGACGCAATGAAGCTTCCAAGCACTGCCCCTTTGGCAAAACTATAAGAGCTGTGTTGGACTTGAAGCAGAACTGACTGCACAGACTGATCACTGTGTGACATCAGTACAGTGAAGAACTATAGCGAGCAGAAGCTCATTATGCTTTGAATCGCTCTCGCGGTACTTTGCTGTCTGTAGGCGTGGTTTCAGCGTTTAAGAGCAGAGAGCTTATTTTATTTACTTTGCATATTTTTTGGCATTCAAAATTTGGCTGGGTGGTTAATAACACATTTTTCTGTGTTGTGACAAACTCAGAACACACATTTAATATTGACTTTTCACAGACTTTAACAAAATATGTCTGTGTGTGAATATTATACAGGTCCTCTCTTATCATGCCTCGGCTGCAGAGGAAGAGACGCGGGCGCTCCAGGTAACTGCGGTAAATTACAATTTCTCATCATATCTTATCCAAATGCGGCATCATCATCTTGAATGTGTCATTCAAACCATGACGTTGTAATGAATATCAATTTATGAAAAAGGTATTTCAAATCTAAAATCTGCTTAGATGAGAAATTTTTGATTATGTAGTTTTATGTAAAACGATAACAATACACCATCAAGTCTTCTATCTAATCTAATCTAATATATTATCTAAACTGTTATTATTGACATAAAGGAATGTCTTCTAAAGCATGTATATATTATATTTAAGAAAAAAGTTTATATATTAAAAATATTTATATATAATATAAATTATATGAATATACAACTGTATACAAAATATAGTGTATGTGTATTTATGTTATATACATAATAAATATACACAGTACACACAGATATGTTATGTAAATAAAAAAGTTACTTTGGATGTAATTAATTGCAATAAATCATTTCGCAGTACTATTTAAGATAATAACATATTAGTACATAATAGTGTAACATATTTGTATATGTAGCTTGGCAAGCAAAGTTTGCAATGGCTGTGCCTTTCAGTTCTCAAACTCAATGGCTTTATATGTGAATGTTTGTGTCCTGTATCACATCACTTTTAAAAAACCCGTTTTGTTGATGAAAAACACTGTATCTATGCTAAAGCTTTCATAGCTTATTGCTTCAGTTAAGTTTTATTCTACATAGTGTTTGTAAAGAAAACAGGAATTTCCTATCTTCAGACACCCCCAGGGAATTTCCCGGAGAGCACAGGTTGCTTAGATACAGCACTCTCAGCTGTTGATATGGAAAACCTGCTCTGATTAGGGCTGTGAGAGTAATCAGGTAATTAAGACATGGACAGAGGCCGAATTTCTGCTTCAATTGAGAGTCATTGGTTTGTTAATTACACCAATTACTTTAATAAATGGAAGGTCAGCACGCAGATTTACCACTGTTTGCGTAATTCATAGGGCATGTAAAAACACCTGAACATATGCTTCATTTTGTGTATGATGGAATAGGACAATAACCACTAATACTTGTAGTTAATCATAAACAGATGAAGCTTTATGAAAATTATGTTATCTCTGCAGGTGATTGTGATTTCTGTTACCCTTCTTAAGCACATAAAAACCACAGGAGAGAGGAAGAGTGACACTATTTATGTGCTCTGCATTATCCGATGAACCGTTTTTTCAGCAAGAGAAGACAAATCAAGTGCAGCCCAGCTAAATGCTCATCCTGTGCACTGCGAACTATGCTGATCGCAGCTCATTGATTATTTATGCCTGACAGTCAGTGATCTCCTTCCTTTCAGTTTGGTTGTCTGATGAGTGAGTGAAGTAGTGTGATTGTTCAGATATGTGTGTGTGTGTGTTTCCAGCTTAACACAGCAAGTGTTTGTTTGTTGAACAAAAAAAAAAAATTTAAGGTACAACTTAAATATCTGCCTGTACTAACTTCACAGGGTGCTACGATTCCGTCTGCTCAATCTCTCAGACTGCTGGACTTCAGTTTCAGTGACTTTGACCTGACAGATGCTGAGACGACCCAAGCAGCCATCCGCATGTTTGTGGACCTCAAGCTTGTACAGAATTTTCAGATGAAGTACAAGGTACCTGCTTAAAGTTTGTCATTTATTTTATGTATTAATAGTAGTGTTGCATATTATTTCTCCTTCCTGGGGTTATGTATTTGTACAGACCTAAATGCCTCCTTGATACACTAAAGCTAAATAGACTTGCACTGAATATGAACAGACATACTGTATATAGAGACCGAATATGAGAGACTTTGGCTTTGGGGATGAACTTATTTGACCTGGGTCAAGTAGAAACCACCTAGCAAAGCACAGCTGCATTATGGACTAAATATCCCCTCTGAACACCATAACAACTTCGGAACAACCACTAACAAAAGCTTTACGTCATAGGTTATATCTACAGAGGAAAAAAACATCTTTGAAGTCATTACATTAGTATTACTGTTGCATTGTGTTTATAAACCATTGCCAAATTTACTTTTACACAATTTTCACTCAGTGTCACACAAGTGTCACAAATAATTGCATAAAGACTATGCTCTGGCAACTACCCAACTGAGTACTCTCCTTTATGTAAACGGATGATCCATAAAGGAAAAAATATAAATAATTCTTTCTTTTGTGGAAAATAAATGACAGTATTTTAAAAGAGGGGGCAGATTTAGTTCCCACTGACTTACATTGTACTGAAAAAAACAGAAACTGGACTGAAACTGTTTGGTTACCAACATTCTTTAAAATATCTTTTGCATGTGTTCCAAAAGAATACAATGCATACAGGTTTGTATCAACATGATAGTGAGACAATTAGGACAGAATTTTCATATATGGGTAGAATAGCCTTTAAACATATTATTAAACTAATAATAACACTTTTTATTGATGATAGCTGAAGAGTTTTGTTATTTTCAGCCAAAAGCTGATTAAAAGCAATATGTTGGCTCAACTATAAAGAAATATATTACAAAAACTCTGTGGAATCCATTCAATAAACCCTCACAAAGAAGAAAATGAAGAGCAGTCCTCTTTCTTTCTTTCAGTTTGAACTATAATTGCCAGATCAGGTTCAGCTGACTTATCAAAGCAAAACATCATTCACTGTGTGTTTGACCGGCTGCAACAAGCTCCTTTTATGGCCTTCGGTGTTAGGCAAGGTATCTTCCTGGCAGGACATGAAGTCTCCCTTTTTATTGGTTTTCTGGGTGTGAGTTAATGAATGCAGGTCTGCTAGAGGTCATCACCTTACAGAGCCCTGATCAATCACAGGCTGCTCTGATAATATAAATATCACATGACAACAGAACATTGCACACAGGCACACATTCCACCAGACATTTTATTGGAGAAATGAATCATGTTAACTGTAGGAAGTTTACTTAGTGTTTCTGGACTGTTCAAAGAATTAATGTCCTAAAAGTCTAGTCTAGTCAAACTTTACGTTTTAAAATGTAAACCACTTTACTTGTTTTAAACATAAATAAATGTGTTCACTCACATAATGTGAAGTCACCAGACATCAGTGGCCTAGAAAGAGCTGTTTTGTTGTGATCACATGATCATCTAAATTTATCTGGGTAACCCTCATATTTTTGGATACTTTCGGTTCCAGGATAAATTAATCTTGGTTTTTAAATACCTCTAATAAGAAATAAAAGTCCTGTGATGGACCAAATCTGCCCAGGGTGTCTCTTTTCTGGCCAGAGACACTGGGATAGCCTCCAGGGCCCCTGTGACCTTATAGAGGCCAAGCGGTTTGTATAATAATAACATTATTATCAAGGATTATCATGGACTCTGGCAAGAATCATTTTCCACGATGATGTCCAACAACAACAAAAAAATCAACAAATTCAAACAAAAATGAAGTAAAGAAATGAAAGAAAAAAACATTTACTTTATGTAATATACACAGAATACACACACATATTATATAAACAAAAACTTTTATTTTGGATGCGATTAATCGCGATTGATCATTTGACTTTAACCCCCATCCCATGTGTACTTTTTGTTGAATGATCAAAGATTCAATTGCACACTAAGACCAGGAATGTGTATTTAAAAATGTAATTGGGCTAATCCTGATTTCTCCATGACTTCAGATACCACATTAAATAAAAATGTGAGTTTTAATCCAAGTCTTACCTCAACATCCTGTTTCATTCAGAGGGATTTCATTTTAAGTCATTAATAATAGCAAAGTAATAACCTTTGCATTTTTAAGGGACAACACTGTCATGTTGACTTACTCGCATCTGAAAAGCCCTGCAGTGTTAACATTTTGTTGGCTAGTCCAAATATTAGCATTACACTGGTTTGCTTCACAAGACCTTTCCATTGTTTTTTGGATTAGAAAAAAGCTCATGCGTCTACTACAACTTGCTTTCATTACTTTAACATCAACACTACTAACCATTTGACAACAATTTTAATATATTACTTGCAAATGTCCATTAGAACAGTTTGCATGAGTGTAATTTTAAAGACAACAAGGTTGTGAAAGCAGGCTATTCAGTAGATGAGCGTTCCTGTTTGAAAAAAAGCTTAAAAATGCCATTGTAGTAATAGTGGTAATAAAGTTTGAGTCTTAACAACTGTGTACTTACATTTAAATGATTAATCATTTGGTACCACCAAACCTGTTCATAACCTTACCCATATCTCACCTAAATAGCAGAAAAAGTGTTTAGCAATACAGTATGAATAAGTACATTGTACCTATTTTGATCCAAGTACATAGTAGTTAAGGCCACCTAATATGAAGTGTGCCCGAAACTTCTCCGAAATATCTTGAGCTTGTGTTTACCACAGACCTTATTTGGGCCATTTAACAAAAAATCCTGCCACTGGGACAATGGGGTTTAGCCTCAAAAAAAAAAGAGCACTTTATTTTCTTCAGGCTAATCGTTATACCTTTAAAAATAACTATTAATCTTGTTTCAGAGTTTGTGTCAGTGGATCTTAAGCGTAAAGAAGAACTACAGGAAGAATGTGGCCTACCACAACTGGCGACATGCCTTCAACACTTCCCAGTGTATGTTTGCTGTGCTGAAGTCTGGGCGGTTTCAGGTCAGTGTCTATGATAACAAACACAGCACAGGCAAGGGTCACATCAGCACTGTGGCGCCTGGCTTACAACTTGAGTTCAGTCTAGCATAGCAGAAATCAGGAACCACAATAAAACCTATTAACACATAGCGTGTCTGTCTTGGAAATAAACAGTAACTAGGAAATAAGCTTGCTGATCTTTATATTAAGGTGTACAATTCTGGATTCAAGGCTGCTAGCACAAGTACAGTACACAGACTAGTAGTGATTAAAGAAAAGAATATTGTATAGCATGAGATTTGTTATCCTTTTTATTTTGTAGTAATTGCTTTTTTAAAATGTCGAAAAGCTTTAGGCTGTTTCTTGGTTATGGAGAAACAAAAATGCAACTAGCAGAACAGTTTTATTATTCGTTCCACTATAAATGTCTTCTGTTGTTTACAGTGGTAGTTAATCATTTGCATTTATATACTTGTTTTAGACTGATGGAAAAGGCATGCTTCCTCTGAATAGTAAAAGTTTTTCAGGAATGGTGTGTTGAGTCAACATGTTACAGTTATTCATAATCACAAATTACTGATGTTTTATAATTTATGAAACTATTAGTTAAGTCTTGTTTTGACATGCCAGCTAAAGTCTAATTGGATTTAGGTAGCCTGTTTACCGGAAAGTAATAACAGTTATTCAGATTTAAATATGACTGTGTTTGTTTTTGAATAGCATGGCTATATCTTACAGTGCTTTGCAATGCAGTAATCAATCCCATAGAAGAGTGATCATTTGGAAAACGTTTTCTCACCTCACAGAGTAATCTAAGTGATTTGGAGGTTTTAGCTTTAATGATTGCAACGCTGAGCCATGATTTGGACCACCGAGGCGTCAACAACTCATACATCAAAAGGTTTGTGCTGAGTTTAGTTTGGTGTATCAGCTTCTGTTATTAGCAACAAGATGGTTAAGTAAAAATGAGAATGATGCAGCATATATGACTGTTTTCACAGAAGTGACCATCCATTGGCCCAGCTGTACTGCCACTCCACAATGGAGCACCACCATTTTGACCAATGTCTTATGATACTCAACAGTCCTGTGAGTACAAGCGAGTTCAGAATCTGAAAGACAATGTATTGTAATGTAAACTAGCATAAATGCTACTCTGATGTTTACCCAAAATTTTACACATAAAACACAAAAGCACACGCGAGTGTTTAAACCATGCTAGCATACTCTATAAGCAGCACGTTGGAACATGTCCAGTGTGCTGCAAATATGTTAATTCTAAACTGTTTTGAGTTTCTGTTTGTTGACCTTTTACCTTCTATCTACTGATAAGAGTAATTCACTCCTGCATTGTAAATCCAGGGAAACCTTTACAAGTAATGACTTTTTTTTTTTACAGGTAATAACAATCTGCATCTAAGAAAACAATTAGCTGTTCAGATCGCATTTACACACAGGGAGTAATTACTCTCATTCACATTCAGCAAACTTAATAAGAAAGCCTGGGGCCATGCTTTCTCATTGTCCAGGGGTTTGATGTTGTTATAGCAACATGCTGACATTATCCCATGGTTGCCTGATTTGGCCTGCAATGTAGCATTTGTTTAAATAAAGCTTCTCTATCAGCCTGTACTTAAGGTTTGTGATTTGAAAAATCATTTAACTAAAGAAAAATTTTAAACAAAATTATCAAATTTGGCATAAAACATGTCCACACCACTTGCGGTAAAGATATGATACCTTCAATTATTTCTATACTGTCAAATTATGAAATTATGTGGAGGTACTCTAGACAAATACATAATACACTGTTTAAAATGATACTTTTTTGGATTCATGCAGAACCTCAATGGGACCTTTCCATTGCACAATTAATGTCTTCTCACTAATAAAAATGTTCTTTTAAAAACTGTTTACTGAAAGGATCTTTGGGGACATTCATCTGCTTAAGGGTTGTTTTCTTTCATTCCTACTGTCTCTCTCTCAGGGTAATCAGATTCTGAGCGGTCTCTCTCTGGATGAGTACAAGGCAACATTGAAGATGATTGAAAAGGCTATTTTGGCCACTGACCTGGCTCTCTACATGAAGTAAGTACCAGATGTCATATACAGCTGAGTCAAAGGTGCTTTAAGACACCTACAAAATGGATTTCTTCATTTGACTTGTATTTGAGCATACATTTCTATTGGTTTCTTGTTGTTTGTTCATAATGCTATCTTTGTTTTTTACAGAAAAAGAACAGAATTCTTTGAGCTGTCTAAGAATAGTCAGTTTGTATGGGAGGACGATTATCACAGAGATCTGCTGAGGTGAGTGCCAAGCATTCGGGAAAGAAGATTACGTTTATGTATGGGTCGGATTTATATTTCTTCATTATGACGTCATTGTCTTCTGTAGGTCTATGCTGATGACAGCATGTGATATCTCTGCTATTACAAAACCCTGGCCAGTACAGAAAAAGGTAAACATGCATGTACTATACATATGATTAGATTTGCAATAAAAGCTTTCAAACTAATATAAGCTTTATTTCATTCAGTGCAAAGCAGTTTGTAGATGCTTTGATGTGTTGTAGCTTTATGAATTTAAAATACTTAGTCTTTTTGTTCCTTTACTATGTTTCTAACCCTAAATTGGTTTAAGGCACTCCATCCCATTTTTGTCAAAATAAAAGCACTCCTATTCCTTTCATAGTTCACATCATCACCACCTCCTCTCTTTCATTCATTTTCTCTCTCTTCAGTAATTAACAAGCTTCTATGCTAATTAGAAGAGGGTGGAGGTACAGCTGCAGTCCTACTCAGTGCAACCTAAATGACCATAATTCAGACCTTAACACTCTCATAAAACATAACCAATAACATGTTATCAGGGAGAGTTCTGCCAACTCATGGCCTATAGACAGACTTATTATTTACTGTATGAACATGAGACTATGGTAAAAATGAAGTACTTTGTTACTATGATTCTTTTTCGAGAAAAGATAGATGGACACACTCATTGTTTATCTTTGCTTTGATTCACATACTATAGATAAAACATGCAGAACACATTTAGCAGTCAGTATTCTATTTCAAACAACCAGATATCAGTCACATAACTCCTTAGTATCATATCTATAAAATCCCTGACCCGAACTATCACAAATAGCACTAATAAGAGAACCTGCAAGACAGCCAACTGAAAAAGACAGGGAAGTGTCATACTTTTCAGCGCTGATCAGCTTTTGATGTGAAATATTGACAATTTTCTTCCCATAAAGGAAGCACCAATTCAGTAAATACAATGTATTTATGTTTCAACAGATAGCAGAGCTGGTTGCCACAGAGTTCTTTGAACAAGGTGATAAGGAGCGGAGAGAGCTAAACATTGAACCTATTGTAAGCTCTTTACTTACTCAATGAAAAAAAATATTTTATGATTTAGAAGACTGGAGTACTTTAGAACCAAGTCACTGACACTCTGACAGTAACCATGTGACTTGATTCTTTCCAAGGACCTGATGAACAGGGAGAAACAGGATAAAATTCCCAGCATGCAAGTGTCTTTTATTGATGCCATTTGTACACAGTTATATGAGGTAAAACATATTTTCTTTTGTCATTAAGATTTAATATCATTAAGCTAATCAACCAGCCAGCCAAAAAAACAACTTGGCTCAATTAATAGTGTGATTTTGTTTGATGTCTGATATGAAATTTAAGTTTGAGTTTAGTTAATTAATTTAGTTACTTAATTAATTTTTTGAATTGTTATTTAATTAACTGCGTTTTGTTTTTTGGATCATCGTGAGTTGGGTGTATTATAATATCTCAACCTGTATGGGTGTTTTACCACGTGTACTCGTCTTCATGTCATTCAAATTTTTTGTCTGGACCACAACATTCTAAATAGTAAATGATGACAGAATTTGTATTTTTTGAAAGGGGTATCAACTTCATCAGTGATAAGCTTTTATTGACTGTCCTATTGCCCTCTTGCCATGTGTTTGTATGAGCAGGCGCTGACAGGTTTTTCAGAGTACTGCTCCCCTCTCCTGGAAGGTTGTAGGAAGAACAGACAGAATTGGAAGCTGCTTGCTGAGCAAGGAGAGGAATCTTTGCTAAATGGAGGACTGTAACTCTTTGGAATGCAGATGTCCTTGGACTATTCACATCTTGCCCTGCCCCTTTCCTAGGATTACAAGAGCCTGGTTTGATGATTCCTTTCACAAAGCACACTGGAGCAAGTGCAATTTTTGGTTATAGATGCATCAGAATTTTTGAGAATGCTGTGCTACAAAAGACTTGATGAAGAAAAGAAGGACTGATGGATATTTACCTTTGCAGGTAACCCAGCTGATGAAGAAATGTTGTAAAACTGTGACTAAATTATCTTGACTCATTAAAGGAATGTTCCAGATTCAATACAAGTTCTTTCCAAAGCATTTGTGACATGCTGTTTACAAAAAATCATCGTTTCTTAGTTACAAAAAAATGACATTTAGGCTACAGTATCAGACTCAGAACAAAATGGGTAAACCATTCCAAAGGCAGAAGCATACAGGTTGTATTTTTGTAATTATAAAGCTGTAAAAAGTTGTAAAACTATTTGATATCGAGTTGTCTTAATAATAAATCATCTTTTTAGCAGTGGAACTACCGTTCTAGACAGATTCATTTCTGTTACCAGTGTAATTCCTGTGGGTGGAAATATTAGGTATACAACTACACAGATAAGCTGAGCTAGCAGTTCTAGCATTTTAGTTTAGTGTGTACTATGTGTAACTTTTACCTTGTTGTAGCTATACTTTTCAAAGGCATGAATTTTAACATTTATCTTGGAGTAGTGCTTCCTTCAGATTCCCTAATAGCTACCCTAAAATCTACCTTTTTTGACCGTTTTTATAACTTTTTTTATTATAATCGACAGCATATCAGCTTGTATTGAGCCCAGAACATTCCTTATTTATTGTTATTATGTTTTTTTGTGTCGCACACTCACTGAATTACTGAAATACGCACATATACAAAGTCTTATTTTGCTATATTGCACAACTAAAGTAAGCTGACATAAAAGGAACACATCAAACACAGTTATTTCTCACTGTTTAACCTCATCCCAACTTCACTTTGTATTACACCATTTTATCATGTTGTATATGTTATTTTTCACCTACATTGCATATGAAGAAATCAATAGCCTGTGATATGTGATCCTATTTATCATCTGTTACACATGTGTTAAAATCTTTGACAGTCACAACAATATTCTGTTTTGGAGTGTAATGGAAATAAGATGTCTGTAGAAATGTAAAGATGCTGTCATTGTGTGCCCATTTGGCATGTTCAAAAAGAAAACTGTTCCACACGCCTGACATTTTGATGGATCTACTGTTTTTACGTTTTTATTTCATGATTTTGATCAATTATATATATATATATATATATATATAATTGGGGCCAGGGTTGGGGCCATTCATGAATTAAATTGAGAATGAATGGTAAATTCTAATTCACTTTCTGGAATAGAATTGGAATTGGAACTGCATGCAGCTGACAGGAAATAGAATTGGAATTGAATTGGAATTACAGGAAGTGGAATTCAATTCAGGAAGAATTCCACTGAACTCTGTTTATTGCTGAGCATTTATTTGTCATTGCATTTAAAGACATACATTTGAACTTTATTTATGTTGATTTACAATAGAGTTGATCAAATGCAAATGCAAAAGTAAATAAAAACGAGAACAGTACATTATGAATTAATAATTGAATGACAGTGGTGATACATTTCTAAATACGTTCAATATATGATTACCAAATGTTTAGGTCTTGATTTGTGCCAAAACTCTGAACACAAGTAAACATGACACAACACTGAGAAATATACCATTCACATCGGTGTCAAATCGAAACTCTACTTTCAAAACCTAAACTCAAACTCTGTTGACAAAATGATACACACTTGCATTATTTGCATAAACTTTAAGATCAGGGGGAACACACTAGTCTACTTTTTATAAAACACTGCAGTCTTTGATTTTCAGGAGACACATTTTTAAACAACCAAAAAAGCAAATAGTCCTACTCAATATTGTATTTGAGTGGTTACAATTACCCAATGTGTTTTGTATTTTGAATAGATGTGTTTTCCCAATGGTTTCCTGAGATAAATTTTTTAACAAAGTGTCTTCTGTATGAAATAGTGTGTAGTGTTCAGGAGAAAGTGTGTTGTAGAATTGCAACTAAAGTGCTAAGCAGCACTTTTGTTTGAGGTATGGTTACAACAACTTCAAGTTATGTTACTTTGGTTTAAGCATCTGTCTATAGTGTTCAAGCAATGGGTAAAAACTGTAATTCATAATGTTCTGTGCTCATTTTTATTTACTTTTGATCAACACTATTTCATACATTGCTTGACATTTGTAAATCATCATAATTAAAGTTCAAATGTATGTCTTTAAATGCAATGACAAATAAATGCTCAGCAATAAACAGAATTCAGTGGAATTCTTCCTGAATTTAATTCCTCTTCCTGTAATTCCAATTCAATTCCAATTCTGTTTTCATTTAGTTGTTGTTCAATTCCAATTCCAATTCCATTTCCTTCTTTGAATTGGAATTGTTGAGTTCATTCCTGAATTGACTCCAACCCTGATAAACAACGGAGGCTGTCATAAAAACTTGGATTTATTTAAATAAATTTAAAATTGAATAAATAAAAGTAAAATTTGTTATGAATATGTTATGATGAATATATTTAGCAAAATGCCCCTCTCTAGAGTTTATTTTTCTGTCTGACTACGTTACATGCATATTGTTTTCAAAACATCATCTTGATGTCTTTGAGCGGATGAAACACTGATTGAGCTCTTACACGAGACAGGATACGGATAGTGAAGCTGTACTCTTTATTTGAGCCTACCTTCGGATAGTAAGTCATGTGTTTTGTACTTTAGAAAACATTAAAAGAAAATCTTACCAAATTTTGCACATTCCTATACTGGAGGAGAATTTAGCATCGGTTTTCCCTCACCAACTTACCTACATTGCCCTTTTCATCCTCTCGAATGTTTATGTCCTTACTGGCTGTCTCAACTTCCAAAAGGTCTCTGAAGACCTCTTTGTAAACCTCCATGTACGACACTCGGACAGAGAAGTCAATGAGGTCGTTCTCGTCCAGCAGTTTGAAGATCTCGGCCACAGCTCTGGGAATGATGCCCTGTTCGTCATCCCTAAAAGCGGCTGCAGCCAAAAACCCAACAGCAGGTTAATGAATAACTCTATGAAGCAGAATGCTAAAACGCAAGATCTCAGATTGCAAGTGGAGCGGTGGCAAATGAACCGGGGGAGGTGTTGCTGGCAGCACGAACGTGTAAACTCGTGGAAGCATTTTAACAAGACACAGACAAAGCCTTTACTAGCCTTGCGAGTCATAGTCTGGTCTAGATGAAGCCCAATTAATAATATGCTGTAAGGAACTGAACTCAGGCATGCTTCTGATCTGTTTACTCGACACATCAGCTGTTACAATATTCAATACACCTCCAATGAAAGAAAAACATTGCACTTCTATATATTGATGAATTTTAAAACACTGTTTATTAATGTGAAGCGATCTGTATTGTATTAAACTCTATGGGTGGGCGATCTGATGGTTTTCGTATGAATAATGGAAACCGTGACAAAACATCTATTTATGTCTGAATGTAAATATATCCATACATCTTTCAGTTTTAAAGCTATCAACATGGATGAATGAGAAAGTGAAGAGTACACAGTGATTAAAGGACATATTCAAATCGACTCGCATGAAAAAAAATGTAATATGTATATTTGTTTCTTTCTTTTGACTATTTACTATTAATTGAGAACTTTTTATTTATATTAGTTGTAGGGCCTGTTTTTTCAGCGCAGTAACTTTAAAAACAATTGTGATAAGATTGTGGTCACTCCTAATAAGAAAAATTTGTAATATGATATTTTTGCCATATCGCACACACCTACAAAAGTGAATAAACGAATGAATGATGCATTTATATAATGCTTTACTGTGTGCTTTATAAAAAATGGCTTGACGTACGTATAAAAAAAACTTACAAATGTTGGCTTCTCCAATGGTGTAGGTTTTGCCCGAGCCTGTCTGCCCATAGGCGAAAACCGTGGCATTGAATCCATGAAAGAAGGCCTCGATGAGAGGCTGAACACACTCTGTGTACACATCCTCCTGCGTAGAGTTATCCTCAAACACAAAGTCACAGTAGAAGTGGCGGTCATTGCCCAGGGTGACCCTCCTCTCCTCTGGGTCTGCAGTGATGCAGCTCTCATGGTTGTGTAAAATCTCTTTGGGAAGCAGCGGACGCACACGGACTGCCACCTGCACAGCCGTTTCCTCCACCTTACTTTGGCCGACTCCTTTGGGAGACATCGCTGAGCTGATTAGCGGTCCTTCATTACTTTTGTGGGGCTGTGATGCCACTTTCCATGGTCACTGAATAAAATACAAAGCTGTTATAGATAGACAGAGTAAAGAGAAAAAAAAACATCTCTGACACATTACAAGTTTACAAAAATGTGGTACCATGCTAATATGTGGAACTTCCTGCATTTTTTTTTTACAATACAGTATTTTGAATTATGAATTAAAGTGTGCTGTGTTTTAGGATGAAAGGGAATATCCACAAATTTAAAAGGAAAGTGTAGTGATCATTTTCTGTGCAGAGACCTATCAAACAACCTCTAGGTCAATAAAAATTAATAAGAATGCTGTACATAAAACAAAAGACGTCACTTTACATTTTAAAGACTGTAGTTGTTTATATATATATGCATGACCCTGGACCACAAAACCAGTCTTAAGTCGCTGGGGTATATTTGTAGCAATAGCCAAAAGTACATTCTACGTGTTGAAATTAGTGATTTTTATTTTTTTGCCAAAAATCCTTAGAATAGTAATTTAAGATCATGTTCCATTAAGGTGTTCAGTCAATTTCTTAACAAAAAATTTGTATTCATAAGATCTTCATTTGGACCACTTTAAAAGGTGATTTTTCTGTACCCTCAGATTCCAGATTTTCATATAGCTGTACCTCGGTCAAATATTACCCCATCCACCCAAATCATACATCAATGGGAAGCTTGTTTATTCAGCTTTCAGATCATGTATAAATCTTAATTTTTAAAAAATAACACTTACGACTGGTTTTCTTGTTCAGGGTGACATATTACAATCTGTTTGTTTAAACAAAAAGCGAACAAAACTAAGCCAGATGAACACCACAGTATATATATTTATATTTTAAAAAGGTATTTTTTTTAAATATTACAAAAGTCTCATGAATCTCATGAACAACTAAAACCCACTAAATGTTAAACAGAAGACTATAAAACAAATGTCTAGAGTGTGCTAATATTTCATATATGTTTTTGCCTTAATTATTTTTGTTAACACCCATTAACTGAGATTTTTTATAAAAGCTGGTGAAAGATTACATCTCCTTTGTCACCATGTCATCCTACACTCACATTTATGTGAAAATTGAGTAAAAAAACGCATATAATATAATAAATAATAATATTTTTAAGAGAATTCTTTAATAAACACGCAGTTGATGCAAACATTAAACGGGCTTGGTTTAAAAAAATGGTAATAATAATAAATTAATAAGTAATGCTGTTGAATGATTTTATAACAATGCATATTTTATAACTGATGTAACATTGATTTGTAACTTCACAACGACATTGTGCCGAAAACAAAACATAAAAACAGCTATTTAGACGTTCACAAACTATGAGACAACAAACACAACTAACTCTCCAACAAAAACGTTATAAGACAATTAAACAAATACGATACAGCAATAACAAACTACGTAACTAGAAACTAATAACTTATAATGTACGCAGACACCAAACAGCGTTAGTTAAGTATAAATCTGACCGAAGCAAAACATGCACGAGAAGTTTTCCCAAAACACTTTTGTAGCGGAACAAATGACAACAATAACGAGGCGCAGAAAGCCTCGGGGAGTTTATAGCAGTGCAGAGGGATGCGTTGAACTCTTTTCTGAAGTCAGATTAGCCGAGCCGCTACAACGGTTAGCCGCTAGCAAACTCGTTAAAAGTTTAAACCTCTCTCAAAGAGTTCGTGAAACAATCCAGACAAAGAGCAGAATAACACGCACGCGTAGATTCTCCCAACAACACGCAGCACGCGCGCACCCAAACCGCTTCTGTCATGTCAAGCTTTGAGGGGGTTTTCATAACTTTTAAACTTACTGTTGTTCCCGAGTCCATCAATCCGAGTCCGCAGGGCACATCCCATTCCCAGAGCCCATTCCTTGGATCCAGACCAGCCCACGACGAGCGCAGAGGATGCCGTGATGTCATTCAGTCGGCTTCCTAAATGCCTGAGTAAAATCTGACCTGTTGTTTGTTTACATTTTGTTGTAATATGTTGACTTAACTAAGGATAAATTATGTTTATTATGGAAAAAAGAAACATTAACAAATACTACTGTGTTTGAATTTGCTATTTGGATGCTATTTATTAATAACAAAATGTTTTTGTTTGCAACACCAGTCTGTATGCAATTTATAGCCGCGTTAACATCTTTATTCTAATAGTGGAGACTGGGGCTAATTGTCACAGTTCATAGGCTATTGCAGAAATTGTTTTTTATTTAGCCTATGCAAAAATAGTCATTTTTTTAACTTAAAAAAGCTAAACATTGTTGTAAAGGTAGAAATAAAAACGAACATGTGAATTATAAGTTATCACAAGAAAAACACATTAAATCACATTTAAACCTTGAAAAAAAAAAATGTATAAAGCGTGCCATGACTGATTTTGTTTGCAAAAAGTAAATGCTGCATAATAGTAATGCAATTTAAAAGGCTAATATTAATATATAACACATATTTGTGTAATCAGACTTTAGACTTAAAAATTATTTCCTATGTAAAAGTTCACCTCAGTCTACTTTTTATGCTAGGAAACAAATGGCTTTCATAACTGTAAGTTATTTTATCTTACATGTTGTAGAAATGCATCATTCAATGTATTTGCTTGCACAATTGTTTATAAACTCAAGTTTTCATGAAACAACTTCAAATGCACAAAAAAGAGATCTTTATTTTATTGATATTTTTTTAGTGAACACAGTACACATAATAAGTAAGTGAACAACAGTGGATTTCACATTATTTAAAGAAAAAACTAGTTTTTGTACTAGGTAATCATCATAAACATTTTGGACTTTTAAATATTGTTCCCCTTCAGGCACAATGTCAGTGTCATCTTTGTAGCTGGAAAGTGATGATCTGTCAGGTGAAGTTTAAGCTGAGTGGATTCTGGTCACTGAGGCAGACTGTGACTTGTTGTCAGTAACGGTGACTTCACAACAACAAAATCACTAGTCTTCCATGGTGCCCAAAATATGCGAATATGAGGAATATCTGCGTAACATTTACCATGCATTTGTAAATTACTCTCAGTTTAATGCATTGGCTGACTGATGCTGACTTGTCAATGCAACAAAAACATGCATTATAACAATTAAAGCTTCTGATCATATTTTTAACACTCGCATCATTCACAATAACTAATGAATATTTAAATGTAAAAATGAACATATATAAATATAAATACATTCAAAACAAAAAGTAACTATAAACAAATAGAACTGGAACAGTTAATCAGAAACAAGGACTGCAGATCCAAAGAAAAGAGCCCATAAAACCCTCATTTAATATAAAGTGACTTGAAGACACGTTCAGAAAAAAAAGGTCTGGAGTTAATAATGTCAAGCCACTGAATCCTCTTGCCCTTTCAAGACGCAGTCTCTGCTGTCCGTATCCGTCTTTATATCCACAGGTTATCAACTGACTCCTCATTACTCAAGCCTCGTACACTGATCCTTTATTACATTTCAATGTTGGCTCCCAGTTTAAATGTGGATGCACAGGGACTACCCTCATAAAACATTTACCGGTGCTCTCTTAACTGTTATGCTGCATAACTTTGAGGTTAAAAAAAAAAAAACATTTATTGGACAGAACCCCATCCAGTTGTACATACATCTCACTGGGATGATACAGACTGTCATAATAGTCGAGACTGTAACCAAAGACAGATCCTTTCTAACCATTCTGCACATCCGCATGCATTCAGGCATTTACCAAAGGTCTCGTCTCATGAAAAAGGTCTCTTTAACTGTGGGCTATCCAATCAACCTCTTGCCGGATATAATGGTTGAATAGTAATGCATTATTAAAATCTTAAGAAATCATGTCCTCTAGCTGCAAAGAGGGTCTTACATTTTGTACAATTTCCACTGAAGCATTGTGGGTAAAAGTGGGTGTAGTGGTTAGTGTGTCCTTGTGCGGTTTGAATGGACACAAATGGTCATAATAATCACTTGTGCAACTTGCTTGACTTGCCACTCATGAACCATTTTTACAGGCACTCTGAAATGAGGGGGCAAACAATGCGAACAACAGAAATATTGTTCTGAGAAATTTTGCCCACCGTCGAAATAAACAACCGGACCATTTCCAAAAGAATAACTTAATTAGTCGGTTTTGTGGGGAGAATACAACTCTCTAGAGCCACTTATGTTTCGGTGAGTGACAGATGTAAGAATAGGGAGAAAATTCACAGATCATATTTTTCGGAGAATTTGCAATGCTGTACACAAAGTTAATTCCCTTTTTGAGGGTTGGCCGTTTGCTTTGTGTTGTATTTTGTGACTTAAAATGCTAAGCATTGTAAAACACTTTCTGCCCCTTTTTTCAGTGCATAAAATATATTCTTATATGCTTTTGCTTTTTTTTGCTGATCATCAGACATATGTGGTTTAGTTTTTGCTATTGAAAATAGTAAATGTTTTTCTTATGAATTCTACACACACACTGAAAATAAACTGGTAACCAAAATTTATTTTGTGTGGTAAGATGCAATTTAATTATTTTTTATAAAAATAAAAAAATATATATATATATATATTTAACATTACTATATCAACTCTATATCAAATACATTAGGTGGTCAATAAAACGACATTTAAGGGTATGATCATGTAGAAATAGCTCTGCAAGGTACCACATTTTACATGCATTCTGTTCTGATTTTACAAAAAATAAGCAATTGCATACAGCTTAGATATTAATGTTCAGTTGAACTTGCATATATTATAATAGCATTCACTTAAAAACCATATCTGTAAGGTGAAGCAGAATTCTCTGTTATTTAATTACGAGGCTTCATCAAGAAAGCTTGTTACTTACAGTGAGAAAGGAATATTCTTTTTTCCTTCATATTAATTTCCTCCTCACTGAGCCTGAGCACTGAACTAAAGGCTTGGCAAAAAATTAGACATTTTTGAATCTCCCTTCTTTTTTCTACCTCACAGAGAAACACAATCACAATCAGATATACTCCAGTAACACGGCTGGACTGTCTTGTTTGGTTGTTGGTTTTAACAGGAGGCTGTCAGCGCTCTATAGGGAAGCTAATCAGAGGTTGATCATGCAATAAAACCTCATATAGTCAATTAGTGAGGATGTAAAATAAGAACAAACATCTAGATACCCTTGTTGGCATAATGTTGCACATCACAATCAAAATGACTAATTCAAATGCTGATCCTGTGTTTTAGACGCAAACAACACAGACCTGATAAATAATGGAAAAAGCATTTTCATATTCTCAAACATATGTCATAACCATCTATGTCATATGGTAAATAAATGTCAACATGCAATCAACTAGCAATATCTTTGAAAACCGTTGGTAAAACTTTCCAAAAAAGGTTTTATTTGTTCAAATTAGTTGACGTAAACCATATTTATGAATACATTACAAAAGATGGATATGTTAACATTAGTTTATGCAATCTGAACTAATATAAACATTTTCATTACCTAACATTAACAAAGGTTAATAAAACCGTTGTTCATTGATAGTTAATGCACTAATGGTAATAAATAATGCCTTGATGTAAGCGTTACCAAATGTTTTTAACAGTAAAATGATCACACAAACATGTTTTAATTCACAGATCTAACTCTGAATAAATCCTGTCAATAAGAGATAAAGTGGAAATATCAATATTAACATCTAAACATTAATATTTGTCAAACATTGTTTAGTCTATTTATACCTAAAACTACATCTTTGGTACGGTTTCAACAAAATAAAGCAGTTTTTCCAAATAAAAATATTGGTAACACTTTACAATGAGGTTTAATTTATTTGCAATAGCTAACCATCTTATTTAGCATGACATAAATGTACTTCTAACAAATGTATTAATCAGTTAATTTCAACATTTGAATTAATTTAAATCAAAATCTGAATCTGTTAATATTGCCTAATGGACCTGAGCCATGAACTAACAATGAACAATTGTATTTATATTAAACAACATTAACAAAGATGAATAAATCGTGTAATTTTAAAGATCACGTGTACATGTTAACTAATGGGGCTTTATTGTAAAGTGTTACACACATATAAAAAGATGTCTATCAAAAGGCAAAAAAGAAAACAGTGTTTTTCCACAGCATCTGTTTTATAACCTGAGGGGGAGAAAAGGTGTAGGATGCTTTTGAAAACATTTAGTTTTTAGCTAATTGCAAAGAAATAGCAAGCAACACTGACTGAAATATAGTATTTTCTTCTGAATATACTCCAGTAGATTATTTTTTATTATTTCATTTGACTGCAATAATAACAATATATAGTTTTTGGTTTCATATCTCATCTTTTCCTCTTCTTTTCAGGTGAGCTCTGTTCTCTGCTGTATTGCATGAGTCATATTGTGTACCTTCATCTGATGAGGAGAGGTGAGAACGGTTCTCCTCATCTGGGTGTCACCTTTGCTATGAGACACGAATGAAGTAGGTTCTCCTATGACACGTCTCCTCATTAAGGCCTCTTGCTGCGTAACACGCCAGATCTGACCCTGAAATAAACCCTATGACACCAGCATGATCACATTATATGACAATTGTGCCAGTTAACCTTATTTAGAGTTCTAACCCTGTTTATCTGTTGCATAGTTTTTCATTTGCCTTTAGCACCGAGATGAAACCCAGGAAGGCGCAAATCTTACGTGGCAGTAAATTGACCGGCCCATCTTTGTCATTAGATTACAAACGTCGCTAAAATGCAGGCTTTAATGATGACTTATTTGGACAGTCGCAGATAAAGATTTATATCCTGTTCTGTCTCCTTTTTTTTTTAAAGGAAATATTTTCTGTATCTTGAAGCAAAAATGTTGCTATTGAATCCAGCAAGAGAGCCTTCATTAAATGTCCTTGTAAGCCTGCTACTTTTTATAACAAGAAGTCAGCAGTTCTGCTAGCACCTGCATCCAAACGCTAGATCAAATACTGTCTTGCTCCCTGATGCCTGTAGGGACTATAGGGCAAGCTTGGGTTCTCCTCCAGGCCTGATTGTAATGGCACATCAAATGTGTCCCTGTTTGTGCACATTCTATCAAGTTTTGATCTTTTTTTCTATGGGCTTCAAAAGGCCAGCTCCTTCAAAAGCAGGTCCCCTTCAAAGTTGTGTGCACATTCATGCCAATGGCATACACAAGCCCAGCTATTTTCTAATCACTTATCTGTCCAGTTGGTGTCACGCTGGTTCAGTGGCATGAAAAATATATGATGCACGGCATTTGACGTGATGATAACAGAAATGTAGAGGGTATACATGCACATGTTGCTGTCAGTTGATTATGGTAATCGAATTGCATAGGCAAAGATAGATTTTACACAACACAAGCATGCATGCATGCATATTTCACAAACAGCCTGTTTTGCATTTATGAACACACCATAACATCTTAGAGTTTAGAAAAGCATTGCATATTAAAATGGCATATTTTTTGTTAGATTTTTTATTGTGCTATACGAACATGCACGAGGCCAGTTGGAACAGAGCTTAAATATTCTAGAAATGTAAAATCACTGTGGGGCCTTCACAAGCCAAACTGGCACTTTAACATAGAGCTAAACAAAGCAAAATGATGGTGTTCATGCACAAAATCTGCATGCAAAACTCGCTCACACAATGCAACATTTTTTTTTTTACAAACACTTAAAAAAATCTTATGCAAATGATTGCAAATGACCAAAATACAGGCACAACCCAAGCATAATCATGATAAAAACAAAGTATTTTAGAATTTCATCTATGTGGAACAAGAAGCAGTATTTGAATACACAAAGACAGAATCACTCAATCTGTGTAATGGGAGTGACAGGCGTTGAGTCAAACATGAGGTTAAACATTAAAATATCAAACACTTATTTGCAATCAACAGGTCGCTAATAGTAACATTGAAAACTTCCTCGATGAAAAGAGGAAAATAAAGATACAAGCGGAGGAAGAAATAACATTGAGCTATAGCTCTCGATTTAGTCCGCTGCTGCCGTAAAATATTCCACATTGTTTCTCCTGACGACATAAATAACAAAAAAACTAAAACAAATCGAGCCTGAAACAAACGTAAAATGTTATTAACGATTGAAACTACCTGTTGCTTCGTCCAGTGCCGTCTGTGACACTCACTCCCACGCCAACACACACAGATGACATTTTACCAACATGGATATTAAACTGAGAACATGTGAAAGCTACACACTGTGAAAACGACGTCTTGCTCCATCGATTCGGCTTCCCAGCAGCGGCTCGTCAAACTGTTCGGATGCTCTTCGGCATAAGGAGCGTTTCTGCGCCGTTGTCTTCGCTCTCTCTAATGTCTCGGCGTGTGTCGGCGTCGTTCAGCACCATGTGTTGTGAACAGCTCCAGGTTTCATCCTGCAGGAGCTTCTTAAAGGCGAGGTCTATTCCACCGACATGTGGCCCGTCAATTTCAACGACGTCGATGACGTCACCGCGATCGGAACTAGGAGTAAACCGAACGCCCATTACGTCACCGTAATTATGAGTGGAGAACAAAATAACAAATGTGTTATTTGTTACGTGAGTGTATAATAATAATAATAATTATGTATGTATGTATGTATGTATATATATATTTATATATGTAGCCTATAGTATGCAGTAAAGGAAAACCTAATTTTCTTTTATTTTTTAAAGTTTTAATTTAAATTAATTTTGTTATTATTTTAATTATTTAAATTCTTAAATTACATTATGATAACCTGTTTTCTCTTTGTACATTTTAGAATTTACTGTATTTTGTTTAATCTTTTAAAGTGCTTTGAGATGTACCTTTTAAATATGTTATATCAAATAAAGCTTTATAGTAATATTAAAGGTCATTAATAATAACAACAACAACAACAACAGTTTGTGTTATTGTTGTTATTTCTTTAAATCAATGCCTAGTTTTCATAGTTATCACTTTTATTCTAAAATGCAAAACATTAATATAGGCTAGTAAATATTTTTTATATTACACCTGTAAATTATAATTCATATAAGATACAAATAATAAGACATGAATTGAGTTTTCTTTAACATTCATTAATAATATATACATTAACAAACATTATTAACTTTTATATTTCTATTTGCACCACATTGATGCATTAAAAAACTGTTATATAGTACTATAGAATAAATTTCTTTCTTTCTTACGTACTCTCTCTCTCTATATGTATATATATGTGGATGGGTTTATGTGGTTTATGAGGACACAAATTTGTATAATGACATGGGTATGACAGGTATTACAATATGAAGGTGATTTTTGAGGACATTTTCAGTTCAATTCAAAAGGCTTAAATACTAAATATTTTAAAAAAAAAATAATTACAAAATTAATAATTAAAAAAACATAATACTAATTTATGTTTTTTTGAAAATCTAAAAGTGCACACAGTTTCCTGTAAGGGGTAGGTGTAGGGCAATACCACATACAGTTTGTACAGTATAAAAACCATTACGCCTATGGAGAGACCCCATAAATCACAAAAACCAACATGTGTGTGTGTGTGTATTCACATACACATACATATATATATATGGACTCTAGGAATAAACAAAAATATTATTAGATAAAAAAGTGGTATTATTTTTGGCCAACAAAGTGGACATTTAACATAGTCCAACTGTGTCCAAAAACACTTAACAAATTACTTCCCTGCATACTAATTGAGCAATCAGGTTTGTATTATTGCTAACTAATTTTAATATAATTTACTCCATGATGCATTTCAAGGGGTGTTCAGTAAGTTCGATCAAGTATTTTTGCTCTAGAAATAAGCAGGGCCACTTTAATCTACCACTATAATCCACTAATTACCTTTATGCACCTAAAGGTTTTTCACTTACATCCCATTAATTTCATCTAAGCACAGAGAAATTATTTTATCCCTCCTTGTAAGAAAAATGGCTTTAACTAAATATAAATGGAATAATGCAGTATTTTAAAACAAGTTATAATAGGCATCTGAAGTTGAATGAACACATGGCCAAGGTTGAAGGCTGTTGTGCTGGCTAAGACTTCCATTTGCCCTGAATGAATGCAGCGCTGAAATGCAGGTCACAGTAAACACATAAAAAAAAAGAGAAAACAGAAAGCTTATTTTGAAATACTAGCTAAAAATATAAGAGAAAAAGCTTGCTCAAAAGCTCACACTGTGTCCTATTCTCACATATCCACATATATATATGCAACCCGTGTCCACAACCATACAGTCCTGTTAACAAAATACAGCACAGAGCACAAGGGCAGTCACCCGCTTGCATCGGGGTTCCCCTCCCCTTCCTGTTTCCCCTTTTGTTTGCTTCCTAGATGTAACCATAGCAACAGGCATCATAAAGCAACCGGTACTTTGAGAAATGTTTGCAAGAGACTGTCAGGATAGCCTATATATATAACCATATATGTGTCTCACACATATAGGGAAAGGTATATAAACAAAAAAAAGCAAAAGATAACATCGACAGTTGTCAAAGTGATAAGGCACCAGAGCCCTCATTGGTCTCTGCTGCATAATAAAGCATTAAAAATAGGGTCTGCAACAGATTGTGCGCAATAATTGTATGTAAACAGACATATTTGAAGAGGGAACTACAAGTGCTGTCACTGCGAGTCTGCTTGGAGTAGATCAAGCGATGCAACAATTCATGCAGTCTAGTCATGTTCCTAAGCAACAGAGACCTGTCATTTTGATGGCTAATCATCCAAGCAATCCCTCGTTGGACCTTTTAGACAAACCAAATGCTGTATGTGGAGAGTTTGTTTTGCTGCTGCCAATTTACTGAACTGATGTGTGCAGGATTCTGATGCTCATTTACTCAGGGTTTTTTTGTTTTGTTTGCATGGGTACAGGGATTTGGTACTTGGTGCTCTTTAACAAAACTGACGGACCTTGAAACTAGGGATCATAATTCATCTACATTGATGCTTATCTATGTAATGAATTCATCTACATTGAACAGTGATAATGATTTTGGGACATTTGAAAAGATAAAATAAAATAAATTAATTGTTTGTGAATATTTATTAAAATCATTCTCAGTTACATTTTAGCTAATCATTTCTAGGCTTTAAAAATGCTTGCAAAACAAAAATAAATTAATAAAAAGTATCTAAAAAAATAAAACATTTATAAACCATTATAACATTCTTTGCGGATATTTCGAAAAATCATAAAAAATTGTTTGTGAATTTTATTTTTCCAAAAATCAATTCTAGCTAATAATCTAGCTAATTTTTGAACATTAAAAATTCCCGCAAAAAAATAAAATAAATAATAATAATAAAATGTTATTACATATTAATAAACCATTAGCAAATTCTTTGGAGATATTTTCGAAAAATGATACAAAGTAAAATTAAACAAAAAGTGGTAACACTTTACAATAAGGTGGACTAGTTATAACATTGGTTAACAACATTAGTAAAGGAGGAGGAGGAGGATGTGACATGTGGCCAGGTATGGTTTCCCATGCTCTGCATTTAACCCATGGAATTGCACACACACAGCAGTAAGAAATGAACAACCACACACACACATCATCAACACACACCCAGGGAGCTGTTGGGAGAACGGTGCCTTGCTCAAGGGTCAAACCTTTGGGTTACAAGTCCATCATTAAACATTAAGAATAAACAATACTTGTACAGCATTTAGCATCTTAGCCAATGTTTGTTTCAGCATATATTCAGCAATAATATATAGCATATTATTAAAATCGTTAGTTAATGCTCTGTGAACTAACATTCATTTACTAACCTTAACACAGATTATTAAATAGTGTAATAAATGCATTGTTCATGTTGTTAATACATTAGCAAAATGACATCTTATTCTAAAGTGTTACCGAAAAGAGTTGTAAACTTATTTTTACAAAAGCCCCTTAACTAGATTCTGCATCCATCTACATTTCTAATGTAGTATAGTGATAATGATTTTCAGACGTGATATTCTGTTGAACTTCTAAAAACATTTGTAAACCATTAGGAAACTCTCATCCCCTAATACACATACGCCTGAGTCTATTAGGCCAAAGATGTTTTTCTGTCTACAACTTAAAAAGGGAGGGAGCTAAAGGCAGTACCTAAAAACTACTCATTCATTTAATGCTTCAACAATTAGTGCTTGTCTGAGGGTTTTATATCCGCTTCATAATATCGTATACAAAATATCTTAGCCACCGTTGTGTCTCATAATGCTTTGTGCTGGCGTATAGGTTGGCTACTGTAAACCCCAGCGGCTCTCCAATCTTGCCCTGCTCTTCGGCTTTAGAACAAAGGTGCTATTCAATGCAGCAGGACAGGTAAGAGCACCCAAATGGAGCTCAAGTGGGCACTAGGCTTCTTGACTAAATAGCCAATGAGCATTCTAATCTTCCATTCTCTGCCTCCTATTCCATTTTGATAATGTACCATCGCCAGCAGCTGCTAAAAGCCTCAGCGAGGAGAGGGAGGGGTATTACAGAAAATTTTTGGATGAAAACAAAACGCGAAAGAGGTCGTCTTCAAGACACTTCTGCGGAGCCGGCGCAGGCATATTACACTTCAACATTTTCTAAAGGGCAGCGCATTAAGACCAGCTCCCGTGGTCCAAAAATGCCAGAAAATCAGGAAAATATTCAGTAATGCTCATATCACGCTTCTTCTAACGTCTTCTCTCTCTCTCCCTCTCTCTTTTTTTACTTTTCTGCTTCCCCCCCATGTCCACAGCCTGCCATTACAGAAAATTACAACTTATATGTCTACATTCTTGGAAGTGGATAATTGGACGGAGGCCCATTATCAAGCACTCAAGCCATGCATGGAGCTGTATTTCCTGCTTTTAATACTCTTACTCGTTCCTACTTTAATTTTTGGCTTTAAGAAATACGAATACTGTAAAATAGAACAAGAAAAAATGTCAGTCGAAATGATGTCTCCATCAGCAAGAGTTTATGAGTCATGGGACTCTTTTCCTGCTGTCTTTCTTGGTGAAAGTTACTGCATTAGTCTGCTTAGCAAAAAGCTGAAAAAAGTCATTGACGAAAAGGTAATACATTTGTAATTCATGAACATTTCTAAAAGAAGACATTGAGAAAAAAAATTGGGCGCATTTGAAATTCTTGTCAAATGAAATATGTTGCTTAAAATAAATTAATACTTTGCAGATCTTTCTGAAACTCATCCATATATGTTTCTTACAGTATAGCAAAAATGCATTTGGGACATTATTTTCTCATTATATAGGATGTCCTTCATTCAAAATGTTTTTTTTCATGGTTTCAATTAAGTAATATGCCCCAGATATGTTCCTGGCAGGTTTTTGTGAGATTAACCTAGTATGCACAATAGAAGTACGGTGCTAAAATTCATAAAAGAACTCACAATGGCCACTGACCTTAGACTAAACGGCAAAACAATAAAAGCAAGAATAATACATTCAGGGCTGTACAAAACTACACAATGCACATGTCAGCTGAGAGGCTGTAGGTCCATTATTGTGTATAAAGTATATAGTGCTTTTAAAATAGTGCTGCAAAATTACGCTAGTTACAGAGGAGAATTAGGGGTTTGGGAAATATAGGTGCATAGGAGGAGGTCTACCTGAAAGGTTAGTTGGGTGGGTTGTCACACGGAGTTGTTGAGTAGCCTGACAGCTTGTGAGAAGTCAGTTAAATGAGGAGACGGTGTTCACAACAGGGTTACAAAACACGTAAGTGCTCAAAAGATTCGGAGAAATCCTTCCAGATACAATATGTATGTGGCTTTCATACTGTATGATTACCTCCTTTAAATAAGTCTTCAATTATACAAAGAATGCACATTATGATTGCAAAATCTATGCAGATATCCAGCAGTGTATCTCCCTGTGGCGTATGAAAGTGTGCGCTACTAATATGTGCAAATGGATGCCTGAGTAGCTCTCATTATATGGTTCCCAGGGTTACTTGGTCATGTATGCTTCCAAATCCATCTGCAATATTTACTGCCAGTTTAACCCTTGACCTTGAAGGAACCTTAAGTGATGGCAAAACAGCATTCGAGTAAAATATCCATTTCAAGAGAATGCCACATTATAACAAATTATTGTCTATAGTATACAAACAGCGGCCGCCGAATATGTATATTTATAAATGTGCGTGTATTTTTTAGCAAGCCCTTTGTAATGTTTTTCCACTCCGTCCTGTTTCACATGAATGTCAAAACCGGAGAAATCGAACAAAATTGAAGTTGTAATTTCAGTGCAATCAATTCACCGCTTTTGTCACAATAGGAAAGATGAGATTTGCACGGTACTTTAATTAGGAGCTAATTGTATCTTGAAGTAATTGCATAATAACCCATTAAAACTTTCACCTCTCAGCGATTTACAAGTGCATTTGTTGATTTGAGAGCAATGTGGTTTAAAACACAACCCATGGTTCAAAATAATCAGGTTTTAAATTTTGCATGGCAAAACGGTCATGTTCCATTTAATGAAGACTCCATTATTTGCTTTGTTCACAAAACTTATTTAGAGTTGGTGCTTGCTAATACAAATATCACTATTTTTATGGACCGAAAATGTGAACAAACCCTAGTATTAAACTGGCACAGTTAGTCAAATCCTGCAGCCAATCAATATGATTGGAACCACTAATTTTTCCAGCTGACAACTGCTAAAAACATTGATAGCTTACATACCATTCTTCTCTAAAGCGCTTGAACATTTAAAGTTGCAGTTGACAAAATCACTTTGTGCACTTATTACAAACAGAATGTGAAAGTCCATTGGTGTGGATGCTAGTTTTCATTACAATTATCTGTATAATTAGAGCCCCCAAACCAAATGCGATTCATTAGAAACACTTGGATGGACCCTCTTCACTTGGTAACCACTTAGCAACACATCAAAATCACTGAAATTGCAACACTCTAACATTGTGGCAATGACAACCCAGGCTCATTGGAAATACGTACCTCTACATACATTTCTGCAACCCTGTCATTATGTTACTTGATGTACGTTTCGCCGCAGTTTTAAAGTAAAATGTCTAGAGAGTTGCGCTAAAACACACGTTTAATACATAACCTTAAACGTTTGTATTAGGTTGACACCGGTACGCATTGCAGTGTTTTTAATGCTGCTTGAGGTATACTTTGTGGCCGTTCGGAATTCAAATATACAGTGAGTGTTGCTAAAGATGCTCTGTCATGTTGGAAATAAATCCCTATACCAAAGCTAAACTTACCCGATAGTGTTAACAAATGCAAATGTAATTTAAAACTGCGTTCGAATCGTTTTACCCGGGATTCGAGCCGTATCAAGTGAGCTACCGAGTAAACCTAGTGAACTACAAAACTCATACATATACGTTAAAGCTGTGACGTTATATCATATGTAATGACAACAACCAAAAGAATCCGTTTAAACCTTGTTAAAAATGTTTTTAAGTCGTAATAACGTTCTGCAGCTGTGTGAAAATTAGCTTTTATTAATCAAAAATGTACCTGAAAATCATACTTTTTGGTTGAAAAGGTTAATAAAAGTTGTGGGAGTTTTTTTGCCTCTAGTGTTCATAGACAGCAACACAACTGAAATAATCCCGACCGGTAAAAAAATGTCCATGTTACATCAGTGTATCAGCCTAGTTTTTTGCAATGCAACAAGAATACTTTTTTTGTTATTTAACAAAAATAACAAAAAATAACTCTTCTCCCGTGACTTAAGTCTTCCACCATGCTCAACAAACCTACGAATTTCTCGTAATCAGCCTTGTTTACATTCCGGTGAAAGCACGTGCATGTGCGTAATCTGCCTAAAAGAAAGCGTACGCTTACACAGGAATGTTCTCTAAAATGCCAGAACACCTAAATCATAGGAGAAAAACTTCAGTTGGTCTTAGACTTTTTTTTGGGGGTGTATTTTTACCACTATTCTGGACCTGGGATCGTTTAAGTTTTAGGCTATTGCTGTCTATGGAGGGTCAGATGGCTCTCTGATATCATCAAAAATATTTTTGGTAAACTATCCCTTCAAAGGCTGTTCACATCAAGAAAGATAACTATAACAATAGTTTTAAAAATCGTTCATGTAAAAGAATAAGAGTGCAGTCCACACCGAAATTAACGATTGTGACCCAATGGTACAATTTCATTGGAATCACTCAAACCCTCCTCTAAAACACAGAAGTTACTGGACTCTTGAGCGATTGAAGCGGCAGACGACAGAACAGCAGTGTTGCCAAGTCCAAGGTTTTCCCACGAAATGGGGCTAAATTGTTGCTGCGGGTTGTTTTTCCATGTCCGTGGGATCCATCATAGGAGCATGCACTGGCATTTGTCATATAATGTGTCTGGCTTCCGGTCTCATTAGTATCCAGTCATTTAGCTCTACAAAACAGGGGTCCGCTCTTTGTACCTGGGTAACTCAGTTAGATGGATTTGATTTGTGGATTTGTCCTGATCTTGGATTGTTTCTTTCTTCAACGCTTATCCGGGACTTGCTGTCACAGCAACAGGGGCCTGTTCCATAAAACAAGTTTACCAAATAAGCCAGGCTTATGGCAGATAGTCTGACTTATTTTAATACAAAACAACTGGTAATAAGTCAGACTTACTAAAATAAGCCTGGCTTATACTCTAATCTTGGTTTATGGAACAGGCCCCAGGTTCTTAAACTTAAACCTGCTCGGGATTTATTTCATGTAAACATTATTTAAGCTTCGCTCCTTGCGTGTTATGATTGGTTGAAATGGCAAGGTCACATCTCATTGGTTAGACTGACGCGGACTGACTCACGTAGGAAAAGTATCTTGCAAGAAAATGTAGAAAATAATTACAATGATTCACACACAATATATATATATATATAAAATATCATATCAAGGAAAAAAACATGTAACATGGGTAGCACTAACACATCACAAAGACCAGGAATGCTTTCTCATATAAAAATCACACATGTTGTAGGCAAAGCATTTAACTTTATATTCAATCAACCCTGTTGGCTCTGGTTTCTAATCACTGCCCACAAAATCCCAGCAGGGATACTCAGGTTCCATGTCAGAGCCTCCACCGGATGCTCAGGCTATCTGAGGACATCTGAGATGCTCGGCCATCTGGGTTAAACGTTGGTAGGAGTCACGCTTTGTCGCTGATGAGCCGTGTTTTGTGGTGGCTCTGACGCTCGGTGTCGAAAGGAGACTGGGAAAAGGACAGCTGTTGCTGGAGAGCCACAGAAAAACAGTTCCTGCAGAAAGCACCAAACTGTTTTTCTACTATTAAAAATGCTTTGGTCCTAAAATCAAATCCTTCAGATTTTAAAACCATAAGACTGAACCACAGACATCCAGCAAGCTTATGCATGGACATTAATATGTCTGGGAATAATTTGCTATTGTTATTTATGTTTTTTTTCTAGTCCTCGAGCAATAGCGCACACTAAAGCTAGTATAAAAGCAGATGTGCGTTGCAGGCCTGACCTTGGTTGCTATGGGTACTAGGGACAGACTTATATTCAACCGCCTGCCTGAGTTCCTGCTAATTGCCGTTGTCATAGCAACGAAGCACCTGATGTAATGGTAGGAAAGGGCAATAATCTTACAAGGGTCCATTTATTTATAGGGAGCTATTCCACCCTGTGCCTGTCAACTTGGAAACGGACTCAGATTAAGTGCTAACATATCGATATAATAATGTTTATTAAAAAAGAAAAAAAAAAACATATGTTCGAGAGCACACATAGGGTAATAATTTTGTGCAATTTCCTGAAACAAACAACCGCTGTAACAGCCTGTCATATGTTTCTGTTTTTACACCTAAATTGATCAGAAAAATGTAGCTGGATCCTGAAGTCTGAAACCACAGGTGAAAATGCTTCAACTTTTTTATTTCTAATACAAATCCATAATAAAAAAATATAAGTGATGAGTTGAATTAAAAAATATTTTTTATGCATCCTGTTCCCCTTGAACTTTCATAACAGTAGCTGCATGAACTCCACAAGTTCAAACCTGATGATCCGTGTTATCCAGCATGATCACTGTCACATTGTTTATTTCTATGTTTAATTTAGACTTTGAATCCCAAGGTTGCATGTTAAATTACGCAGCCATGCGTAGCTGAAAGCTGCACATGCACTAATAAGAACGAAAACAGACATGATGAGCGACACCTCCACACTTTAATAATTATCAAAAAGGTAAATAACACACATAGCACTGCTGTTGTGAAAAAGGAAAAAAAGCATTACTCTCGAACAGCGTTGAATAATTGAGCATTCAACCTCTATAATCAGACTGGATGGGCTCTGATAATGCAGAGAGAGAGAGAGAGACAAACAAGACTTCTGGGTTCGTGGGGCTTCTTCCTCCTCACATCCTTCGTGCTTTGCGAGGGCGACAGCCATTGTGTGGCACTGGGGTGTTGTCGGTGATGGAAACAACCTCCAGTCCTCCCATGGTTAACCCTTTAATGGCAGACTACACACAGGGGAGCAAAATCAATGTAGGCCAAGTCAGCCACGAGATACAGTTCACAACAATACACTCTCTACCTCTGACATGCGTGACTTCAATGACAAAATGCTTTAATGAGTGCTAATACTCTTCAACATAATATATATGTACATTTTTAGGGGTGCACTATACACCTGCACTATTATTACAGAGGTTTTTTGTCTTTGCTGTCATCTAATGCCATCAACAGTGGATCTTCTGCAATGAATGGGTGCCGTCACAATGAGAGTCCAAACACGTGATAAAAAAATCCCAATAAGCCACAAGTAATCCAAACCACTCTAGTCTATTATTAACATCTTGTTAAGTGAAAAGAAGCAGAAGAGATGTTTGTAAGAAACAATCCATGATTTTTTTTAGCCATTTTAAACAGTTGTTTACTGCTACAATTCATGCATTTTATATATAATATTTCCTTTTCCTGCAAAAAAAGTACTCTTGTCTGAAGCAGGAACATGCACAATCAAGAACGTTTACAAACCAAAAGAGTCTAAAACTGTTCTAAACAAATATGTCTGCAGATTTTGTTGTGAGGGGACAACAGGAGTAAAAAAAATTGACTGGAGGAAACATTATTAAGGATTGGTCTGGTTTAAAGTTAAAATGTCTTAAGGCTGAATCGGATAGTGTATGTACTCCAGGCTTTAGTGATGGATTTATGGATTTGTTCCTTACAAACAAACAGCTTTTCACTTCAGGAGCTGGAATGGTGTGGATATTATGATGTTTTTTAATAATCTATTTGGACTCTCATTTTGACGGCACCCATTCACTGCTTAAGATATATTGGTGAGCAAGGAATGCAATGCTAAATTTCTCTAAATCCGTTCTGATGAAAAAAATAAACCTTATTTTCAAGATGGTCTGAGGGGAGTATAGTTGAAAAAATATAATGTGATGATGCCTTAATAGACTTACTTTATAGCATTTAAAATGACTGATTTTAATGATTAAATATGACAGATAATTAAATAGAACAGTCTAGAATAGCACTTGCCATTTACCAGGCACAGCATGAAAATAATTACTGGCCAGAATTGTAAAATCATCTGATTCCTATCCAGGTTCTATCGAACTACCCAAATCTACATCTAAGCACAAGTATTTACTCTGGCTTGCCTATTTAGTAATTTGATTCAAATAAGTTGGCACTGCAGTTGGTGGCTTTGCATTGATTTATTTATGCACAACCGCCATCTGCTTAAACGCAACTTAGTCTGGAGGCTTCTGACTGTGAATAAACCGAGGGTAGGTAAAAGAGTAACACAAGTCCTAAAAGCCCCCTGTTGCCTGCAGCTCTGGAGGGGCTTATTAGATTCTCACCCAGCCTTAATGTCCCCCCACCTGGCTCATAGTAAGAGCATGCAGACCGCCGCTGAGCTCACAAAACTCATCGGTCAGTTTCAGAGTATTGATTAGATAGTCAGCACGCATAACTGTTGCCGTACTGTACTGGCACATAGAGAGAATAATAAATAATCACTGCTGCCATTCTACTGAAAGCATCACGAAAAGAAATTGGATGAAACGCAGGGGGTCTAAAACCATACAATTAACTACATTTTTACATTTTCCTAAGAAAATGTGACTGGTTTGTGCAAAAGTCGCCACCACGACGTCCCTATGTTACACATATATTTTGGCCGTTGTCGAAAATTATGACTAATTTAGATCTTATTCTGCACAAAATACTGGTTACAGTGGAGTTTATTGGCTTGTTTGTATTTCTTTATTGATTGGTTGCAAACTTGCTCTTTGTTTGCATTTAGGTGTTTTTTTATTCATTGGCAATTGTTTAGTCCTGATGAAGGCCTGTGTGCAGAAATGCGTTGGCACAATAAAGGACTGATTTTCTATAGCTCCTTTTTGATTCTTTGATTTCGTCAAGTCTTGCTGGATTTATAAGTACTTTTTAGCTTTTTTCACACTCCTCGCTGGTTTTGTGAATACCCTCATAAGACTTCTGGGTGAATGGGCTATTTAACTGATAAAAGTCCTTCCCTAAGTCTCAATAATAGATACAGCATAGGCCCTTTAATATATTTTTAGTTCTTTTTTTGGCTGCAAATCGCAATAGTAAGTCTAAAAGGTAAAAGCACAACTCGAAATGGGCAGAAAAGGTGACAACTACAACTACCTTTACCACAAATTTCATGCAAGTGCTTTGTTTGTTTGCAACCCTGAACCTGTTTGTACTCATTTGCACATCTGCGCACCTCAAGCTGTGAACAGAACCTCTAGGTTCTCATTTGCTTGCTAGCAACATGGTTTAGCATCACTTCTACTGTACTAGACTTTTGTTTTTTCTAGTTTATTCTTTCATTGCTGGTGTTTGTTAAGGCATACTCAGTGTTAAAAATCTGAACAAACAACACTAATAGTGTTTTGTTGAGATTACGATTTTACCTTGTACATGATTAACTAGGTGAAAAGAAAATCTTATGTACTACTACTGTTTAAAATTTTGAGGTCAGTAAGATTTCTTTTATTTGAAAGAAATTCATATTTATTCAGCAAAAATGCATGAAACTGTTTAAAAAAAGACAGTAACGACATTTATAATGTCTGAAAGATTTCTGTTTGAACCTTCTTTTAAAAAAAATATGCACAAAAATAACTCAACACAACCGTTTTCAACACTGAAAACTAGAAGAAATGTTTCTTAAGCACCAAAACAGAATATTGGAATGATTTTATTCTGAAGGATCATGTGATTTTGAAAATCCAGCTTTGCATTATAGGAATGAATTACAAAATATTAGGCTAAGATAGAAACATGTATTTTAAATTATATTAATAATATTTACAGTATTTTTGATTGAATAAGCGCAGCCTTGGAGAGCTTAAGAAAAACTTTTTTCAGAAAAACAAAAAAATTCTTATAGACCTTCATTTTTTAATAGTGGTGTGAATCTATATATCATAACGACTTATAAGTCTCCACTTTTGAACACAAAACCATATAGCAAATTTAAAATAAAATAAAAACACTGCGGCAGCCATAAAAGTACAACACATAACCAGTCATTTTCTTATGAAAAATGTAAAACGTAGACCTTATTACAATCTTCTTTTTTTGCATTAATTATTAGTTATACATATTTTCTTTATTGTATTACATAGCGTCCTACTCCCTCTATGCATTCTCTATGTTAATTTTTTCTGTATTGTGCACATGAATAAGTGGTGATTAACAATATAGAGAAACTTGGACCCTTGAACTACAAAAATTTAAAATATTACTATTCTGCATTTGCATTCTCCAACCTATCACGACTGACATTTTTCAGTGTTTACTGCACTATTCACTGCCTAGTTTATTAGAAATCAGCAACATAGCATTTGTCTCATTTGAGATTAAGATGTCAGCAGCTGTACAGATTCAAGATGCCCCATTTGCATTCAAATGTGCACAGGTTCACTTTGGTTTGCACACAGTTAGGGATATGCTGTCACATTAAAGTCTTATGGGAAAGATATAAAATACCGGTAAATGGAAAATGTTACAATAAACAAAAAGTAATATCATAGATTCCCAGAAATTCTTACCTACCGTGTAATTTAATCTACAAGGAACTAGCTTTTTTTCTGTAAATCTTTGGCCTTAGCAAGCTACTCACCAAGCGCCCTGGACCGAGTCCTTTCACCAGAACACGGACGTAGGTGACCCCCTTCGCCCTCGTCTTCTGCTCAAGACAAACACACATACATTAAGAACATTTAGCATAATAAAAACAAATGAATCACAAAATTGCAGGAGCCTAGAATCTGAGGTCTGTCCAAAACTACTAATTTAGATCATAACGCTTGTGTCCATACAGCAAATGAATGGTTATCAGTGAGAAGTCATATACTGATTATACAGCCTGCTGTGACTCAGGGTTGTCATTAGACTCTTCACGGCACACGCTGATGAAATTACAAACAAATAGCTTGGAAGTAACCGAAGATACGTATAAACAAGAAACCAGAGAGTTGAAATGTTATTTTTAATTTTTCTATTTCTCCTAGCCAGTCATATTGAAACAGTCAATAAGACACTGCTGATAATCTCATATCTGAGGAAACGTACACGCATCATCATATTTTACCATAAAAGAATAAAAAAATCCTCATAAGTTTACTATGTTTCAAATTGAACTATGTTTTGACCGACACTTTTTTTAACATTGAATTTTCTGTCTGTTCTGACTGAATTTTTCAGCATGACTCTAAAATTAAAGTAGAAAACACATCACACACAATCTAAAGAAGGGTTACAATTAAACAGGGTGTGGTAAAGTACTACAAAGAAATGTGCTGCCACCAAGTGGACGATACCTAAATGACAGACACAAAAAAGTGCACAACTGCAATTAAAATGATTATTAAATACTTTTGATGAAAATGTCTGATATTTCTCTCTCTACTTGACAGTTCAGGTGAAATCTTAAGTGCCACAAAACCAGCCATGCGTGTCAATTTTATAATAGTATTATTATTATTATAAATAATACATCATCATTAATACATAATTATACATCAATTATAAACATATATCTTAGAAAGCTTTCTGTTTATGTATGATTTGTTAGAAAATGACAATATTTGGTTGAGATACAACTATTTCAAAATCCTGAATCTAAAGGGGACAAAAAAAAATCTAAATATTGTGAAAATCACCTTTAAAGTAGTTCAAACGAAGACCTTAGAAATCATATTAGTAATCAAAAATTAAGTTTTGATATATTTATAGTAGGGAATTTACTAAATATCGTTGTGGAACATGATCTTCACGTAATATCCTAATGATTTTTGGTATAAAAGAAAATGAATAATTTTGACCCATATAATATATTGTTGGTTATTGCTGCAGTATACCCCTATGGCACATTCTATGTCAGTACACAAACAATATGATTTCATATTAAATCCTTGAATTCTGTCCATCTTACCGCAGCGGCTGAAATCCCAGCAGTCTGTGCTGCAAGAGGAGTGGATTTCTTCACATTCTTAAAACCCTCTGATCCACACGAGGTTCGGACCATGTACTGGCCCAGACAATCTGTGATGTGGATATGTGTGCTAGCGCAAGAAATTAGGGACAAAAGACAGTTAGCTATATGTGAACATGCAAAATTAAGTATATAAAAAAACTATTATAATGGATATACTATGAAGCCCCAAGATACAAAGAGAAAACACTGTAAATTTATAGGACATAGCATTTGAAACTAAAAGACATGATGTACTTTACACAACATATTTAAAAATGGTGAGCATAGTTAAGAGATGAAATGAGCTAAATCAAATAAAAAAAACAACCAAAATCAATCACAACCAATTAATTTTTTGTTAAGCAACTTACTTGTTATATGTGGCTTTTATGTGTGCTATTGGTAATTCTTCAAACTTCTTGCTGTCCCACATCAGGGAGCTCTCCTCACCCGGAAATGGAGGGAAGAGACTTAACAGGGAAAAGAATAAGCAACAAACATTTTTACCATTAAATCAAATTATATTATATTGATATATGTTTTTATCTACCTTTTTATCAATCTACCTAAAAGGGGGAGACATATATACTTTACATAGAGATATTTTATTATAAATAATAACTATTACTACCTATCTATCTAGAAAGAGAGAGATATATATACCTTATTTAAATGCATACTTTATTATAAATAATAACCATTCATATCAATGTCAAACAATATTTGCTATTCAATGTTTTCTAGCAGTAACTGTGAAGAACTATCACTCAAGACAATTGAATACTTAAAATAAATTAATACTTTTATTCAGCATTGGTTAAAAGTGACAGTTAGCTAAATTATCTATAAAGCTAAGCTAAAAAATATTTGTTTTAAATGAATGCGGTTCTTTTGAACATTTTGTTCATGAATAAAAGCTCTGATGTAAATTTGTGTGATAATTTTATATTCTAAAAACGGGCTATATTTATAAGCACTGTGTCTGTCATACTCTTTCAGTCTTTTGACAGGGGCCGATGGTTTCAAGGTTTCCACTGGTTTGGCATCAGCTTCTTGTAATCGGGTGGCACTGCATGACAGCAGACGCTGAAGCCCCAGATTTCCCCCACTGCGGGAGACAACAAGCAGTTAGGTCCCTTAGTGACAAAATACATCCAGAATATGTAAAGCTGGTCTCCAGACACATATGGTGAAGACTCTGAAGAAGCTCAAATAGAAAATATTTTATCTTGGGTTATTTATCTTAGTTTTGATTAAGACTTAAGAATGGAAAAAGGTAAAGAATTATGAGTATGTGTCTCCAAACATGTCACTGAATTTGGTATTACATTTACATTTTACATTTATTCATTTAGCGGACGCTTTTATCCACGTACATGTGGGGAAAACAGTATTAAGGAGATAAGTCAAAGAACACTATAATCATGTTAGATGTATGCTACATGTCCAGGAAACCATGGTATTACAAAGTCATATTAATATCACATGCCTTAAATATATATATGTCAATAATATGGTAACACCTAAGCCTAAGTACCGTGTACAAATAATGGTATAACCGTAGAGATACCAGAATAACATTATGTCAACATTTATTATGATTTTTCAGTTAAATTAACTTAAATATACCAGCGTCAACACAAAACATTAATGTAACAGTGGAGGATATTTGTCTATTCCACAAATACCCAACACATAAGATACTTACATTATCCGTCCAGATGAATTTAAGGGTTCAAAAAGCTGCTGACAAGAACCTCGAATGAGGCTATATAACCTAAGATACATAGTGTGTCTTTAAATCATGCAGTTTATTCACACAAGCATGACTTTAGGTAGCTTGGCGGACATTGAGGGTCGCGTAAGTACGTTTAAAGGAAACGTCACAATCATACTACATTCGTGAGGGGTGTTTTATTTATATTTTAGACGCCAACGTATCTAATGTGATGTAAAGTATTTTATGTTGGATTAAGCATAGTTATAATACATAATAACACTATAATGTTTCTTTGCTTTCATTAAATTGCCTTTGTAAATACCGTCAAATATTTTTTCCTAAACTGTTTCCCCCTAATTTCGAAATAGTCGCGTCTGTTTGACAAGCTCCGCAAAGCACTACGGGAACACGTGCGGTCAACATGGCGGCGCCCTTCACTAGAGTTTCTCGACCGTTATGGAGAATAATAAATACAACTATATTAAACAAAGGCGTGCGAAATGTTTCGTCCACTAGGCAACAGTGGACTGCGCCAAATGTCCAAACTGCTGGTGTCGCGTCTCCGTGGGCGCTGCATGGAGCCGTTTGTCTGCAGCGGCTGCCTGTCGTCTCTCAAGACAAGAGCCCTATTGAGGAGAAGTTCATGGAGCTAATGCAGCAGGTACAAATGATTAAATATTTCACATGAAAAGTAAAGGTAAATATTTCACGTGAAATATATAATGTGATCCTGGACCACAAAGCTGTCATAAGTAAATACGTAATATAAAAGCTTAACAAATAAGCGTTCTGTTCATGTATGTTTTGTCAGGATAAATATGAGGGTGCACCAAAAAACAATATGTGTGTGTGTATATATATATATATATATATATATGTATATATATAAAATGTTGTATAGGTACATATATGGAACATAATATTTACTTAATATCCTATTTTTACCCATACAATGTGTTTTGGACTGTTGCGGACTGTTTTTGTGGTCCAGGGTCACTAATATTATAATAATTTTAAATACACCATGCTCCTATAATGTTTTCAAATGATGTAGTTGGTGATGGCACCATATACATGCATATAAAAGTTTATATATGTAGATATATCTGTGTGTCTGTATACTTTTTCTCTCTCTCTAATTTAATTTTTTTCTTTAGCATATTATGATGCTGTGTTTCTGTATGTATCTTAGTACTGCGCTCGGGGCCTGCAAGTATACCCTTACAATGCTGCCCATCCGTTAATTGTTTGTCATGAGCCACATTTCAAAGGATTGCTTACTGTTTCAGATGGAGTTAGAGAGAAGTCTGCTTTCGGATCATGAGCTGAGGCTACTGGAGGATGCTGCACGGATGAGCCGGAAACAAGAAGAAGATTACGATTCAGATGAAGAGGAGGAGGATTATAGAGACAAAGAAATTGTCACAGCCCAAGATCTGGAAGATATGTGGGAACAGAAACTCAAGCAATTTCAACCAGCTTCGAGGTCACAAGGTTAGCATTATATTGACAGTTTTTAAAAATCAAACTGAAACGTTGCTTAGAGGAAAGTCATGTTTTTTAAGAGTTATGTAACATGTTGTATGTACACAATTTACAGGTGTTGACGAGAAAAGTGTGAGTTCTTCAGAGCGTTGTTTAGCAGACAGCCTGGTCTTGCTGGTGAAGAAGGATGTTGGCAGTGAAAAGCTTTGGCTCCTGCCTCAGATACAGTGGCAGACGGGGGAGACACTTCGACAGACGGCTGAACGTGCTCTTGCAAGTCTTCCAGGTGCATACGAATTTGTCTTTTTTGTTTATTTATACATATATACATATGTGTATTTTATTTGCATATCTAAATTTTTATTTTCTGTGTACTGGAAGCTTATTCTGTCACCAAAATAAAATCCTTGTGTGTGCAAACATAATGGCCATTAAGCTCAGTCTGATTCTGATGCTTATATTGTAATAGTCATATATTAAACCGCTTCAGGTAGTTCAGTTTGAACTGGAGAGTTAAGAGTTTAACTTCTTGCCTCTATTCAGCCCGAGGCTGATGATATAGCAAGACTGTAATTCTTTAATTGAATGGGGTTCGGGTTAAATAACTAAGCTTCTGTTTAATTTCTCCTCTGTAGGTGCTGACCTGAAGGCCACTTTTCTTGGCAATGCACCCTGTGGATTTTACAAATATAAATACCCAAAGGACATTCAGAAAGAGGGCAGCGTTGGAGCCAAGGTGTTCTTTTTCAAAGCTGTGCTATCGGGCCATAAGCACTTACCTCTGGAGAAGAATTCATTTGCCTGGGTGAAAAAGGATGAACTCCAGGACTTCCTGAGGCCAGCGTACCTGAAACAAGTCAGGCGGTTCATTATGGCCCTCTAATATGGGAAGGCATGGACATTATGTTGAAAAACAGACCACAAGTTAATGCTTTTAATATTTTTGGACCGTGATTCCATGAGGACCCTATTCCTACTCAATATAAGTGATGTTCATATTGTTGTATAGGTACACTTTATTGCCATCTGCCATGTTTATGTGTATTTTTTCTGCCTGTAAATGGAAACATATGACAATTACTACAATATTAAAAGTAAATTAAGAATATGCATAATCTAAAAGCTGTGTAAATTAGTGTTCTGTTGATCTACGGTATGGTTTGTTAGGATGGGATAGTATATGAAAATCTGGAAACTTGGAGAGCAAAAAAGTTTGAGAAAATCGCCTTTAAAGCTGTCGATGTAAAGTCTTTGGCAAGTCATATTACTTAACAAAAATGTATCTTTTTATCAGAAGGCAAAATCAGACTTTATTACAAGACAACAAAGAAGAGGTGACTGCAAAACATCTGAATCTTTCTTTGTACTATCTCTATCATCTACAATTTACAATTATCTTGTAAAATATAGCATGAAACAATTTTCCAGCAGGTCCAGGTTGTTATGTTGTATGTTACTCGTATACTTCTTTATCGGTGTATGTGTGTTGTCCTTTAAAAACTACCACTTGGGGGCAGTAAATGGACAAAGAATGAGGGACAGACCATCCAAGGGGAACTTCTCCTCCCTTCATGAAAACTCAAAGGATATCCAATTATGCTTTTGGCCGGTATATTTCTGTCTTGTCAAATTTAAATGCCTTGTATTTGGGGTTTCTCTTATGCACTTTTTTGTTTTTCTCACTTGCTCAGTTGTCAAATAGCCATTGACTTTTGTGCTGTGCTGGTGGAAATGGGGATTAGTAATACTATGAATTATTTAGGCACCTTGATTATGTAGGTCTCTAAAAATTGGCTGTAGACAGTCATTTCTGCCAGCGTTTTGGGATTTGGAGGAGAAATTACTTTCAAAATACCTCATAAATAGTGCAGTTGTGGGCGTTGCAGTCGGAGACTTTTTTTTTTTCTAAGCACACACTTAAGAAAGACCCGTTTTTGTGATATATGGCTTCTTTGGAAAAACATCAATAGTCCTTAAAATACGCTTTATTGTCTTTATCTAAAAATGATCTCTTATTTTGTTCGGGGGTAAAAACATGACCCAGATTTTTCTTGACAGTTTTTGTGAGATTAAATGTCAATGCAAGAGCGTTCAGCGTTTCTTTGTACGCTGAAGCTATGCACACCCTATAAAAAGTACTTTTATGATGTTTAATTCTACTTGGCATTCACCTTAATTAAGTAGCAGCAGTTCGTGGGTCACTGGTGACTGCAATGCCTCTCCATTCGTTAATCAATTGGACTGACTAAGCTTGCTACAGACATGAATATTTACATCTATTTAGCTTTGGACTAGGAATATTCAAGGAAAACTTGCATTAAATGAAAATGAATTAATCATTTGCAAAAGTATTATAGCAGATGACAGCAATTTAAGACTTGCGTTTACGTGGATGTGTTTCACTGGCACCTCAGTGTTTCTCCGTTTTTCTTTCCAAACTACATGCTTCTTTCGGCATGCAGTCTTGTGGTTTTCCTGCAGAATTTTCTTGCATTTTGCACTTTTCATACCCTCTCATGCCTACAAGGTCTTGCTCTAGAAAAGTATCACAACATAACCATACTTTACAAAAGATATGTTGCATTTGGCTGAGGGGTGTTTAGTTTTATGCTTTATTGTGGTCTCTTCAGATGACAGAAACATCTCTTCCAGCTGGTCTTGGTGACCTCCCTCACTAGTGTCCTCCACGGTCGCTCGCTTTTTGAGGACAGCCAGCTGTAGGTGGATTTACAGCACTGCCATGCTCTTTCCATTACTTAATTATTGATTAAACTATACTCCAAGGGATATTCAATGACTTCCAGAAGTCTTCTTGTAGCTCTTCCCTGACTTGTGCTTTTCAATTACTTTTCTGCTGAACTGCTCAGAGAGTTTTTTTTTGTCTTGATGTAAGTTCTGCCACAATATTGACTCACTATAAGTTTTAGCTCCCAGATAAGAGTTGCTTTTATAACATCAGCTGAAACTCTGCACACAAGTCATATTAACTATTGATTTATTTACGTGTCATATTAAGGGGTTGAATACTTATGAAATGAAGTAGTTTGGAATTTATACTCATTATTATTGGAAATGCCTTAACACAGTGTTTTTCTGTTGATCGGTGTCAAAAAAGCCTAAAGACGTCCAATGTGATTCATTGCTCTAAAGCCACTAAACATGAAAAAGTCTTTTGTAAGCACTGTATCTCAAGTCTGCCATTAATCCAGATATTGGCATATTGTTCTAGTTTTATTAGTTCAGGTATACATACGCTGCTCTATGCGCCTAAGCGTACTCAAGACGCTAGTGTCTAACCTAATAAAGGTGAGAATAAAGAACATTATGCATGTTTGCTGCTAAGACATTTCGACCCAAATCCCATTTCAAATTAAATTGGCCACATTTAGCCCATAAACACGTTTTACCTCAACAGCTTAATTTATAATTGAAGGTTAAAACGGGGGCTCAGAGGTCTTTAGAGACATCTAAATGGAGCCGGGAAAGCAATAAATGGGTGCGAGTACGAACCTTCCCTCCCTTTAAAGACCTCAAGCGCTGAGCTCAGCTGTATGAGATCAGGTGAGGTTATTGAGGGGATGTACAACAATTAGCTGATCAGCATGTTTTGTCCACGCTCACGTCTCACATCTCTATCACGGTGCTTTGTCATGTCTGAAAGGATTAAACATCCTTTGACGATATTAGAATTGATATTTCCTCTGCACTTTTTCCTCTCCTGTTTGTTTGTTGTTAGACACCAAATCCCATTTCAAATTAAAGTGAATGACTGCCCTTAAAAAACAAAGCCTGAAATCAATCAACCATTTATAAAAAGAGAGCACAATGCAAAATCTTTGGCTGTACGTAACGAAGTCCCCAAGAAGAAATTTAACCCCAGTTAACCTAACACGGTTTCCATTTGCTTTCTTTTGTAATCCAGAAAAGCCAATTTAATTGAACAAGCAAAGACTCTATTGGACTATAAAACTTTAGCAAAGATATTGAAATGCTTATCCCAGAGCCAATAGTTTTTGATGCCAAGAAAAAAAAATGATAAAAAAATGATGAAAAAATATTTTTTTTGTGAGTGACCCCTTTACATACAACATAAAGCCAGATATTTATTTTAATTTCAAGACTCATTTATACTGTGTGAGAAGTGCACTCAAGTCAACTTATATTTATATACCTATATATTAATAAAATTCTACACACAATTAGGTGTGATGAAAACCATTTTCACTGTTACACTATTGTTGTCTTATTAAAAATATAATACACATTTGAAATATTTTCCACTAGAACTAGAATGTTAATTTTACATAATGTTATTCTGTATATACTACATACACTACATACACATTTTACAATTCATTAAGATAAACGTTAAAATAAAAAAAAAAATCTTTATATAATGTGTTGACTTCTACAGTTTTTTTTTTTTTTTTTTACATTTTCTGCAGATCCTTTAGCACCCTCTTGAGGTCCCTGGACCCAATTTGAAATTTCTATGGTTCAATAAAAAAGAATTTCACTGCTGTTTATAACTCATTTCCAAAGCAAACTTGCACTACTAAAGAAGGACCATACAGTATGTGCTGGGATTTTCTTTATCATATCAAAATGAATGGTTAGCTTGACATTTCAGTGACAAAGTGACATAAAAAAAAGAGTCATTACACCACTGAGGCAAATCTGACACTGAATATCCTTCACTGAAAAACCAACATAAAATGTATCACTGAAAATAGGTTCCTTGAGCACAAAGCAAATGGTGTCATTAGGTGTCATTACCAGTTATAGTCAGTGATTTGTTGCTTTTTCATATCTGCCATTAGGTCAGCTCTCAAACACTGTGCTGCTCCTTTGAAAAGTCATTACTATTGGAAGAAACCAAGATGGGTATGACCCCCTTGGCAAAAAAGCTTCTGGAAATTGCCCCATCCATCATAATTACACCTATTGGGCAGCGCTAAGAAAGACAGGGGGGAGCGAGCCCCTTTTCTGACCTGATACGGATCCGGTGAATAGGAAGACCGAAATTGAACTGAAATCCCTTTAGGGGTAATGGAGGGATTAGGAATGTTTGAAGAAATCCCTGTTAAAGCCAGAACTGGATTTTTCAATGGCTTAGGGATTTTTTTCCCCATTTTTCTGTATAAAGTCCATCTGATGTTCTTAATTGATACCAACCATTTACCAGTTTATTGTCTCCCTCTCGAGCATCTTTCAAGACAATCTAACCATGTGTCAATGGCATAAGCAATTATTCAAAAGTGTTGGTAAATGTAAAATGTTTGTGTCTGAAATGGCTGAAACACTGTCAATGAATTGCCGGATTTAGCTTTGAATCACAATAGAATCATAATTTAAAAAAAAATAAGATAGTTGCTCCACACCAGTCTGTCCAAATGGTGCAATTACTTTTTGCACTTGCTTGTTGTGTTAAAATTAAGCCATAGGAGCCAGGAAAAGGCACTGAGGGTCATCAATCAATTAACATGCAACAATTCACATTAGCATTCAAAAACACTCTGGTGCCACACAAAATGCATAATTAGTGAGAAACATATGGCTGCATCATACATGGCTTACCTTTTCAGTCCCTCCAAGTAAAAAAGTATATTAAATGTTTATGCACACTGTTCTGGGGTAGCCAAGCACATTCAACTGATTCAAGACAGCATTAGGTCATAAACGTCATTTTTAGGTAATGTGAATGTCATAATTAAATTTCACTTTTCCATTTGACCCAATAATAGACTTCAAATTCATTCTATTTACTTGTGATGTTTTTATTAAATTTTTTAATTTTCTTTCTAAAGGCACCCATTCGCTTCAGAGGATGAGCAAATGATGAAATGCTAAATGTACCCAAATCTGTTCAGATTGAGACAAACTCATCTACAGCCGAGAGTATTTGCGACTAATTTTAATGTATTGGTAAACTATTACTTTATAAATATTTTTCAGTTGTTTTAGTTTTATCTTGTTGTATTTATTTATTTAAATTTAGCAATATTTATTACAGCTTACTCCAGAACATACACTGAATATACACATTGCATTAGAAAAACCAACTGTATTGTATTCATGCTCTGACACCTGAATGTTTACCAAGATGGTCTATCCTATCAGACACAGTCAAGACATAAAGTTCCTGCAGTTCAAACAGTAGGGCTATGTTCTAGAAACAGCATGTTCCCAGGGAATGCATGATAAACGGCATACTTTGTATGCAATGCTTTGAATAGAAGTCTGTAACATGTGAAATGTAACAGCAAGATAGCTGGATAAAGGAAGTGTGCGCCATAAAAACCTTGGTGCACTTTTTAGTGAGACATGAAATATGTACCAACAAGTACATATCACTGCAAGAATTAACACTGAGGCAGTAAAACTCAGACACCTTTTCAATTAATAAAGTGTACCCTAATTTTTGCACATATACTTGAAGAATATCATGTTATTACTTGAAAACAGTATTAATTTGCTGGAATATTTGAAAATAGATGATTTTGAACTTTAGCATTACACATATCCAGTTCGGTAGCTCATGGAGTACAGAGATGTACTTGAGAGGCGATGAGTTCCGGTTTAAATCCTGTTTAACTATAGTTCAACAAAACAGTTAAAATCAGTGTAAAATAAAGTTGAAATTACACTGTTGCATCAATAAATGTGTTTCTGTATCAGTTTTGCATTTGTTAACAGGTTTAAGGATGGATTCGGCATAGGGCATATTTCCAACATTTTAGCGCCACTGCTATGGAGATATCTCTTTAAAACTGTGGGGAAACGTGCACAGAGGTACATATTTTTGGAGACCAAGTTGCCCATTAAATAATCAGGATACACATCCCACAAAGATAAAGTAAAAAGACAAGTAAAACAACTTATGCTGACAACAAATAAAAATAGTAAAAAGAGTGAAAAATATTCTGAAGAAAAAAGAAGAAAGAAAGTGCTTTATTTAAATTAAACTAACTTATTTGTGACCTCCCACACACCCATAGGATTTTCAAATAATCCCATTTGTTAAGAGATGTGCACACATTTCCCTTGTAAATGAGGCTAAATAAAAGAGATACAGAGATGGTAGCTTTCCTGTTGTTTGTGTTGGCTCATTAAGACGAAAATCTTCAGATAGCTGCAAAAAGAAAAATCTTCTCATCTCAGATGCATATTACATCATGCCTTACCTCAAATAACTGAACCATTAACAAAGGCATCATGTACTGTAATCCATAATTTGACAGCCCTGGTGGATTAATGAAAGCAATTGGCCTTGCTGTTAAACCCTCATATGTTTTTACGAATTGTAATGCGTTTCGCTGGTCAGGATGATATAATGAGTACTCAGTATGGACCATTAGACATCAAAGCACACAAGGTTTGCAACCTATGCAACATTTCCAGTGGTGAGAAATTATTTAGTAGCGCAGCACTGAAATGAAACCAAATCACGTGCAGCCTCTTTAAAGGTGATTATCTAACTACTACTGTTGGATTTGTTGTCATAAGTCAGTAAATATTGGAACATGAAACAGCCAAAGCAATTTCACAGGTTAATTGAAAGTTTACCGACATCGCCCTTTCTGCAATTTTATGTCCAGTTCTAGTTTAATCACCTCCAAAATCCACTGTGATAACACTAATAACCAGTTTTCACTCCAATATCATCTTCTCCCTAAGGATTATCAGAGTCCTTGAGAAATCCACTCTCACTAGAAGGAGATCACATAATTAGATCTGTCTGTTTAATGCATTCATGATATAGGCTAGATGGTGTGAGGTGTTAAAACCATGTGCACGTAATCACAGATTGTGCTCCTTGGTGCCTTTTTAAATGGTTTATTTTCTTTTGTGGTCTTGTTTTCTGCCTTTTCCCATATGGTTGCATTGATTAGGTGGCATTTGTGAGTCAATAGATCACTATAGATTTGAATGATTGCTGTGTGGCTCTCTTAGCTGCTGCTCCATCACAACCGCTGGGCCTTGTTTCTAGGTGACAAGGAATCAATATGCACTTCACACTACAGCTCTCCAGAGCAGTTTGTTTGTCATCAGTTAGTTCGGTCTGTGTGAAAGCGGTATTTCAAACTAGATTGTGGAATAAGAAATGCTGGAACTGGTATGAACAGCAGTTCATCCTAAATTATAAAAAAGCGAACCGCTACTGATTTTGCATCTTTGCACACTCCTGGTTATGTATTATATTTCTCACAGCTCCTCCAGCCTGCATAAATTTGCATTCACTCTTTAATTTTATGCACTACCTCATATGACTGGAGATAGATTAATAATATAGTCCCAATATAATATAGACAATCTGTTTCTGGCAGATTGTCATTTGGCAACACTGGATTGGCGAACCTCCTGTTTTGTGTCAGCTTTTTCCTAAGGCCTATATATCTCGACAAGCTAATGATCCAATTATGTGTCTGTCTCAAAAATCTTTTTTCAAATTTTTTTAACTTAAGGTTCTGTCAATCACAGAATGACCTTTTATGGCTTTAAAGGAACAGTTCACCTCAAAATGCAACTTGTGCATCAATGCATCCTCTGCAGTGAATGGGTGCCATCAGAAAGAGAGCCCAAACAGCTGATACAAAACATCACAATAATCCACAAGTAATCCACAGGACTCCAGTCAAATCACTTCACGTCCAATTATCCATAATCCAAATATATATATATATATATAGTACAGGCCAAAAGTTTGGACACACCTTCTCATTCAATGTGTTTTCTTTATTTTCATGATGATTTACATTGGTAGATTCTCACTGAAGGCATCAAAACTATGAATGAACACATGTGGAGTTATGTACTTAACAAAAA
>JAUCMT010000134.1:6824568-6835369 GCA_032357475.1 Enteromius thamalakanensis
AAGGAGGGGGCTAAATTATGTCAGTAACACCTGACTTTCTTACAAATAACTGCTAAATAAAGTAAAATAAAGTGCTACATAAAAAGGAGGGAGTCTCGCCCAGGGAACAATTTAGTGTAGAACCGCCACTGGTCACAATTAAAGTATATACTTAGCTATTAATTGCTATAACTTTAGAAAACGCCACATTACAACCATACCTTCAAATATTAAAATGAATTTTAACTTTAAGATATAATGCATTACAATACTTTAATAATACTTTAATAATGAATTATGCACAAAGGTATGGTGTTGTTTACTTTTTTCAGTGTAGAAACAACAAACAACATTAATCCAGGAACATCATGTCAGGGTTTATCTCTTTTAGAAACATAGCTTTTATTTAACATGTTGGCTAAGCTTTTTTTCACCTGGTGCACAACTAATGGATAGGCGTTCTTTTTTTTACCGTAGATCATTGTGATACTCTCATTACTACATTTTTTCCCTTCCGTGCCAGTAAGGAAAATGTCTACCTGTGACCTTTGATGTCTGTCAGAGTCTCACAAGCAGAGCAACACATGATTTTCAAACAGGCTAAGCACTTCATGAATGGGCTAAAAAGTAAAAGATCCTGTGTTTACCTTTGAGGCACGGACAGAGCAGATGGACATGCTAATTGCGTGCTCATTAAGTAATACGGTCAGGAGCTTCAGGAACAAAGATGATGACTGCTTGTGTCTTTATTCAGTTGTGGCTCTCAGAGGATTAAAGGGGCCACTTTTGAAGCTGTAAAAGCCGATGGAAATAAATAACAGTCAGTAACAGGCAGCATTTTCAAAAGACAAAACATCGATTAAGGCTATGTGAAGTAAGTTAAATATAGTACAACTACTGAAATGTTAGACCTCCTTGACTCTGATAAGTCTGAGTTTTGTTAAAATAACAAAACACACAGTATTCAGTGGATAAATTAATCTTTAAACAGTTAAATTCATATAAATTAATAAAATGTAACATTTTTTATTTCCATAACCATTCATAACCATTTTGATTTCCAAAAATGGAACCATCAATGCTATATATAACCTTTATTTTTAAGAGTTTGTATAAAAAAAACTATTTTGTGAATTAGAAAAAAATAGCTTGAAGAAAATAAGCTTATTTTAGTACTGTTAAAATGTTTATTCTTTTTATTGAGAGATTATTTTTAAGCATGTGGCAGTCCCTTAATTTTTCTCCTTTGATTTTAGGGTAAAATATGACCTTTTATGAAATATCTTGCAATAACAATAATATATAAGTAGTTTATTTCACATTTCTGGTACACTTTTGTTGTTGCTTGACTGATAGCACGCTTCTTAATCTCAGCCGAATTTCCATCACAATGAAATCCCCAGCTCGTAAAGAAACCAGCCTTTTAATTCCAGACATCGACTTGAGTAATACTTTAGGGTTTTTATGCGTCCTAAACGTCCTGTGTTTTAAATGACCGAGCGCAGCCTGGGTGGCCAGACGTTGTGTCTCCACAGCCCACATATCAACAAGAGCCTAATAAATTTGAAGGAACCATTGTAGGGAAGGAGGAAAGGTCATATACTCGTGGGAGGGTGGGAAGACTCTCCCTAATTAAGTCATTCTCCTCTACATGATTCTCCTTTCCCAAAATGTCACTTTCTTCACCAAGCCCCCTCCTCTAACATTCCATTCAATTAGGGCAAAATTTTATGTGTTCATTTGAACATGACTCAGATCGGCACTAGGATATTTCCAACAAAATGACTTCACTGTAGGGCTGAGTGATCTTATGTGTGAAATACAGATAGACATACAGAAGTAGTCTAGTTATAGTAGTCTAATTGCTTTTCATAGGTCATTTTCTTTTCATATTTCATCATATTACACACTAAAAAGTTTTTTTAAGGTAAGTTGTTGCAATCAAATTCAATTTTTTTTAACAATTTTACTTGACTAACTTTCAACTCAATTTATTTATATATAGCTAAAATAAATTTGTTTGTAAATAATTTAAAAAATTTTTATATATATATATATATATATATATATATATATGTATATATATTTTAATGGAACTTGATCTATACTTATTTCTTTATTTAAATGATTTTCGGCATAAAAGGAAAATAAATAATTTTGACCCATGCAATGTATTTTTGGCTAATGCTACAAATATACACCAGTACCTTAAGTGGTCTGGTTCACAAATATGGGTTATGAGTGATTTGTGACAACGACATTGCTATAAATTTTTTTTACATAACATTCATTTTTCCAAATATTAATATTTTAGCTTATTCTTTTTTTTTGGTTTTGTTTTGGGGGTTGTTTTAGCTTTTTTATTGCATAAATTGTTATTTAAATAAGTGCTTGTTGATGCATCATTTATGTGGAAATACAAACTGAATTTAGAAAAATGTATTGCATATATTCATTGAATCTAAAATGACTTATTCTCGGTTTCTAGTTTCTTTCACTTTAGCTATAAACATGCATTTTAATTTAAAGTCTGTATTGAACACGCTGGCTATATACAGTTCTGCCTGAACTAATTATCATGCACTGCACATGCTGTCATGTAAAGCACTCTGGAGCCAATAACACAAATGCCAAGCAAATAAAGTTAGACAAAGAACAGTTACTGTAAATGCAGTTAATAGGACATTTAGATGCATTACAGCTGCCTTAGAAAGATATTAGCCTACATATGCTAAATATAACATGCATTATGGAATATTGGACAGGTTTTGAATTGTACATTAGTGGATATAAAAAGAAGGATGTTGTGTCATTTTTATAATTTTATTCATGATGTAACAGCTATTTATGGAAGGACTACTAGTAGGCTGAATACAATTAATGGCAATTAGAACAACTGTATCATATTATAATCTGTTTTATTATGACAATATTAAAATTACCTCAAAATCAGTACGTTCAAGTACAGTTATGTTTAGTAAACCCCTGAGATCCCGCACTGATATAAAGAGTTTCTGCCCAGTGAACCCCAATTTCTTTTTGTGGTCTTACTGATTTGTTGTTTCTTCTGACAGATCACTTTACTCCATCCCAACACTTAAGTGGACTCACCAGAGAATGACATAACTGCTTTTATCTAGCCCTAAATGTTTTAGTCAGACTAGTCAGACTCCAGCATGTATTGTTCATCGAAACAACAATGTTGGTAAAATGGTCTATTCTTATAGCTTCTATTTACAGTTGCATGTTACAGTCAATTTCTCAAATGTGAGATGCTGTTTTCTCAAACACCGCAGCCGTGAATGATGTAAAGTGATATCATGTATGACTGTTTGCTTTAAAATTTATGGTCAATTAGTGCTCCATCATCAGTTAAACAATGAAAGCTGTAATGGCATTGAACATGGTTTGTTTCTAGTGACTTGTGCACCACCTGACTCCCAGAAGTCACGTATAGCTTGCCAATTGGACTGGAGCTGGTGATATTGCAGCTCTTGCCATTTTTGTGCAAAATGTGCGTGAGATGGCCAGTGAACAGCCTGTGAGCTGCCCACAGATTTGAATGTAGCTATGTAAGCAGATTTTAGAGGCTGTGAAAGCTTTGCAAACAACCCTGTAAGATATGCAGAACACACATCATTTAGCCTTTGCAGGTGATAAGCTAATAGCTGTGGTTGGGTACAGAGCGGGAATGCAGAGGGGTCTGTCCACTAACATGATACTCTGCTTGGATTAATTGCTGCTTTTGCTAAAGGTTGAACATTACATCCTTTTGTTTGTTACACCGCTTTGGAAGCTCTCCGTCTTTCTTTGGGGTTTTAAAACGTTAAAAGCATTACAGTATTACAATATTATATCTTTTTTTTAATCAATTTTACATGAAAAAAAAACAACAACCTTGTCTCATAAAAATATGTGCCTCGGTGCACTTTACTGCTCATTTCGGCGCAGTTTCAAAGAGAAATGTCCATTGAATGGCGCTAAAACCGGCTCAATACATGAACCCTGGCATGTTGAAATCGGTATGTATTGAGGCGGATCAGAATTTAAATATATCCGTTAACTGTATGCTATATCATATTGGAAATATGCTCTACATCAAAAAAAAAAATTTTCTTTTGGAAACTGTAGTGATATGTAATTATTGGTACATATTTTGTGTCTCGCTAAAAAGTGCACCAAGGTACGTTTATGCCATGAGACCAAGTAGAAAAAAATTAAATAAAGATGCAATTTACATTGTTAATGTCCTTTGCAAATGTAAAAAAAGTGAACAATTATGCTATTAAGGGATTCAAATCAGTAACATCTTACATTTAATACTGTGCCTTTTTAATAAAAAAAGAAAAAGTGTCAAGAGTTGTCTGACTTCATTTTTGTTAAACGTCCCATCTGGGTTTTATTCCATGAATAAATTATCCGTTAAGAAGTACTTCATCATTTACTGATAAACGGCAGAATGTCTTGGGATCTTGTGCATCTTATGTTGGTGCTACTTTATGAAAAGAAAATAAATGTTCTACTATGACTATGTAAAACAGTTTTCAAATACTGCATGATTGATAATTTATTCCTTCTGTATTTTATTACTGATGGTCTGCCCTGCTTGTGAATTCTGCCATGTTTTGCACACAAATTTGCTTGTCAATCAGCAGCAGCAGCACAAGCTTTCTTTTCATATTCTAAAGAATTTATGTTTTTGCTCATGTTTTGTACATACTATCTGGGTTTTATGTAGCTTTTTCATGAAACAGCCTTTAAAGTAGTTTGTGTCTTCAACGTGACAATTTTGGCAAAATTTATCATTGCAACACTCACCAATGGATTCATTGCGTTGAATGGGTGCCATCAGAATGAAAGTGCAAACAGCTGATAAAAACAATACACAAGTAATTCACAAGACTCCAGTCCTTCACTTAATATCTTATGAAGTGAAAAACTTACCAGTGAAAATAGTCCAAAACAGGTCAGAATAAAACATGGATTTGTGCTAAGCAGCAGTGGATGGAATTGATTTATTTTCTTTGAGGAAGCATTAGTGTGGGTTATGTACTCATATTTTGCCTGTAAGTTAAAATTTTCTTAGTGATGGAAACTTTTCACTAATTAATTGACATTAATTAATAAACTGCAGTGTGGATTATTGTGATGTTTTTATCAGCTGTTTGGAAATTCTGACGGCACCCATTCACTGCAGAGGAACCTTTGGTGAGCAAGAGATATAATGGAAAATTTGCATCTGTTCCAATAAAGAAACAAACCTATTATTGCAAGAGCATAGTGCTGCTTTACCAGGTAGCTTTCATGCTGGAATCTGTCAGTGGTAGCCAAAGATGATCTATAGTGAGTCACTATAATTGCAATATGGCAGATATATGACACATAAGTCAAATGTATTGTTTTCTCTGTGGGTTTAAAGTAATATCCCCTCAAGATTTCTGTCTTTTAAATAAGATTAGAGCGTATTGATCCAACCCAGCTCACGTGCTTCGTTCAGTCAGCAGCTTGGATTTTGACAGACAGTTACGGGCTCTGGGCTTGACACCATGTGTACACAGGTAAAGACAGCCATTCCAAGCCGCTGTCACTCATTCCAGTCCGAAGCGTTTTATCACAGCCGTGAGCTCAAGCTCATCACTGTCGACTCAAACTCTGGGGGATTGTGGAAAGATGTCTTCCATTCACACCCTGTCCGCTCACTGCTGGGGTCATCTTGTTTTAGCCTGCTTTCTCAACAACAGCTGATAGTTGATTCTGCAACACAGAACAGGATGTGTTTCATCTCAGACAATGAAAAAAAGAAAGTTTGTTGGTGTACTCAACATTGTTCAGTCTCAGTTGGGCAGCCTGGTTAACATAATTGCAGAAAAATTTGAACAAAAACTGAACTCGCGGTGACATTTATTCAAGTTGTTGTTTCTGAGATGTTTCAGGCAGTGAGCTAAGTTGTTTACATGACTGGTTCAGTGCTGCAAATTTGCACATATAATCACATTTTTATTTCCATTTTTGTTTTTTTCCCACAGTAACTGTGACTTTCTCTGCGTATAAGAAGCAATCACACTTTTATTGAATTGCAGGCTGCAGATGCATTCATCTTCACTGTTTCTGAATCATTTCACTTTCCTCAACATGTAAGCTGAAATTTGAGAAATAAATGTTAAGAAATAAAAGTTAAGTTTAAAACTAATATTTGAATATAAATGTGAAGCTGAAGCAACATGCATGAATCATTATGACATGCAGGCTTGCCAGTTACACTTTAAGATTTAGACCATACCCCCTTTATTTTTTATAAATCTAATTGTAATCAATTAATTAAAATGAATGAATTTACACATATACCATGGTTGAGTAAAATATGCAAGTATTTGCAGCATGCAGTACTGTATAAATGCAGGTTTCATGCATGATATTATGCTCAAAGCTGTTCATGTATCTGACGGAACTAATTTAAACCCACAGAGGCCAAACCGGCCAGAGCTCTTCTGTCAGGTTAGGCCTCCAGACAGTAGGACACTGGCGTTGTCAAATCTCTCTTTTTTTGGCCATATCGGTCAGCTTGGCAGAGATGATGCTAATAACTAAAAGAGGAAACTATGTGGGCAGTGTGATTTAATTTCAAATCCCACCACTATTCAATCCATTCTTTATAGTTCACAGCTGACTTCTAGATTTTTTATTTTTTATGCCAGACAGTCAGTCACGCAAAGCCATGAGAAGCCTTTACAGTGATTTCTCCTACAGTGACCATACATGTTCTGGCCAGAATAAATTGCCTAAAATGTCTAGGCTTTGGCTTTTTCCCCTGTTTACATGCTCTATATAGTCCTATATTATATGTGTGTGTACCTGCATTACTTTGACTGTTCTCTTTTGATCCCATTTTCTTTGCATGCTACAGTTGGTCAGTTATGTAAAATGTCTGCATGATATTGGTTAAACTACTTTGCAGTCATTACCTGGGTCACAAACTAGGTAATTTTTGGCAATTTAGAAATCCAGGCCTCGACATGTCTTGGAAAAAGAAGACATGCATGGTTACTAATTTCCCCATTACTATTTCTTCCATGATTAAGGCGAGACACCACAGGCAAAATCATTGTTTTTTTATGCGGTGGTCAATTTTGAGATTTTAGGCTACTTTAGTCCCTCAAAATGTGTTCTTTAGAAATACTATAAAGAAAATGTAAAAAAAAATACGTTAAAATTATTATTTTATAACATTGTGTTTACTTGTGACCATAACTTTCTTTTGTTTATAAACAAAATGAAAAAATAATTTTGCACCTGGCTTTATCCTATATTCAGATATATGTACCAGAAATATATGCAAATTTCCGCAAATTTAATAAGATATTGCCTCTTTTGCATATTTAAACATAAAAAAAAAACTTGCAATACATTTTTTTCTTTTATTCATGTGAGTAATCAACTTCTAAAGATTCATGGTCGTATTTGTAAGTTAAAATTTTTACCCTATTCACCTGTAGTGTCTCGCCTTAAGCCTTAACGGTGGTGAAATTACTTAAAGGAATAATTCACCTAAAAATGAAAACTCATCATCATCATATAAAAATCATCATTTACTCACCCTAAGTTGTTTCGAATCTGTATCAATTTTTTTGTTCTGCCGGACACAAAGGAAGATATTTTGAAAAAAAAAATGTTTGTACCAAGTCTGTTTTGGGTCACCATTGCTTTCCATAGTATTTTTATTATTTACTATGGAAGTCAATGATGACCCAAGACAGCTTGGTTTACAAACTTTCTTCAGAATATCTTCCTTTGTGAAATTTATACAGATTTGGAACTACTTGACAGTGAGAAATAACGACAGAATGTTCATTTTTGGGTGAACTATTATATATTATAATGGTGGGCCGTTATCGGCGTTAACATGCTGCTTTAATGTGAGACTCTTATTGCGCGAAAAAAAAACATATTGTCGTTAATCTATTCACAAAGTTGTGTTGGGAGCTGGGTCTATTCTACCAAGCTATGATGACTGACACTTTCACCTTAATATTTTAGCGCAGATGTATTCCTAGCCGAATTGCACTGTAGCCCGGCCTATTTGGACGGGACTAGTTTTCCAAACTTCTGTACTTGTGAGCTTCGATTCTTATCACCTGTCGTGATCTGGGCATCACAGAGATCACACACTCTGTATGCGTGCATTGCTATAGTCATTCACATTGATTACTATTAATACCATGGTGAAGCTAAATGAAGCTAGTCCAGCAAAATTATTTAATGTTAATGTGTGGTTACTTTAATTCAACTATTATGGTTTTTATTTGTAGTAAACCCATGTTTAATTTTGATAATTAAAACATATGTAACCGAGTGCAGAGTAATCTTACCTGATACTGATATTACAATAGCCAGTCTTAACAGTTTACGTGATCTGGCTCTTTAGTTGTATTAATTAATTAATTTATTTAAAATATCAAGATATACTAAACGTGTATGCGTTAATAGTGTCTACGGCATATCCTGTTGGCCAAAACACACAAGAAACGCGTTGTAAAAAATAATACCACAGACATCTCATTCGGACTCAAGAATTATCACAGAGGTTGTGAGAGAAAAACACAGACATGGCAGATTCGGATGGGATTAAAATCACCAAGTACGTCTGTGAAACAAAACATTCTCTAACGACCCCCTGAAAAACTAGTCCCGTCCGAATAGGGCTTTACTTTTAGTCATTATTTATGTAGCACACATTTTCTGAATGCCTTTGGCAGAATTCAAATGAGACATTTTAATCTCGATTATTCTAGATATAAAATAATTAATCTATGCCCACCCCTAATTATATTATATATTTAATATTAACAGTCACAATGACTTAATATGATCATAACAATAAACAATTCTTGTTTACACATGTATATGTATACAAAAAATAGCTACTCATCATCACGATCACAGAACACAACTATTTTAAGCATTGATAATAATAATAAATGTGTTTTGTAATACTATTTGTAATAATTATATTATAATAATATTGTAATACTATTTCACAGTTGTTTTTATTGTGTTTTGAACAAATAAGCGGCCTTGATGAGCTTAAGAGTATAGCGTTAAGTATGTCGTTCTGGTTGATCTCACTGATTCAGTGCGTCTAATTATGTGAGGAAAACCAAATCTCTAGCCGATCGAACAGATCAAGGCAGCCCACTGATTGAGTTTTGCAGGGGCGTGCAGCTTTGCTCCAAACACCGTGACCCTGTGCCAGTTCAACATTGCCATCTGCCCCTGTCTCTCAACTCATCAGAGCAGCTGAAGGTGGTTGGCCCAGGTGCCAGGGCACGGCGGATCCGTGGATGACAGCTTTGAGCTGCTGTGAGATGTCGGCATTCTGCCAGGTCTGGGCACAGTGACAGTTCAGCATTCATTAGTGCCCCTCACACCTCTGTCGTTCACGGGACCCTCTAGTATCTGTCCATATCTGTGCATTTGAAGGTATAAAATAGGGTTGGTGTGTCACAGTATACACCAGGATTTGGCAGAAAAGAGTCAACTGCCAGAGAACGTTCAAAAGTGCATTGATGAAATTTATATGATTTTTAAATGCTTTTGAATGAAGTTTCTTAATGCTCACCAAGACTGCATTTATTTGATCAAAATATTATTTCAGTTACTAATAAAAATAGATAATAATAAATTAAATGTATTTTATGTTTATTTTGATATTAAAATAAATATAAAATACATTTAATTTATTATTATCTATTTGTTTTATTAACTGAAATGTATTTATAATAAATAGGATAGCAGTTTTATATGTTAATATATTTTTTAATGTAATTAATTCATGTGATGCAATGCTGAATTTCATTACTTAAGTCCAGTTTATTTAGTACCAGTTAATTTAATGCATCCAAGTTGTGTGAAATATAAATAAATGTATAAATAACTAAACTAAACTAAAAACAAGAAATACAAATTTTCCTGCTAATATAACTATTGTGATGTGTGTGATATAAAATGAAAGCTTTTAGTTCAGAGAGTGGGAACAATCTATAAAATGCACCAGTCCTTGTTAGCATGGGTCATGAATATTAATTAGGTAACATTGGCCCAATAGTCATAAATTATTTTCTGAAAAGCTGCTTACACTGCAATATATATATATATATATTAATCAGTACATTTGTCATGTATTCCTGTAAAAATATCTAAACATACAAAATACATTTGTGAGAATCGATTATATATTAGTATTTATTGCATGTATTATTTATTTATTTACGTATTAAGAATGTTTCAGTGCTTTTTTTTAATCAATGTTGTCAAAGACAATTATTATTATTATTTGTATTGTGGATGTGGAGAGAGGTTTCCGTTTGGTCTGAAATATTCAGTGTTTTTGTTTGCAAAACTCAGCTCTTAAATTGTAATGACTATTTCACACAAAGTTGGAGGGGCAAAAAGCCTTTTTATGCCCAGTTATAAAAGCTGATTCTACCTTGCCGTTGCCGCCCACTGCTAGCAAAAGCAGAACACATTTTAGCAAAGTGTTGATTCCTTTGTCGGCCTTTGGGGAAAGTGAACAGGTGACTTTTATAGACAATGCTTTTGCTACTGCTGACGGCTGATGAGACTTCGAATGGATTTGTGAGTGTAATAGGAGAGCTATTGAAGGAGACAGCAGAGAGGTAGTTTCACCTGCTGGGTGCAGAGACCACCCGGAGGAATTGAAACACAGGCGATGCTTTATTTGGTCTGGCTGCAGTAGCAGCAGATCTTTCATGTCCCAAGTGTTTTTGTTCCCCATCCCTCGTCCCCCCCCCCCGCCGGAGCAGGG
>JAUCMT010000134.1:6851836-6863072 GCA_032357475.1 Enteromius thamalakanensis
TGACAACATAAACATCAGTTGAGGGCTGCAACTGCGCTTTTTAAACGAGAATATCCAGGCTGTACTACTGCTGTCAGCAATACGAGTACTTGAAATTAACGTGTTCTTAATGCCTGTAGAACATAAGAGAGCCATTTTATGATTATTACAATACATTTCTTACATACGGTTCCTTTAACAAAAACCCACCAATCTCAACAAATAAGAATACTCATGAGATTAATAAAAAACATTTTTTAGTGAATTGTTGGCCTTCTGGGAAGTATGTTAATTTACTGTATATGTACTTAATACTTAGTAGGGGCTAATTTTCTTTAATTATTGCCTCAATTCGGCATAGCATGGAGGAGACCAGTTTGATCACTGCTTAGGGGGTATGGAAGCCCAGGTTTCTTTGACAGTGGCCTTCAGCTCATCTGCATTTTTTTGGTCTCTTGTTTCTCATGTTCCTTTTGATGTTCCTCTCTATGGGCTTCAGGTCTGGTGAGTCTGCTGGCCAGACAAGCAAACCAACACCATGGTCATTTAACCAACTTTTGGTGCTTTTGGCAGTGTGGGCAGGTGCCAAATCCTGCTGGAAAATTAATCAACATCTTTAAAAAGCTAGTCAGCAGTAGAAAGAATGAAGTGCTTCAAAATTTCTTGGTAAATGGCTGCAGTGACATTGGTTTTTAAAAAAACACAGTGGACCAGCCCCAGCAGATGACATTTGCACCCCAAATCAACACAGACTGTGGAAATGTAAAACTTGACTTTATGCAACTTGGGCTATGAGCTTCTCCACCTTTCCTTCAGACTCTGGGACCTTGGTTTCCAAAAGAAATGCAAAACTTCATCTAAGTTTTTAGCTTTCATCTAAAAAAAGAGGACTTTGGACCACTGGGCAACAGTCCAGTACTTCTCCTTAGCCCAGGTAAGAGGCCTCTGACATTGTCTCTGGTTCAGGAGTGACTTAACAAGAGGAATACAACAACCGGAGCACAATTCCTTTCACATCTATGTGTGGTGGCTCTTGATGCCTTGACCCCAGCCTCAGTCCATTCCTTGTGAAGTTCACCCAAATTCTTGAATCAATTTGGCTTGACAATCCTTATAAGGCTGCGGTTCTCTCAGTTGGTTGTGCATCTTTTTCTTCCTCAGTTTTTCCTTCCACTCAACTTTCAGTTAACATGCTTGGATACAGCACTTTGTGAACTTCTCTGGCAATTAATGTTTGTGGCTTACCCTCCTTGTGAAGGGTGTCAACAATTGTCTTCTGGACATCTGTCAGATCAGCAGTGTTCCCTGCGATTGTGTAGTCTAATGAACCAAACTGACAGACTATTTTGAAGGCTCAGGAAACCATTGCAGGTGTTTTGAGTTGATTAGCTGATTGACATGTCAACATATTCTAATTTTTGTGGAGATTAACTGGTGTTTTTTTGTTAAATGTGAGCCTAAATCCTCACGATTAAAAGAACCAAAGACTTAAAATACTTTAGTCTGTGTGCACTAAATTTATTTAATACATGAGTTTCACAATTTGCGTTGAATTACTGAAATAAAAAAACTTTTTCCACAACTTTAAAATTTTTTGAGCTGCACCTGTAGAGGTTTCCTATAATTCGAAAAGTTTAGGCTCACAGTCATTGTATGGTGCTTGTACATCAGTGTATTATTTCCTCTGATTTTAGGCATTACTCGTGGGTAAGGTTAGGTTTAGGTGTAGAGATATGGTCAAGACCATATTTTTGCATTAAAATGTTGTTCCAGGGTCCATGTGGACCTAGGGACATATCGAACTTTACAAAATCAGGATTTGCATTTTTATCTCTTAGCAGATGTCCACCAGATGACACAAACCTTTCATCCAGATATCTTTTGACATCTCACTTTTGTCTTTTATGAAAACTACAGATCATACTTCTGTATTATTGTATCCTACTCATGAATAGTCTGATCAAGTGCATTATACATTTTCTCCGCACAGCTCTTTTTTTGCTATGTGATGTTGATAAACTTTCGGGAGAAGCATGTACGATTAATTAGCCACGGCTGGCTCCACATATCTTCAATCAACCTATTCCCATTCTTCCTATCAGAACAAAGCTGCTCTGCCTTAAATAGGCCCAATTTCCTCCTTCCCGCATCTCATTTATGCATCCCCCCACCTCCCCTTCTCCGCCATTGGTCCACACCTACCTCCGTGGAGCCACGCGCTACTCTATTTCACATTATGAAGAAGTGTGAACTCGTGAAATATAGTCATTATATAGAAATATAGAAATTATGTTTCTACTGCATAGGCAGCCGACTTGCCGCGTACATAATAGCTTTACATCAAACATTTCCAAACAATGATAGTACAGATGGCTAGAAAGAGTTTAGTGAATTAAACAGGACATTAATGCAAGTTTGCAATGTTAAAGGGACAGTTGCTAGACAATAATTTTAGACAATGAAGGGATTGTTCTTTTTTTTTTTATTATTTCATTTTGTTTCTTCCATACAATGTAGGCTAAAGGGCTCCGATATTGTTTGGATACCAGTTTTGGTGCCTCGCAACAGAAAGAAAATCATACATTTGGAATAACATGAGCATGATGACTGATTTGTGTTTTATTTTTTGGTTGGACTATTTCTTTCCATGTCTAAAAATATGTGCATGATTTGTCAATTTAAAATGATGTTTCAGAGTTCAATCAGAGCATGTAACCAATTGTAATGTTCTTGCTGTCCTGCATTATCTGAAAGTGACTTGGTGATACATTCACCATTGGCATGACGTGTCATCAAAATGATTGATCATATGGTTAAACTGCACTTAAAATGAAAATGAAAGAATGCATTGCAATAAATCCGACAAAGTCATTGTCTTCAAGGACACTTAGTACACAAACATTTGCAGACATACTTCATCAGGATAAGGCCTGAGCGTCTCCTCTGTCTGAATGAGTGCGAACTTCCTTCTTTTCAAAGGAAGTGACAGGATGGGCTGGGGGTTACAAATTATTGCTCAATTTTTCAGCCTGTTGTTTTGACAATATTCAATATGACTCTTAGGTTGAAATTATAGTTCCCTGGAAATAAATAAAATATAAACACATGAATTTACATCATTTTAGCAAAACAGTCATTATAGCCAATTAGATTCAAAATGTTCGATGCAAAAAATAAAATAGAGACATATTTTCCATAATGTAGCAATACAAAATAAATATTTACCAAAATATGTGTGTGTGTTTGTGTCATTTTAGATGAAATGGATGTTTGGCTGAATAGAGGAAGGAAAAAGCTAAATGCATCCACTGAATATCCACTGAATATACTTTGTAAACAAACAAATTTGAACTTCACTGAACAAATTGCATGAATTATGGAGATAAATGGTGTAGATTGGTATCAGTTATGTTGCTGTGCTACTATAATAATGGCGTAATCTTCAAAGCTAGATGAGATTCACAGGCATTATTGATTTTCAGACCCAGTGAATCCATCCTAACAGTCATTATAATATAATATCAGCCTAAGGGGTTTGGAAAAAGAATTGAGAATTTAGACTTTATCCGTCAGGACAGGAAATCTCAACTGGTGGGTCACAGGTCTGTTCTGATGGGGTCATAAGTAGCAGAAGAAGCCTTGAAAATACTGAGATACTGAATAACTGCAATACTGCACAATATCATATTTTAAATATGTTTTTGTTTTGTGTTATAAAATGCTGCTATTGTTTTGGGTCTCCAGCTAAAGTTCATTGTAAAATCTGGATTCTGAAGCGAAATCAGACCCAGCACAATCTTTTGTTTTATTCTTTAAAAAGAAAATAATACCATTACATTCTGAAGAGGTTCTATGCGCCGTACAATTTCATTTCTCAATAGCTTTCAGGTGCACACGCACAACTAAACCTCATCACCGTGCATAATCACGTTACTGGCTGTCAATCACCGCTGATGATACTCAGGCCCCCCGTCGGCCGCCGCTGGGTTATTCCTAGCAGCTTAAATGATGTCTGAGTTTAAACTTAAAGCACGTGTAATTACTTAGAAAACGAAATGCATCTTTTTTGGTTGCAGCTGATAGAGTCTCTCGCAACTTCTCAGTTTACTTCACGAACAAATTCCTGTCAGAATTGCATTCGAATAATTTAGCATTCTGCCTCTCAGCTCATTCCACACATTACAGAAGCTTTGTTCTTACGGGTGACCTGACTCCTGGAGGTTTGCAGAAAGGGATTTGCAAAATAATGAAGGGCTCTGAAAACATACAGTAGTATATTTCTAACCCGAGCATAGAGATTAATGGACTAAAGTTTCACGCTGAGATCAAAGCCTGTGGGTAATGATATACAGTTCATCATGTTGTGAGCGCCTCATCTTTCTTTCAATTCAGCCACTCGCAGAGTGAAATGTTGTACTGTTCCAGTAATCAATGTCCGCTCACCAAGCACAGCTTTGTATGTTGTCACGTTCTTATTTGTCAGCATAGTGTAAGAGTTCATGAATTCCTTTTCGAAAATAGGTTCGGTACATATAAACAACATTACTTATAATGTAGCATCTTCCTTAACATGACAGAATGTTTCATATTTCTGTGCAAATCAAATAGTATTTGTAATGATATTTTTACTACCAAGTATAAAAGATGCGGACCAAGACTACATTTCTACTTGAGTAATATTGTGAATTATTATTAAAATTAAAATAACTGTTTTCTTTTGCAATATGCAATAAAATGCTATTTATTCCTGTGATGCAAAGCTGAGTTTTCAGTATAATTACTGTATACCAGTCTTCAGTGTCACATGATCCTTCAGAAATCATTCTAATATGCTTATTTACTGCTTCAACTTTTTTTTAAATATTATTATTGATGTTTAAAACAATTGTGCTGTTTAATAATTTTGTGAAAACCCTAATAATTTTTTTAAATAACAAATTTTTTTTTACATAATATATGTATGTCTACAGTGTGTATGTATTATTTATATAAAAATGCATGTATATATTTAATAAAAACAGGTCATGCTTATATATTAATGATATTTATCTGCACTATAAATTATATGAATATAAATATAAACATTTAAATTCATGTAAATATTTTCAAATGTATTCCTTATGTGTGTGTATTTATACATACTGTAATAAATACAGAAAACACATACACAGACACATAAAAGATATCCATTTTAATCATTATTAATCACATCATACAAAACAAAAGTTTTTGTTTGCATAATATACAGTATGTATTTATTATGTATAACACACACACACACACACACACACATATATATATATATATATATATATATATATATTAAAACATTATATTTTAAAAAAGATTGACAAGTGTACTTGGGTTGGGTGGAAATTCCCTTTTCTGCATAAAATTATACTTTAGGTGTATTTGTTTGGCACTAAAGAAAATGTGTGTACTCCAGAAGTACTAGAAACAGTAGAAGAACAAGTACTAGAATGCAAATGCAAGCTCGATTTCACACGTAGTTGCTTTCTGAAATGTTCCTGAACATAATTCATAATTCTGCAAAAGTATGTGTTGTGTTCTGAGGCATTAGTGTAAACTGCCTTCTGTAGGCACTAAAGCAAGCAGCTGTCTGCTGCAGTCACTTCTCTCTTTTCACAATCTTGCAGTTAAGTTCAGCTGTCAAATTATTCAAGCTAGCTATCTGAATAATAAGGCATCTGTTTTAATGTCACAAACAGCGAGGAACTATATTACCTACATCAGGACTAAGATTTGTCACGGCACAGTGCGCTTACAATGTGTTGGCCAAGCATATTTATGCACTTGCATATGTTTCTGGTCTAAAATATTGTAAATATCTGGAAGCTGTTAAGATTCACTTTCAAAGAATGTATCTTGAGTTTTTTTTTTTACTTATCTTTGCATAAACTTGTCATTTAATAATCTGATATTTTAGTAACTGAATCTAGAATGTTGCTGCTGGGAATGGGAATTGGATGCGTTGTGCACTCCAGTTTTACAGCTTTGAAATGCATATAGCCATGTTTTTAATGCTGTTTGTCTTATGCATCATGTATGTGACATGTAAAAAGCCCCAGCTGATAAAAGTGCAATGCGTGTCATGTTATATTAAATATAGTCAATTAGTAGATGCCTTTTTTCTCACATCAACCTCTCTCACATCTCATTTTTTCCAAGCTGAAAAAACATAATTTTTTAGAACACAAACAAATCAACCTGTCATTCAATATTACATAACATAAAACTATTTTTAATTATCCAAGGGACACGTCAAACTCAACAAAATCAGGTTCTGCAAGATGGAATAGACACTCTTACAACAATCTACAACATAACACCATAAAGTGAACACTGTCGCAATTTACTGTTTATTAAATACGCATTAATGCACAAAAATCAATGAATAGCCTGTAGAACGTGCAACAATGCCACATTTTGGTTTTGAATTTGTAGCACACAATTATTTAATGAATCATAGCCTTTTAAAGTTTAATAATCACATTAGGCTGTATTGTGACTTTTCATCAACAAATTTAAGACCTTTTAAAGGGATACTCCACCCCAAAACAAAAATGTTGTCATTAATCACTTACTCCCATTTTGTGCCAAACCCGTAAAAGCTTTGTTCATCTTCGGGACACAATTTAAGATATTTTAGATACAAACAGGAGGCTTGTGACTCTCCCATTGACTGCAAAGTAAATAACACTGTCACGGTCCAGGAAAGAATACTCCATCTCCCATCAGGGTTTTAATCTGAATGTTATGAAGCGACGAGAATACTTTTTGTACACAAATAAAAAAAAGACTTTATTCAATAGTCCACCACCTCTGTGTCTCTCCGCATCACCGTAGCACCATATTGGAGAAATCAAAGTGTAAATACACGCAGATTCACACAGAAGAGATTCTGTTTCATCTAACAGAAGAGTGTACGTAGTTTGTGTCCAGTGGATACTCTACACAGAGAGACACAGAGGAGATGAATTATGGAAAAACAAGGCGTATTTTTTATTTTCGTTGCATTAAAAAGTATTCCCGTTGCTTCATAACATTCAGATTGAACCACTGATTTTTCATACATGTCTGGACCTTGAAAATGTGATTTCTTTGCCAGTCAATTGGAGAGTCACAAGCCTCTGGTTTTCATCCAAAATATCTAAAATTGTGTTCCGAGAAAGGCAAGGTAAGTGGTTAATGACAACATTTCTAATTTGGGGTGGAGTATCTCTTTAAAAATAATCATTTGGATTTCCACTCTTATACTATTTAAAAGATCATTGTGTTTTCTTTAAATAACTGCAGGGGCTTTTTCTTTGCACAGATGCTCCTACTGTAAATAAATGTTACAGCTGGCACACCTCTATTTACAGTGGCAAATGTAAGTGAAATGCTTTCACTGTCGAGCCCCGCTGCCTGTGGTTATGAGACTTACTCGAGGGCATGATGGCGATTGCTTATAGATCTCCCCGTGTGGGAAACCTACAAGCTCTCAGTAATCAGCCCGAGTCGCTTTGCCACACCACCCGGGAGATATAGTGTCACAAACCTGCTGCTTTCAACCAATTTCTGAAATGCAGGAAAGAATCAATAATCAATAAACAATGATTGGTCATGATTATGTGTAATGTGATTTTTTAAATTTATTCGTTTACTTAACAAGTAATTTGTTTACTGTTTTACCTTTACAAAATGAGTCCAATATAGGAGCTTAGTTTTTATTTGTATAAAAATTAAATAATTAAAATACACAGGCAAAGTTGGATTGATTTTGCATGGCCAGCTCCGAGTTAACACTGCATCAAAATGCTGGAGTTTGGGGATTGTTTAACTGGTGGCTGTGTGTTGTTGACGCAGGAGGCTGGAGGGGGTCATTTTTGACTGCGGCTGTGAGATCCGATGGATTCAGCTCTGGCAGCTGGGAGGTGAAGCCGGTCTGCACACCCAACACCTCTACTGCAAGAACGGCGCAAGCAAGATTCGTCTGAGATCAATGAGCATTGCACAGTGTGGTAAGACATCTTTCTTCATAAATAAAACAGCTGTAGGCCAAGCACGCACTACATATTGTTATATAAGATCAGATTATTCTTATGATGCAATATTTATATCACATTATGATGCAGTATTAGGGAGAGTGAGGTAAGATCTGTCAGCTGTATTGCTCTCTTAATGAAGGAAATCATGCAACCATTTTTTCTTTTTTTTGGTTTAGTTTTTGTTTGTTCGTTTGTTTTGGTCATAAAAGCAAAAAACATACTTTTGAGAATTTAACATTTTTTGCTAAAACAGATTGAATAATAACAATAATAATTATAATGTATTCATTATCTGTGTCTTAAAATGTATATCATACATGTTGGTAAATTGCACATTGTTTACTATTAAAGTATTTATTCATATTTTACATATAATTAATATGAAAACAAACTACAACAAATAACAGTTTCCGTAATTAGATGTTTTGATCATTTTATGTTATAATAACTTAACTTAACTTACTGTATTTATTGTATAAAAACTAAGTGTAATGCTATTTTAAATTGTAGTTGTCTTAAATAATATTAAATAATGATTGTTGTGATCTAGACCTGCCAGATATCAGTGTGGCTCACAGTAACCTGACTGTGCTGGAGGGAGGTAACGTGACTCTCAGCTGTAACGGCTCTGGGTTTCCGGTACCTGAAGTGGACTGGACCGTGAATGGCCTTCACTCCATCAACACGCACCAGGTGAGCGCCATTCATCTCATCACCAAACACACAATTTAACCTTATTTACAGTCTAATCATAGCATAATGTTTGTGGTCTGCCCTGCAGTCGAATGTCTACTGGCCCAACATTCACTCCATCAACCTGACGCTGGTTAACGTGAGCAGAGATGATAACGGGTTTGCTCTGACCTGCATTTCTGAGAATGTGGTCGGGATGACCAACGTGTCTCTTCAGCTGGCTGTGCTATGTAAGTATATAATGCTGCTTCTTATAGGTGTTCATGTCTCCTACCTAATCGTATTTTTTGGATTGCTTATACCACAGTGACACACCAAGTGGTATGCTAGTATTTTTAGCAATCAGAAGCTAGATTTACAAACAATCTTATTTTTTTAAGATTCTAAAGACCTTTAACATTTGCTGCAGAAGGTACACTTTCAGCCTTAAGAAAAGCACTGAAGCTGAATGTACTTTAATTATATGCAATTTAATCTGCATAATGTAATTGCTGCAGGTGTGCTAAGAATGGCTTTATTTTACAGACAAAATTAGAGGTCAAGATATCAGCAGTGTTTTATAAATCTTCAGCCTTGTTAAGAGTGTATGAACTGTATGCAAAGAGAGTGTGCTTTAAATATGCAAAAGTGCTAATAAATCACTCCACCTGACTGAATCAAACAATAACAATTTTTAACGTTTATGAAATTTAAATCAAACTAATATTTTGTATATAAATCAGTCTTCCTTTTGTTTTGCATCCAGCTAGCGCTGTGACCTAATTGTGACATTTGATTTGCCTGCTTGTGCGTCACTCAGAAAAAACAGGCCAATCAGAAAAGAGGCTCATGAATTGTAATTAGACAGGCAAAAAGCGACCTGTTTTTGTCAGAGCTCCTGAGAGAGGTGCTGTACAAACATATTGAGATGGTTTTTGTTACCTAAACTGCAAATATATATTCCTGAGGACATCAACTCCAAGAAGGTGTACTGTATGGGCCTTTGACATAATCTGTGAATCCTTATTCAGATGTCACATTAAAAATACATTTACTGATGTTGCAAATTTTAATGCATATAACACCCTACTCTGTTATTAAGATATAACTGTATGGACATGTTCAAAATAGAACAAGGTACTAAATGAATTGATACAGCAATTAACAGCTCTGAACCTGTAAGTCTTTGTGTTAATTTAATCAGAGGGTGCATGTGTGTTTAGGGAAGGCGTAAGGTTGTGATGCATACATAAAAATAGACCTGCATTGCACCGTGTTAAACTGGGTTAAACAGGTATAAGATGAGAATCAGCCAGAGGCAGGATTGACTTCTCTACAACATTTCTTTGTTTTAATAGGAATGGAGGGCTTTTCTCGCTGATGGCATTCATGTTTTAGGACTCAGATATGATCTGACACTCAGCCATCATTATGCTCATTAAACAGCACATGATTTTAAGACAGTGTGTAGATGAAAAGCATTACATTTTATCCCTCTGCTGACTAATGACTTTGACGTTAAATTGAAATGACATTGGCAAGATATACAGACGCTGAGTGGAAAAACTGTCAAGTGTGGTTTTGATAACCAAGTACATGTTCTTGTCTTTATTAAGTAAGAGTGAGTAATGCTTTCTGATAAACTATTAAACTTTATAGATAATTATATTTTTATTTTTATCCTGTAAATATTTGGTGTCCATTGAAGTAAATATATGTTGTTGTTATATATTGGATATAATTTCTGTGTATGCATGTATATATAGTTTCATACTTTTTGTAGGTATATTACTTGAAATGTACAGTATATATATATATAATTAAAATATATTATATTATATAATTACTGTATACTGTAATACAAACAAAAATGCATTTATAGATATACACATATTCATATATATATATATATATATATATATATATATATTCGGTATATACAGTACAGGCCATTTAATGTGTTTCTTTATTTTCATGACCTATTTTCATGATTTATTTTCGAGTTATGTACTTAACAAAAAAAGGTGAATCAATGAAAACTTTTATATTATAGTTTCTTCAAATTGGCCACCCTTTGCTCTGATTACTGCTTTACACACTCTTCGCATTCTCTAGATGAGCTTTAAGAGGTAGTCACCTGAAATGGTTTTCCGACAGTCTTGAAGGAGTTCCCAGAGGTGTTTAGCACGGTCCAGCTCACCCCAAACCATCTTTATTTGCTTTCAGGTCCGGTGACAGGTAGTCACCTGAAACACCTGGTTAGTCACCTGGTTTTCACTTCACAGGTGTGCGTTATCAGGGTTAATTAGTGGAACTTCTTGCTTTATCAATGGGATCGAGACCATCAGTTGTGTTGTGCAGAAGTCAGGTTACTACATAGACGACAGCCCTATTGGACAACTGTTAAAATTCATATTATGGCAAGAACCAATCAGCTAACTAAAGAAAAACAAGTTGCCATCATTACTTTAAGAAATGAAGGTCAGTCAGTCCGGAAAATTGCAAAAACTTTAATTGTGTCCCCAAGTGGAGTC
>JAUCMT010000134.1:6865105-6880542 GCA_032357475.1 Enteromius thamalakanensis
AACAATGTTTGAGAGAAATGGTAATATTGTGTATCTGGAATGAATTTTAGATCTTTAAGTTCATCTCATGAAAAATCCGAGCTGAAACAAAGGTGTTGCGTTTATATTTTTGATAAGTGTATTTGCAAATATGGAACCTGATGGTGCAAAAAACTACATGAAATATTGAAAATAATCGCCTTTAAATTGCCAAATGAAGTACTTAACAATGCATATTACTATTCAAACATGTTTTCATATATAATAATTCATACATATAATTTTGACCCATATAATGTATTTTTGGCTATTGCTACAAATATACTCCGTTTTATTTTCAATTGTCTGTGAAACCATGTATATAAAATCAATTACGTTTGATGTGGACACCAAGATGGGACTTCTTATCTTTGACAAATCACTGTCATTCAACAATTTGGGTGACAAATGCCTTTTTTTTTCCTTTTTTTGCTGTATGAATCTCTTACATAAAAGCCTCTGTCTTTTTGTAAACCCTCGGTTTTCTTTCCTCCTAACAGTTCCTCCAGTAATCCTGAAGCTGGACGAGCCAGAGCGGAGGCATCACACCTGCATTGAGTTCACTGTGAGGGGCTTTCCCCATCCCACACTGCGCTGGTTCCACAAGGGCAGCGAGATCCTGCAGAACGAGTATATCTACATGGACAAGGCGTACTACCAAGATTACCTGGAAGGCTGCTTGAACTTTCAGAACCCAACGCATTACAACAATGGAAACTACACTTTAGTAGCCTCTAATTCTCTCGGGTCAGTCACCAAAACCGTCTATGGCTATTTCCTTGAGCCACCGTTCATTGAGTATGATGGTAAGTCATTTAAAGGCTTATTAACTCTTGTGCCGTGAGGGATGACTTTATTGGTATTTATTGGGATTACTCTATTATGTCATATATATGTGTGTGTGTGTGTGTGTGTGTGTGTGTGACAATGGACCACAAAACCAGTCTAAGAATCAAATTTTTGACATTAGGATTTATATATTATCTGAAAGCTGAATAAATACGCTAATAAAATAAATAATGCTTTGATAGGACTGAGGTATATAGCCTGAGATACAGCTCTTTAAAATCTGGAAGGTGCAAAAGAATAAATTAATAAACATATAAATTGGGAAATTTACCTTTAAAGTTGTTCAAATGAAGTTCTTAACAATGCATATTACTAATCAGAAATTAAGTTTTGATGTATTTATGATAATAAATTTACAAAATATCTTAATGGAACATAATCGTTACTAAATTTCCTAAAGATTTTTGTCCTCAACTAAAAATGAATCATTTTGACCCAAACATTGTATTGTTGGCTTTGAATATATCTGTGCTACTTACTTGTGGTCCAAGATCACACGCATATTATTTGATACTACATATTATATGTGAACTTTGAGGTCGGTATGATTATTTTAATGTTCTTGAAACGAGCTTCTTATGCTCCCCAAGTATATTTATTTGTTAAAATACATTAAAACCATAATATAGTGCAATTTATCTATAAAATAAATTGAATAATCGTTATTGTAATTTAAATGAACTCTATTTCAATGTATTTTAAAATGTAATTTTCCAGTATACTCCAGTCTTCAGTGTCACATGATACTTCAGAAATCATTCTGAAATATTATTATTGTTACAGTTGTGCTGCTATATTCTGTGGAACCCATTATTTTTTAGGATCATTTGATAAATACAAAACAGTTTATTTGAAATAATTGAATTTCAATGTGTCCTTGCTGAATAAAAGCATTAAGCACTTATTGAGGTCGTATTGGTATTGAGAATGGCATGGTATCTTTTACACATTTTTGCTTCAAAATGTTTTTCATTTTTAATCTTATATATTTCTGTTTTGTCCACTTATGCTGCTCTTTTAGGAATAACTGAGAACAGTAAGTGCCTCTTCCATACTACAGTAGTACATGTGCTTGTTTCCCTTGTTAAAATAAGAATCAATATTTTGGTTCAAATAGACTACAGTCTATGATAACTGACAAATTTATTAAAACAATATCATCTTTCATGCAGTATCCCTTAGTAATAGCACAAAGAGTACACAGAGCTTGGCCCCCTTGCATCATCCCTTAATCTCCCTTAGTATCTGTAAAAGAGGACACCCCTAATGACTCTGTGCACAGGTAGATTGAAGAAAAGCCCTTATGAATTGCAACTGGCACGTATACGAGCTCTGTGCATTAAGAGTTCAAGATGGTGTAATTGTTGTTTAGGCCAGCGGAGGATGACTTGTGCTTTGGGTGCGTGATGCAGCAATATGTGAGTCCTGCTGCACCTCTGCCATCATGACTCAATTAAATAGCAATTCCTCTCTGACACCTGTGAACAAGCAACACAGGTTAAGACAAAAGCCTCCCTAACCAAAACGATTTACTCTGTGGATCACTGGGAACATCATAAATGGACAAGTCGTGAAGTGAAACCAAGAATAAATATATCTAGTAGAGGACAACAATTTAATATATATATAAGTTCTCATGGGAAAAGTGGTCACAGGACCTTAAAGTTAAGTCAAAATAAGATTTAATTCCTTAAATGTTGATATATTGAAATACATTAGGACTAGAGCATTTTTATACACAGAGCATGCACATTTCATTTTAGGGTTGTGTTACTGTAATTTTGTTTTTGGTTAGTGGTTGTCACATGATTTGATGTGTTGTTATTTTATACAGTTTATTTCTTATAATATCTGTTTGGGGGGAAACAATAGTTTATTATGATTCTGAGAAATAAAGGTGAAAATGTTGGTGGCTTTGTTATAGCAAAGGATGAAAATGAACAACAAGTAATATTGAAAGTAGTAAAATAAAAGTATAACAACTATTATTATAAAAGACAAAAGATTTGCTGTTTTTTATGTTTTGGGGTTTCTTATATTTTTATTTAGCTTTCATTTACTATTATTATTTTTATTTATTTATTGAATTAATGTATTGGTTTTAATCATTTTAATACTATAACTTTTTCAGTTAAGTGCCAATGCACAATTTTTTTTAACGTTTTTATTTATATTAAGTTTTTAATTTACTATTCATTTTTCAGCATTATTGCAATTGCCAAGAATATTTGTATTAGTGTTAGACAACAACAACAACACATATCATTGTGCCTCCTTTAACTGAGCAACATCTTTTCTATTTCCTGTAGCTCCAACACCTAAAGATGAGGCGAAGAGTCCTGAAGAAGATTCATTCGGAGTAAGATGTTCTTTTTTGGCTGGCGTTTTGGCTGATGTGCTTCTTTAAATTTAATTGATTGCTTTATTGCTATATTTTCCTGTAGATGTCGATTGCCGTTGGTATTGCTGGCTTTGGCTGTGTCTTCCTCATAGTGATTTTCGTCCTCATCAACAAATACAGCAGACGCAACAAATTTGGGATAAAAGGTAGGGCTAGAGTATTCTGCATTTTTCTAACTTCTTGGGTAGGAGTATACATTTTTATAAGACAACAAACATACACAGTCTTAATGCATATACAAGTAACAAGGCTCCAATTTTCAACTCATGTTAACTTTAGATATTTTATTTCTCAGTGAAAAAAAAGCTAAACTACCTTAATTCTCTTCATCCTTTCTTGAAGCAACACAATAGATTTCCTCAGTCTTTCAGCTGTCAATCATCTCGCGGGACTCTGTAACATAATAGGAGTTCTCGGCTTTGGTTTTAGGCTATGTTTAGAGCCTGCTTTTAAACAGTGGTCTGGCACATCATGAGTCAGATAGGGTTTGGTTTGTGCTGTGTGGGTTTGTGTGAATAGAATTTGAGTTGAATGCATCCTCCAGTCTCAGACCTTGGGGAGGCAGTTGGCGGAAATGCCTGCAAGTCTTTCTTTGCTTAGCCTGACTTCCTCTGCTAATATTAAGGTTTATATCACTGTGGAGCCGGTGCTTTCAGAAACACAGTTCATATTCAAACCTACATTTGTAGTAAAGGTGGGCAATACCACAAAAAAATAAATAAATTTAGATCGTGACAACTGTATATATGTAAATGTATATATCACATAATAGTTTCAATGATAGCTATTTTTGGGAAATCCAGTGATTTAATACTTAACAAATGATAGGTACTGTACTTTTATTTTTAATTAAAGTGTTACATAATGGAAAGCTGGTGTTGCATTGAGGTCAATGGTAGCATTTTTATCAACCATATACAGTAACATATTAAAGTTATTAATATTATCACCCACAGTTTACCCATTTACTCACCGTCTGGTCATTTTAATCCTGTAGCCAATTTTTTTGATGGATTCATTATGTATTGAAAGCAAAATTTAATTAAATTAATAATATAAAATATAGTTTGGTCTCTAAATTCTGATTGGATGAGCCATATAAAAAGGCAAAATTAATTTGATCAAAAATACAGAAAATCTGTAATATTGGGAAATATTACTACAATTCTAAAACGCTGATTTGCTCAAGAAGTATTTATTATTACTGTTTTTATCAGTGATTATTTTCATTTTTTTCTTTGAAAATAATTATACAGTACATGTTTATTAGAATTCTTCTTGTTTTTCAACATTGTAACATTTAACTCAGTGGACAGTATGTCTAGTCTGAGGTTTGAAACAAAATTAAACATTTTATTCAGAATTATTTGCTAAATTAAAAAAATGCATTTATTTAAAATATTTTTCATCCTTTATAAATATTTTTTTATTCACACAAAAATATAACTGATTGTAAATCTTTGGGTAAAAATTATCAAATGAATCTTTACATTATTTGATCCTAGACATCATTTTTTTATAAATAGTTTTTTTTTTTTTTTTAATCTTTGAATACTACTTTAACATTGGAAATTATTGCTGAAAGGACCACATTTCTAAGCTTAACGTTTTACAAGAACTTGAAATAAAAAGGGCATCATATTTATTTACTGGAGACTGCCATCTTATACCAGCACTGCCCTCTTTTCTCTCAGTCTTTAAATGACCGTGTGTCCAAGGCAATATGTCAGAGGAAACAAATGACAGAAAATGATCTTTTGTTTCCCATCCCCATCCACCTTTGCTTTTCAAAGACTGCTCTCCTAAACCAACATAAACACATTGAGTTTATGCATAACCCCCTTACACCATTTGCTCATTTGTCATATATGTGTCATAAGATGAAAACGCTTTCTCACTTTGTTGTGACAGTCCTGTGAGAGACAGAAAATATAGGCTCCGTTCACTCCAAGAGGAACGGCTCATTATGTCTTACAATCACCGGCAAGGTTAAAGAGGCATAAAAGGATTGACACTCAAAGCATGACGTCAATATGAGCCCTTTTCAGCACGCTGGCCTTCCCACAATACACCACTTGTTCTGTTTTTCTCTTCAAATCAGCTGGAGGTCTTAGGCAGCCATTACCTCAGATTGAGCTGTATTGGATTTTTGCCTCGCTTAATCATTCTGGAGCCTTTTTTTGCCGTTGGAGTTTGATCACAGACTATTTTTGGGCAGGCAGTAAAATCTGATTTTGTGTGTGTGTTTGTTTTCTGTGTGTGCCATTTTCTGTGTTTAGACCTTTAGCTTGTTATTAAATCATCAAATCGTGAACAGAGGTTGTACTGCACACCTAATGCTAAAGCTTTATAATCTTCAGTCTTTGTTTTTAGTGCTTTGTTGTACTTGTGGACAAAAATCAAGAGAGCAAACTAATTTCTGCAATTTTTTTTTTAATCTCATGTTTCCCTTAAAACTTTCTTGAGAATCTGTTTACTCTTTTGTATAATAGTCTGCGATAATTAATGGATTGGTGAGACAGTAATCATTTTTGAAGGTAAAAGCATAGACTTTTGTGTAGTTTCAGTAACTATATGACAACATTTTGGCAAGAAAGAAGGCATTCTTATGCATATACTATCTGTTGCTGCCATTGTGCTGATCAATTTTACCATGTTTTGGCACTACTGTACTTTTTGTAGAGCTCAGAAATTAACTCTTTTTTGCGTAATTTCCCTTTTACAAAGATACTAAATAACAATCTTTGTAATCTTTGTATTAGTCAAACCACATTGATAAAAAAACAGATATTATTGCTTATAACTGATACTGTTCCAATAAGGCAAATAATTATTTTTAGTGCTGTAGCGGCTTGATCATATCCTGAATTATATTTTATGTAAATGTGCAAGAACTTGAAAATTGAGCTTTTAGTTTAGTTTGCATAATTTCCTGATTCTGTGAAGGGAAACTTCTTTTAGTCAGTTCCTGTCTGTTATCAATCAAAATGCCAATATGAAAGCAGATAATTGATTTGCATTACACAAAAGAGAGTGCACAGGAAATGTTGATTTCCAACATTTCCGCTGGGGATATTTAAGAAGTTTTATTAAATTCAGTTCCATATAATGCATTTATTTTAGGAGAGGATGTTTTAAGAGAGCCTCAGGCTTGGGTCTTGTCCTATGGTCAATATTTTATCTGAATTATAATCAGACATTTTGTCCAGTCTCACATCTGTAATATAATAAGTTTGCTTCATCCCTGCATGATATAAAAGTGATATTACAGATATAGCGGGTCTCATACATGCATATGGTGTATATGACCTACGTGCAGTGTTTTTATTAAAAAATCTTGATAAATAAAATGTAAATGTACTTTTATGGATTTAGATTTGGTATATATATATAATATTTTATTTTTATGAATATTTAATTTTAGATCATTTTTAGAAATTGAACAGAAAAACACCCCTAAAATATATTTTTTTTTAAATAAATTATTTATATGAAAGTATAATGCTATATTTCACAACAAAAACAATGTTAAAGCTTGTTTTGTGCATGCAAATTCTTTGTGTTCTCTAAAGTTTTTATAGAGTGCAAGGATACATTTGCTGTGAGGTTGCACTCATATGTTGGGTATTATGATAATTACTAACTGCGGGTATGAGCTACTGTATTTAGAATAATCCGGATTCATCAGGACATGATGTTGTGCTCTATAGGGCTTCTGTTTTTAATAAATAATACATCCCAAAAATACAAATAAAAATACATTTAAAATTTAAAATATACTATCTTCCTCAATTTCCTGGACCACTGCAGTGCATAACAGGAAGCCTTGAAGTTTGTATTCACTTCATTGAGCCGAGAGCTCAGTCTGTAATGTTTATATCCTGAACGGATTAAATATAGTTTCATTATTTGAATCTGCAGGTCAGGGTTCAACAAACCTTAATGTTCGGGCAGTACGCAGCAAATGATAAAATGCATGCATGTGTTTGAATATAAGTGCAATATAATTATTGATTAATATAAGGATGCACCTGTTGTGAATCTGGCAGAAATTTTGAGTGAGAATATTTTCTCTGGACCATTTAAATACAATAACAGAAGTTTGTTCCATAATTTAGAAATATTATTGCTATTCTAAAAAACTGTTTTCCATATATTATAAACTTAATGTAATTTATTCCTGTGAAGAACGGCTACATTTGTCAGTCTTCAGTGTCACATGACCCTTTAGAAATCTTTGTATAAATGAATTTATAAATACTTGAGAACAAGGCTGCAACTTTTTTCATCATATACAGTGACTCTGAACATGAGTCAACTTGAGTCTGCATGCTTGACAGATACAGTAAATTGGACGCTTTGTACCATGCATGAATCCTTGAGGCTTCCGTGCAACAGCAACAAAAACAAAACAAGTCAATTTTACATATTTTTTCTAAGATGTAAGTAATCTTATTAATATTTTAACATGCTGCTTAGCTAACAGTACTATTACGTTATCTGTGCTGTTTAATATTTTTGTGGAAATTATTATTTTTTTATTCTGAATACTTACATTATACTTGCATTTTTATTGCTGTTAAAAATAAAAGTTTTTGAATACATAATATATGTGTACATACTGTGTACATTTATTATGTTTTTATAAATTCACATGCATGTATATATTTAACAAAATGTAATGATTATATATTAAATACATTTATATATAATATACATTTAATAATTATAAACGTATACATGCATACATTTTCAAAAATAAATGATAATAAATATACACATCACACACACATATATTACATTAATAATTTTTTTTATTTTGGATGTGATTAATCATTTGACAGGGCTAATTGATTTCTTTAAAAATGGGAAAAACACTTAATATCCCCCAAACTTCTTAGTGCACATTCTAATCTATAGTATGCTTGGTCACACCAGACATCTGAAATGGCATGAGATCTCCTTTTTGCTAAATATTAGGGCGGACGTCTCCTTATGAGATTTGACTCATGATGGTAACTTTACTTACCGCATGTGACAGGGTTTATTTTAGCTTCACCTCGAAAACCCTCCCCTTTACCTCCCTACACGCTCTTTGCCCTGATAGCTCACCTGCCTATTAAGATCCTATCATCGCTGTCACAAGGGTTTAAACCTTCCTCGGCTACATTACTGCAATAAGCCAAGGGCTGTTTAGCACACATCATCAAACCCAAAGATTTCATGCCTGACTGACTCACCTTGCCCCAGCCAATGAAGCAGTGAATGGAGCCACACACAGAACAACAGCTCACATGTGAAGACACCAGCCAACATGTCTGCAACAACCCTGACACGCCATTTTCTTTGACAGATGGCCATGTATGTAAGAACAACCTGGTCTCTTAAAAAATTTACCTCTGTGCACTTTTTTTGCAAGACCACTTTTACATGCCTTACTGAAGTTTCAAAGAGAAATGTCCACTGAGTGGCGCTAAAACACAGGTTCAATATGTGAACCCTGGCACTTTTTATTATGTTCTTAGAGGTATGTATTGAAGCAGTTTGAAATTGAAATAATGACATGGACTGTTGCTAAAAGTTAATGCACAATTGTGTTTAAAATATGCCCTATAGCAAATCCAACCCTAAATCTAACCGATAGTGTTAACAAATGCAAATCAATAATATAAAAATGCATTACTTGATGCAACCGTGTCATTTCAACTCCCTTGTACCCAGATTTTGTTGAACCATAGTTACACAGGATTCAAAGTACATCTCAAGTTTACTGCCTCTAGTGTTCATTTCTTTTGGAAAATGTAGTGATATGTGCTTGTTGGTATGTTTTTTGTGTCTTGCTAAAAAGTTCCCCAAGGTACATTTATGCCATGAGACCAGGTAGACAATCTGTGAACAATGACTGTTTTCTGATGTCAAAATCACAGCAAGGAATGCCTACCTTTTTTTCTCCTCCTCTAAAGTGGAACAGGATCATTCAGCTCCATTTTTCAATTTTGAAAAGCACTTCACTCCATTATGATTGGGGTTTAAAAGGATACTTTCCCCATTGAATTAATGCACTGTGCGGTTTCAACCATATTCCTGCTCTACCGGTGACCGAATGAGTGTCTGTAATCACATCATTTTAGTAATAAAAATGAATATACCCCTCTTGAGATAGAAAACACCTCTGTTCCAAAAAATCCTTGCTTATCTCATATTTTATCATTGTTTGAGGTTCATTTGTTGCTTAAGTGCTCCCCAGCTCTTTCACAGTGCCAGTATGAACCCATTATGCCTGACTGTGGCAGTATTTGGTATTATAAGTGGTGTTTGCTAAAGTGTTTGAACAAACCTGAAAAAGTATTAAACTTTGATGCATTACTCATCCTGAACTGTTTGCACTACAGACATGAATGATACTTCAAATTGTGTGGCTTAGTGAGACCTTTTTTTAAATGATAAGACTTGCATTGATTTGTGAACTATAAAACAAATGAAAACCCATAGATTTACACTGAATAAGTAATTTAAACCATATCTAGAGAACAGAATTGCTTTTGATATTGGCATCATTATGGAGAGTTTTTTTTTTTTAAGTGCTAAGAGTTGTACAAAAATAAGCTAACTGGAACTTAAAGTCACATCATAGGAGGATGAATTTACTGAATGCTATCTATCCATCCATCTTTATCTATCTGTGCATTCCATAGGTGTAATCTTATGGGGGGACAGGGGGACACGTCCCCCCCAATATTCAAAGATTAAAAAAATCTGTGCATGCGCCAACACAAAAAGTCCCACAGCTGTCCCCCCCAATGTGTGATTGACAATTTCGCCCTTGGTGCATTCATTCATTCATTCATCCATTCAAATGTCTATCTGTCCACTTGTCTTTACATATATCCAATGCCTCCATCCATACTCAATCCATCCATCTGTCTACTGTTCATCTATCTAGTTCTCCATCTGTTCCTCCATAGATTTGTCTATCTATCTGTCCATCCATCCATTTGGCTAACCATCTATTCATTCATCATCCTTCCATATGTATGTCCAGCTGTCCATTTGTCTGTCCATATGGCCAAACTTTCATCATCTATTTGTGCATCCATCCGTCTGTCCAATCATCAATCCTTCCATCAAAATTGACATCTGCTGAAATCCATCTATCCAACCATCCATCCATTGAAATTTGCTTAAACCCATCCATCCATTTTTCCGTCTTTCCGTCTGTTTATCTATCAAAATTTGACATCTGCTGAAATCCATCCGTTCATCCATCCCTCCCTCTGTCCATCCATCCATCCATCCATTCATCCAAGTCTGCTGGAATCCATCCATCTATTCATCCATACATCAATTTTTCTGTCTATCCATCAAAATTTTACATCTAATGAAATCCATCCATCCATCAAAAATATTTGACATTCATCTTTGAAATTTAAATTGCAATTGTGTGCTATTTGCTCTCTCAGTTCAAATTTAGATAAAGTTTAGAAGGCATTCGATTTGGAAATAAACACTACAATAGTATTTTTTTTTCAGTATGGTCTCTTTTTATAGTAACCTGTAGATAAACTGTGCTTCTTTGTGACTGAGCTTTTTTCCCCCAACATAAGCACTACATAGTAAAAACACTTAACCTCTCAATGCTGTTCACCAGACAGATACTGCCCATCTCAACTCTATTATATAGGGAACAGGGACATTGATAAACGCTGTTCTCTCTCTCTTAAGGCTGTATGAAATGGAGATGAAGGTGTGTGTCATGCAGAGATGAGGGGTCATTATCGGCCCCCTAAAGGCAGTGCACTAAATCAATTTCATGCCAGTGAAATGGCTCAGTCCCTCTTGCCGTAACACCATTAAACATGATAGAAGCTGACGTGGTCTGGATGTGCTTTGATAATGGTTGGGCTTGGCACATGTAGATTATACAAAAACAGTTGGTGTGCACTTAATTGTGAACTGGTAAGATGAAAATGTTCTAGAACATTCAGTCCAGGGTCAGAATTCTCATTACAATTTATTTTGGGCTTGTGTTTATAGATAATTCTAGGTGAGAAGCCTCAGCTAAAGAAGATAAACATATGCACCAGAATGAGATTATTACGCATGTTGTTTAAAAAAATGTTATCTGTAGTGTAATGCTTTATCATAACGACTATCCATTTTAATCACAGTCCCCTTAAATGAATGTCTCCAGTCTAACGCCCCCTTTACATGATTAAACAAAATATCTGTATTTGAAAAAGAGAGAGGTTATTGACTGTTAGGTGCAATACAATGCAAATGTATAAAATTTAATGGATTATAATTCAGTAAAGATGCTAAAACATATATTGTTAACTATTATTACAGTAACATTGTGAAATACTAATTACAATTTAAAACCTTTATTTTTTATATATTTAAATTTTTTATTCCTATAAATAAATCTGAATGTTTAGCAGCAATTAAATCAGCTACATGTCACATGACCCTTCAGAAATTACTCAAATATGCTGATTTGATGCTCAAAAAACATAAAATATTATCAACAAGAAAACTGCTAAATGTTTTTATTTAAACAGTAATACATTTTTTTTCTCAGATATTTCATAATATAATTAATAGAAAGCTGCAAAGAACAGCATTTTTTCAAAATATAAATCATTTGTAACATTCTAAATCATTTTAATGTTACTTTGCAGGATAAAATTATTACTTAAAAAATAATATGAATAAAAAAGGTTTTCCTATTTTGTAGCACCTGTTTCCATGGATGTATATGTATGGATGTACATGCATCCCTTATTCATACTCTATATCCTAGTTTTCCAAAGACTGTCTGTCTGACCTGTGCAATACGTTTTTGAAAACACGGGGGTATTTTGTGCATTAACTTTAGCGGAACTGTCATCTATAATAGACAATTTCTGTGATCGTCATGGTGTGTTGTCACGGTTGTCACAGGAGAGGAGGACGCAATAGTGAAGAGTGCTGTAGGGATGGAGAGATTTCTTTCCCACACCAAATTAAAGCTGTGTTTCCTCCTCACCAGTGTTCTGCATCTATTGATAGGTCACTTAATTTAATAGAGGCTCCACAATGCTCATAACGTCAATGATGTGAGCTGTCACGGTGCAGAATTAGAGTCTGTGTTAGCGTACACATCTCAAGCCTTTGTGTTTCATGAAGGAAATACCAGTGCTTGCTTGTAAGCAAAAATTACAAGCAGTATATGGATAAACAGACAAATAGACAAACAGAAACCAGACCAAGTGCAGATTTTACAATGTCATCACTGTTGGTTACACTTTCAAACTTTGTACTTTACTTTTTTGTTTTAAGTATATGGTTTATACTAATTAAATATAGACAGCACACCTGAGTATAAAATTCTAAGTTATATTTATAATTATACGTTTGAATAGAGTCTGTTTTTTTAACATGGTTTAGACTGACTTAACAAAAGTTTAAAATAAAGGGAAATAAATACAGCGTTTCATTGCAAGCAGTGTAATTATACAATGCAATGCCACTTTGATGTCAATTTTTACATAACAACGTTTTGGACTGAAAAAAAAAATAGTTGTATGGAAGGTCATGCATTGTTATTGTTCTCTGTCTTTTCCACACACAAAACCTTTAATTTATCTGTCAAACATCATTCTAGCATGCAGACTCAAGCTGGCTGGAAATAAAATTGATTACATTATTTCTAAAGGATCATGAAACTCTAAAGACTGAATGATTTACACCACAGGAACAGATTTTAAAATATATTAAAGTAGAAAACGGATATTTAGAATTATAGTAATATTAAATAATATTATAGTTTTGAATGCACTTTTGAATAAATAAATATATAAATATAAATATTTGTACGTTTTGTACGATATAGTACCACGAGACTAACATTCAAACGTTAGTAAGACCATTTATAACATCTACATATGAATGAATAACAACGGATGTATTTAAAATTTTCCATTGTTAATTGTGGTTGTCCAGTTGTCACAAGATGACATCTTGCAAATGTCTCAACTGACCAATCAGAATCAAGCATTCCAGAGAGCCATGTAATTAATGAAATACTTGATTCTGATTGGTCAGTTGAGACATTTGCAGGTTTGTTCTTTTCAAATAATAACCGCTCCAAAGTAATAACGCATAGCCGGTACTACTTTTATGTTTGAAATCCCCCCGCGCCAACAAAGATTACCGTTTGACGCCATCTTGTGACAAACACTGGACAACATAAGGTGCAATTTAATACTTGTAAATAACTAAAATACATCGGTTATTATATATTGATATGTAGATGTTATAAATTGTCTTACTAACGGTTGAATGTTAGTCATGTGGTACTAATATTGCTTCATATTCATGTCCATTTTTTTATGTGGCAAGTAGCCGTATAATAAGTGGGTTCCGCTTCGCGTCGGGTCCTGATCACACTGTCGGGGCTTTTAATTACCGGCTGCCTCTACCTTATTCCTCACAGGGAAATTGAAGAGGAGTGAACCAACATCCCACAGGCCACAATCAACAACCAGATAACTCTATGTGACAGATGTGTTGCACTGCGTGAGGCAAATGGTGGCCACACCAGATACTGACTGGTTTTCTATTGTATTTTGGGCAGGGTTCTATTGTTTGTTTTTCAGCAGGGACATTAGGATAAAATAATGTTATTATCACAGGAAATGTGAATCATTGTCCATAATTTTCAACCAGTGAAAGAAATTAAGAAACCTGTAACGATCAGCTGGATGTGCCAGCACAGCTCTGGACTCCAGGGGCCGCATGTAACAACGCTGCGTATGCACAGTTTTTTTCAGACAGCGTTGGAACACAGGTAAACAGTAGGAAACAAGCAATCCTAATCAGAGTCAGGGTCCAGGCAGAAGTCAAAACACAGTTAACAGGGCTTACACAGAGAATCCGATTCAGAAACAAAGTCCAGGCAATGTTCAGGGCAGGCAGCAAGGCTCGTGGTCGAAGAGGCAGCTGTCAATGCATCAACGGCACATATTCTCTCAGGAGACGAAAGACTGTGATAATGATCGGGATGATGATGTCATCAAGTGACAAATACCAGACTCTGGTATTCTGGGAACGTTCCTGAAAGTTCTATTTATGTCAAGAAAAAAAGTCTTAGTCCACTCTTATTTTCAATCAACAAAAAATGGTATTAAGTCAGTTATTGTCTGACAACAGCCAGTACTCCACACAGAGATCTGATCTGTCTGGAATGAGATAATAGATAAGAAATAACAGAACAAACTAAGAAAGACTCAATCCAGAAGAACTGTGGCAACGTTTCCAAGATGCTTCATAGAACCTACCCAGAAAGCCACCTGAAAAATTATGGGCAAGTGTCCCTCAGAACAGAAGCTCTTTTACCAAAAGCTGTAATACCAAATATGTATTTGATTTAGTTAATTAATCGATAAATTAAATATATGTATGGCATTATTTTTGAAAGCATTCTAATTTTACAGCATTTTTTACACGAGTGTCTAAAACGTTGAACAGTACTATAGCTTTGCAGGTAGTTTTTTAAAGCAGTGTTTGCAGGGAGGCGTCACAAATAAATTCCTGGTTTTGTCGCAGCTTTTTGGCATCAATATATTTTTGCTGCAGTGGACAGAATTGCAATTAAACACTCAATTCAATGAGGAGTATAACAGACAGCCAGAAATGGGGTTTGGCGAGTGCTAATAACAGTAATTTGATTGCAAAAAATGTCAACCATGTGGTTACAATGCACATTAAAGGGTTAAAGTATATTAAAATAAAAAACCAATATCCTGTATTTTTGACTGAATCAAATATGTGGATTATGGAGTAAGTTTTTGCACTTTTAAGACACTCCCTTGACGTGTGCAAGTTGGGATCATGACAACTTTTTTTGATGCCTAAAACAGTTACATCACTGAATAATATAATTTTTATAAATGAGATCTGAACCAGATCTAAAAAGATTCATAACTGTTATGAGATTACATGAATTAATGCTGAAGTAAAGATCTAACGTCTAACTATCAGACAGAAATCCAACTTTACCATCTTTGTGATCATGAAGAGGTTTGAATAAAATAATCAGAATGACTTGAGCACAGCATTTAAGTCTCACAAGCACAAAGTAACCAATGTCACATTATAAGAAGACACTCATGAACACAACTAAGGAAAG
>JAUCMT010000134.1:6913916-6933563 GCA_032357475.1 Enteromius thamalakanensis
CATACTGTACACGCGCAGTAGAGAGAATATATAAAAATATAAATTTTATATAAGCTATATATATATATATATATATATATATATATATATATATATATATAAAAATAAAATATATTCTCCAAAGACATCTCTTATGCTCATAGAGGCTGCATTTATTTGATCAAAAATAGGTTACAGTAATATTGTGAAATATTATTACGATTTTAAATAACTTTTCTATTTCATTTGTTTTAAAAATTTCTTTAACGCACAGCTACATTTTCTGCATCATTACTCCAGTTTTCAGTGATCCATGATCCATTAGAAATCATTTTAATATGCTGTTTTGCTGCTCTTTAAGAAATATTTCTTCTTATTATCATTATCATTGTAATTGATAATATATGATATATAAATATGTGCTGCTTAATATTTTCTGGTAACAACAATATTTTTTTCTTCTTTTAAGAACGTTTTCGTAAGAACATGTTTCATATTTATTTTATTTCAATTTAAGGTCATTACTGTCTATTAATGCAGCCTTGATGAATAGAAGTATTGATTCTTTGTTGTTTTAATTGCTGGTCCAAAATATTTAAATGTGTGTATACAATTAGAGTGTTTATTCTCGTCGGTATGTGTTTTTTTTAATGCCCTCAGAAGGGTCTGTGCATCACTGTTTTTTTCACTAATGCACTCCCCCCCACACACACCAGTGTGTCTTTTCTCCTCAACAGTGAGCCTCTGCTTGAACTTACTGAAACTGCACACAGCAACCAGTAATAAACATGACTTCAGAAAGCACATACTGCAAGGTCTCTTCGTTAACTCATTAAAGAGTATAAAAATCTTGCATTACACATCAGAATCTATACAATAAAATTTAGATTTCAGTATTATATAAGGCTATTCAGAATACTAGAATGCCAAGCAAGAATCAAACTGTTGCATTGTGTGCATCTTTTCAGTTCACCAGAAAAGCTTTTGATAATTCAATTCAATTCAAATTTATTTATATAGCGCTTTTCATGATACATATTATTGCAAAGCATATCATTGCAGAGCTCCAGCAGCTGCATTTTGGACTATCTGTAGCTTGTTTATTGAAGATGCAGGACAACCACCTAGCAGTGCATTACAATAGTCCAGTCTAGAGGTCATGAATGCATGAACTAGCTTTTCTGCATCAGAAACGGTTAACATGTTTCGTAGCTTCGCAATGTTTCTGAAATGATAAACAGTCAGATCTAAACTACTAATAGACCCAAGCTGTTGGCTTGTTTGCAAAATAATGGAAATGTCATCCATACCACGCAAGTTGTTTGTGAGCAATGCTTGACGTGTAATCTTTCTTGTAGGTGGGAGGTCACACCATGCTGCCCATACGCTGGATGCCTCCTGAGAGCATCATGTACAGGAAGTTCTCCACCGAGAGCGATGTATGGAGCTTCGGAGTCATTATGTGGGAGATCTTCACCTATGGGAAACAGCCATGGTTTCAGTTATCCAATAATGAGGTAAATGTTGGTAAAATTACCATTACCAAATTAGTACATTAGTGTGAATATGACATTTTTAGAATGTGAGTGTGATCTCTACATGCAGGGTGTGATGCTGTCAGAGATCAGGTTGGAAGTTCACATTTCACCACAAACACACACACAGTTTGGCAGAAAAAAAAACCTTGCGAGCTGTCTATCTAGACAGTATTTTAAGGCATCATATGTCTATTGACTGTTTGAAAAGGTAGAACAGGTCTAAATTTGTTAGTCCTGTTTTAAATTATGTAAAGCTCATATTCATATTTTATCTCTCATAGTATCTTTATATATGTGACCCTCTTAAGTAGCACAGGTATATTTACAGGTAGCATTAGCCAACAATACCTTGTTTGGGTCAAAATGATTTTTTTTTATTTTATGCCAAAATCATTAGCATATTAAAGGTGCTCTATGCGATTTTGCAGGATTTTAGCTCGATTTCATTTTTATCTCAAACCGAATGCATAACCCCTTGCTGTCTGCACTTTGAACACATTGGGAAAAAACCCGAAAGAAAACACAGAGACTGCACCGAAACAAACACTATGGGCACAGGATGTGCACCAATACACTAACAAACTACGGCCAACCAATCGGCAAGAAGAGGTGGGGTTAAATGCGCGCACTTCAAAATGAACAAACCATACATCAATACAAAACTTATTTATTCAGCAATGTGTATTCAAATATAAATAAATTGTATATATTTAATTATTATAAACCTTATTTTTTAAAATTTCAATCAACGTAACTGTATCAGATTAATGTTCAAACCAATAGAGTCACATTCCACAACATGAGCCCTATTTGACTGAAATAGCATGAAAACGTAAACCCACCACCTCTAAATCAATTGCACACATTTGCTCATTTCTGTCTCTCTCTTTTTTTGCAGGTCATTGAATGCATTACCCAAGGTCGGGTTCTAGACAGGCCTCGCCTGTGTCCTAAGGAGGTGTACGACCTCATGTTAGGCTGCTGGCAAAGAGAGCCGCAACAACGACTGAACATCAAAGACATTCAGAAAGTCCTTTACGCTCTGGGAAAAGCCACGCCTGTCTATTTGGACATCCTCGGCTGAGACTGGTGCGACGTCTCTCACCAGAATCCTACACAATCCAGGAATAACCAAACAAGCCCTTTTCCCCGCGTCGGCGCTCCACTGTAAAAACACCAACACGTCGGAGATGGACTTTAAGTGCCTGCAACACTTTTTTTCGATACACTGGGTATACAGAAAAAAGTAAAAAGTATTTAAAAACAAACTTTTACATTTTGTTTACAGTATATAGTGTACAGAATTATTCTACAAAGACAAAAAAATTTCCTAAAATGAGATGGCGAAAGCAGAATGTTGCCTTCGGTGTGGCGGCACTGTGTTTGAGAAATGAAGATTTTCTGTGTTTCATTTTATAAGCATATATACACACATATATGAATATATTTTTATTTATTTTCTTTCATTTTGAAGGTAAAGTATGGGTGCCTGTCATGTTTAGTGCTGTTGATATATTATCTTTTCAAGACGGCTGCTCTTTGGTTCTGCTCTGCTTTAACAGCTGGGATTTTGTGAGGAAGGCCTTATTAGGTTTGGATTATTTTGCCGATGCTGCGGTCAGCATCCTTTTCTCTTATTTTATTTCTTCCTGCAACTTTGATTTGATGATCTATAGCTCTCGAGCAGGCAACTTGGAACCTTTCGAATATTAAAGCGTTGATATATTTTCATCGTACGTGATTGTATATACTGTAAATTTATATTCTTGTCGACTTGTTAACTTATTTTTCTTTTTATGTGTGTTTTGATTTCTTTTTTTCGACACAAGAGTTATTTTGTGACGTACTCTTTAGAAAAGGGTCAGCCAGGAGAGAACATAAATATCACACAGTATCTTAAAATGAGCACTCGGCGGCTCATTAAAAATACAGGGTCTCTAATATTGTCAGAGGGAAAGCGCATCACGGCCGAGTCCAGTCTGTAACCATGCTGCCGTACTTTTCTGATCACCAAAACTGAATGTGGTAACACTAGAACTAAGCTGCAGGTTCGATGTCACCGAGATCCTACAAACGACACCTGTTTGAATTGATGTTTCGTAATCTTCATAGCGTTTGATAAATATCAGTGCCATCGCATCTAAAGTTAACGATTTCATGTTGTTGTCTGTAGCTAAACAGTTCTATGTTATTCCAGGGACCGTTTCTCTGAGATGTTTGTCAATACGACACCAAATCTTTTTGACGTCAGGATTTCGATGTCAGCGGATACTCTTGCCTCTTTGCAGTACCACAGATATTTGCAAACAACATATTAAAATGTATGTTTAGATTAAGTATTAAATAAATATCAGAACCTTGTCAAATCAAGTCTTTCCTGTTCATTGTGTTTTGGCTCTCCATTCTTGGTAATGGTAGAGCTAACCTAGTTTTGACTCTAGCTGTCATGAAATTCATTGTGACGGCTGAATATGCCCTGGCTTTTGCTCCCGAGGCAAAGCAGAGTGAAATCGAATAGTTTTTGGCCACCATATGCATTTGAACATAGGTGCCGTACACTGTAGCCAGCACTGTTTCTGGCTAGCAAATAACTGATTAAAGCGCCTTTGGGTTCTAAATGTGGCAATTTCTTTGAAAAGATATTTAGCAGTATAATTTCTTTGTAATAAAAAAGTCATTTTAAAATATTTAGAATGGGCTAACCGTATCATGTATTCAGCAGTGCATTTAGTTTATTCATGTGGAAACTGAGGCCATACTGTATGCAATGGCTGCATGGCTGTCAGACTTTACAATTAACCATAATCACATCATTAAACTATTAAATATAAAATATGCTAATACAACTGTGATGGAAAAAATGTATGCTGTAAATTTAATGTTGCAGATTATGCAATTACCATATTTTATTATACCCTTTTAAAACCTATTAGCAATCTGGGCAATTTAACATGTGCAATACATCTACTTTAAGAAACATAACAAACTTCACTTAAAAATTACAAGAATTTAGCTTTAGCTTTTTTAGCTTTTTCAAAAAAACAAAAGTAAGCCTGTTTTTAGGTCTAATTAAATATTTGAATTGCCAATATATTTTTATGACAATTTAGCACATTGTAAAAACAAGTAACCCCTGACTCTCATGAATATGTATATTTATACTACGGGGCCATTGAATGCTTGAATCTGATTGGCTGACCACGGTTACACCCAAAAACGTGTTGTCAGCGCTGCCCTGACGATTTGATCAGTTAGCCTAGTGTAGCAACTTAAAGGCTACACAAGACATTTCTCACTAGCGAGGTAATAACAGCTCTGCATCTTAAAGCAGACTTACAGTTTAGAGACGATGCTTCAGAGCCATACAAGCGCGCGCTCTCTCTCTCTCTCTCTCTCTCTCTCTGTTTCTCTTTCTCTGTGTCTCTATCGCTCTCGCTCTCTTTCTAATAACTTCATTATTAACCACATTAGTCTGCTATCAACGGCTCAAGCCTCCATTGCCAGCTTTAAAATGTTGTTTTGGAACGAGCAAAAGAGTCGTTGGATGAGATGCGGAAGAAATAATCATAATCACAATAGCAATATAAGTAGAAAAACCGGAAGAATCCTTTGAAATATATCATCTGATCGATGTCTTGAGGTGTGGCAACCGTAGTATAAGCGGAAAAATTGACGACAGGCCGTTGAATTATTAGAAAAATAATGCACATAATGCAATGTGCATTATTTTTCTAATAATTCAACGGCACGTCGTCAATTATTCCTTACATAATATACTGTATATGTGTGGTCTCATTTGCACTATGCACTATAGCACTATGTCCCTGCTGTGTACTTACATAATAACTAGATGTGTACATTGTATGTAACCATTAGTACACATTAGGACATAATATCTAAAGCTGTAGTTTTTGTGTAACTACACACATGTAACATGGTAATATGGAATTGTGTTGTACGTGTACGTACAAATGTGTAACAGGACATTGGTAACAACATTTTTTCACATCACTAAGTAGTCATGTAAAGGGAATTGTATAATTACATTTTCTAACAACAGTAAGTATAAACGGAATTGGAATAGGGGGTGACCCAGGGGGTGCACCACTGTAATAACAGTGTACTTACATGGTAACTCCTCAGGAACTGTCCATATTCTAGCCTAATAGACTGGTTACTCACAGTACTGTGCAGGACTATTAAGTATGTATTAAGTTCAATGGCCTTATTTCAGCTACTTTTATTTTCCCAAAACTTACTAACCACGCATTATATTTTTTTTCTAAAAAATGCAAACATGTACACTCATCTTTGTCACGTATCCTTGTAGAACAGTTTGTGCTGATTACAAGAAAAAAAACATGTTGGTTAATAATATGTTATAAGAAGCTGATAAAAGCACAAATATCAGAGCATGTGCAAACATCTCAAGTGCTCCAAAATCCCCTAATATTCTAGTAATATTCTCAGTAATATTCTCCACACCAGTGACAATTTATAAAGCTTTACCTACTTACATTAGTAAAGTCATATGAATTGCCTAATATAAATATAAAGTGTAACACTTTAACAAAAAAATACTGTTAGTCCTGTTACATATTTGTACTTTCATTACCAAAAAGTTTTGTTACCAATGTCCTGTTACACATTTGTACTAACAAATACCATTCTGTGTTGTTACATGTGTTGAAGATGAGTTAAAGATACTACGTACCAATGTCACACTGTGGTTACATACTACTGTATATACACATCTAGTTACTATGTAAGTATACAGGTGATAGGGACACTTAATGTAAAGTAGATCCTAGTGTAATTAGCTTAAACAAATATCTTTTGAAGGGTTATTGCGCCGGTGGGACCAATATTTGTGTGTGTGTGTGTGTGTGTGTGTGTGTGTGTGTGTGTGTGTCAGCATTGGGTTTAATTTCAGTATCTCAATGCTTTATTCTCTTTCTGCAAAATGTATTTATTTATTTTAGGGTTAAATACATGACCTGGACATTTCATGCATGGATATGAAAAATAAACAAAAATAGCATGACAAAGTACAAACGATGAGATGTCTTGTATCTGCCCAAAGTGCTTAGTCTCTAAAAAGGATTTCCTGGTTCTGAAATGATTTGAGCTTCACCGTTTCAACTGGACAACTAGAGATTACTCTGTCCATTGTATAATTTCTCTATTTCGCATGATGACTATAGCATTTGATACTCTACCCCTGACTGGAACTCTATGAGCCACTCAAGTCTAGCTAGATGTGATTGCTTCAGGCAGATGAAGATGTTCCCTGTCAATGGTGTTATCATAATGAAGGGGGAGTTTCAGGGAACACTGTGAAACCCAGCTGTTTCAGTATCAGTATTAAATCCCTCAAGGGTGCACAGACTGAGAACTAAACCCACATTCCCTATTGCCTTCATAAACGCAACACAAATGTGCACTGGAATACATCAGAGTTATTATTCTGCTTTATTACAACTCTAGATTATTATTCATGGAGTCATGACAGGTATGAAGCCAGTATTATAGCAGATGCGTTTAATATATTAAGATGAAACTGAAATGAACTTAAAATAAAATTAATAAATAAAAAATGACACAAATGCCAAATTGCCAAGACCACTGGATTTAAAGCTATTTAACCACTTTTCCAGCTCACTTCAAATATCTGCCCTCATTCTCCATTATAACTGATTGGTCTCTTTATCTTAAATCTTGCAATAATGTGATTAAAATCATGTAACCCTTGAGAGAGTTGAAGAGCTTATCTAGACCAAAAAAATGTAATTGATTTCAATCTCATCTGATTGAGCTTCATACTATCCGACAGTAAGGTAAGATGTTCCACTTTATGCTTTTTTATTATTATTTATGTCAGAGGTCTACATACTGTTTAATGATAGAGACGTTCAAGAAGTCTGACTCCAAAAATAAAATTGTCTTTTTTTGGGGCCTTTATGAAAATCCTCTTTCATATGTTAAAAATGAGTTTAAGGACATTATTACAGGAAGAAAGAGCAAATATGTAAAATGGATTTGTTGTTGTTGTTGTTGTTTTAATATGGAAATGAACTCTATCAAAGTGGCCAATGTCACAAGCCATTAATGCAGGCCAGATTATAGTTCTTTTGACTTGTGCCAGTAGAAAGCCACCTAGAAACTACTCTTAAAACCCCTTGCAACCAGATAGAAACCAAATCAAAATCATGTGAATCACTTAGGAATCGATGAACAAGGTAAAAGTAAATGCATATTATAAGAAGAAAGAACAGTTTTTGCTGGTAAACAGTGCTTAATCTCTGCATATTTCTCTCCTGATTCAGATCAAACTACTTTTTTACTCAAGAAAGCAACATTATGGATATAACAATTTTACAGAGAAAAAAAAAGATATTTTAACTGAAAACAATGATTTGTTTTCTGCATGCAGCATTTATTCATAATTTTAATGCTGGATTGGATTGATGTGGATTACTTGCGTATTATTTTGATGTTTTTATCAGCTTTAAAGGCCTTTATTCAGACGGCACCCATTCACCACAGAGGATCCATTGGCGAGTGAATGATGAAATGTGAAAAATTTCACCAAAACTGTTCCAATGAAGAAACAAAAATCCAAAACCTACATCACGGAAAGCCTGAAGGAAAGAACATTTTCAGCTATTTTTTTCTAAACAGTTTGCCAGAAAATTGAGTGACACATTCCCCACAATCATTACACCACTGAATTGTGATAAGTGCTAAAAGTTTTAGAGCACAATGTTTGCAGAAGTAACCAGTCGACACACATTATGGTCATATTAAACACTTAGTTTGGCAGGTGAAAATTGCTCCCTAGAGGGTGACCCTATTTAGAAACACTATATCTAGATTAGTGATGACAGAATATTATAAATTATTGCACGCAGTTGCACCATAATCAAGTGTTAAATGTATTCCTTGTAACTCTGCCTCTGATTTTTTTGAACTGGTAAATAAAAAAGAGGGGACAGAATCTAAGAATTTTCTTTGATTCAAGCCAAGCAAATCCAGTGACTGATCCAAAATATGGATAGCGGGAACAAAAGGAGAGTCACGTTGGGGAGCTGTACGTACTCGTGGTGCTTGCTCATGTCACCCTAGAGCAATATCCAATTGTGGCGACAGGTGTTGACACCTAGATTAACCTTGGTTTGCAGAGAGCCAGGCTGCCGAGAGCTTATTAGAATGCACTGGGGATGAGAGCTCCACTCCAGGGCTGCAACCCTCAGGGGCTTTGCCCGCTGTGTGTGTCTGACAGCTCGACTACATGTCTGCTGTGTGAGTGTGTACCATCTAAAAAGAGGATGTGTGGACTGCGGGAACGATGCATTAATGCACACACAACCCTGCTCCATCACCTTTCAACACGGTTTCTCCTACAGGAGGAACTCCTTTCATGTGCACGCTTTCACTTACACTTAAATCTGATACACTGCAAGTAAATCACTTACCTGTAACTAAATTTGACTATATGTCTCAGTCACTGGCTTATAAACTGTAAGATAAATTTGTAATAGACATACATTCAGATCAGTTTGAGTGAACAATATTCAAGGTTGTATTTTGACTGACAATGTTAATGTCAATTACACCCATCACTGGTGGCCAGTAAACTTTACATAAATATACATACATTAATACATAGTGATTCTATTGTCAAGGTCTGTAGAAAGTTGTAAATTCTAACTGTATCTCTAATTCTAACCCAATTCAAATTATCAACAATGAATCTTCACCAATAGCCTTCTGTAGTTTTCACACCGTGTTTGTGATGTTTTAACACATTTCAATAAATTATGTGCTGAATGCAATTTGCACAGCGCAGTTCCCGATGTTGCCAGTCGGTTTTTACAATGGTGAGAGTGTGGATATATGCCCGGATATCACGCTCTTCTCTATCATTTTGTTCTTCTGATGAATTACTGCTGCCATGATCAATAGAAAACGTAAACATTACACTTCATTTACCGACTGCTTTCTGTGGGCAGCAATGTGATGCTAATTGCGCCAGACAAACAGCGCAGAGTTCTGTGAATGAGACACGATAATGAGTCTAATTTACATAAGATCTGTGTTTGTGCTAAAAAGAAGGACAATGACTTAATTTAAATACTATTACAGCACATTTAGATTTGTTACTTGCTATTGATAGCCAGCGATGAGAAGGGGTTAAGAATAGGCTAAGTTAGTTAGGCTGTTGGCCCCTGCTGGTAGATTTTGTAATTGCAATTAAAAATGCAAATATAAATAATTGTTAATGACATCTTTTTTTCAGAATTGACAACTAATGCATTGAATTACAAGTGAAATTTCAAAGTAATGACTTGTGAAAAGTACTTCTATTAATTTTGTTTTATTTGCAACCTCAAAAACACATTTCAAAAAAGAGCTTTTTCTTCAATTAGCTGTTTCGTGCTTTGGCGCTCTTTGTTTTTTCCCCGTGACCTAGTTCTGTTTGATTAGCTATTGTGTTCAGGTGTGTCCAGTTAATTATCAGTGATTGTCTCCCCTTTATATGTAGGTTTCTGTCCTTCAGTTCTTGTTCGTTACTGTCAATGTGTAATGTGTGTAAACTGCTCCTCCGTGTTCTTAGTGTATATTAAACAATGTTAAATTGCTCCAGCGACTCTCTCAGTTTGTTGAGTTTACAGTAGCGTGACATTAGCCATGGCTTCTGACAAAATAATTACATAAATATGATTTAAAAATTTGGTGAGAATTTGGTCCGACAGGTTTGCAGTTTTGGTGCCTCCTAGTCCTGGAAAATGAAGTAGCACAGCTTAATTCAGATTGGAAATATAATGATTAGTTGTCAGGCAGATGCATGGTGCCCTTTCCATCTGAACTCTACAAACGATTTATACAAAGTGTGCATCACTTAATTCACCTTTTGATCAGAGCGGAAAGCAAACATTCCAGTCATTTCATGTAAAATGTCTTCATTGCTTTTACTGACTACTTTCCATTAATTACACAACAGGGCTGAATAACATGCTTAAAAGCTGCCCTTTCTTTTTTCCCCTCTGTTATAATGCTTTTTATTATGTTTGCTTTAGCTTTTTGGGTTGATAATATATTTGCTGTAACATATCTAACTGACTGAGCTGATAAACCATACCGTACTATTTAATTTATTTACATTATAACAAAAAGTAAATCAATAATTCATTTGATTCAGTAAATGAATCAAAGTTTGCTGACATTTCTAATACTTTCAGTATACATTGTAAGAATTATGAGTGATAATAATGATGCTTTAGCAACCCCAACTACTAATATTTGTAGTATTTAAGATTTTTATAAAATGTCTCATCAGCATTTGAAATATTGTCAGCTGTTTTGCTCCTAAATATGATTTTTGCATCCTGTTCTAACTGAACAATATCTTAAAAGGCAACATAGTTTTTGCCGTGTCTTTAAACTGTCATATACAAATGTATGGCAGCTTTATCACATTTTTAACAGTAACTACTGAGCTCTTTAAATTTGCATACACTTATCTGAATGTATTTACATTTATATGTAAAGCATTTAGCTGATGCTTTTATTCAGAACAGCTTACATAAAGTGCTTTCTATTTAATGTGAAAGTAAGCTCAAATTTGCAGCATATAGACATCTGTCAGAGATCAGAAACCTTTGCTATGCAACCTCAGTGTTATTAAATTTACTTATTTACACTAGTGAATCATTTACATGCTATTTTTATGCACTCCCACAATCAGTATACACATACATTCAAACCTGACTAATTGCATCCAACTCAGAGCACTTCAAGCGGCCAATTCTGTGCTTTATAGAAGCCCTGAATGCAGAGTATCTCGCAGGCATGCATAGCAGATTGATCAATGTGCCTGTCACATCCACTGCCTGCACGGATCTATGTTTCTTAATCTAATTAGCTGGGCTTGACTTTATGTTGCCTGTCAATCGCAGGACGCCGTGTGAAGGTCAAGTTCTCCTTCAGAGGTGGAAGCAGATAGACAAGCATGTAAGCAACTGCTGTGCATATCTTTTTTTTATTATGCATGTGTTAACATTTTGATGCAGGATAAATTGGATCTTGCCATTTTCCTTTCTAGACTAAGATTCTTGTTTGCGAAAGCATGCTGTCTTTAGGGCACTAATTTAACGTACCTAGCATATTTTTCTAATTGAACATTTTTACCACCTATTTAGGCCACCTAGAGATTCAATCAGATTTGAGGAAGGTTTCCTTTGAATAGTTACCACCTAGAACTAATTAACAACCACCTACAACACCATAGAAACCACATACAAATTGGCAACCACTCACAACACCCTAGCATTGTGAAGACATGTTTTTAACTGGCAAACATAATGTTTCCCCTCATAAAATGTAAATATTTTGCACATTAAACCATGTAAAAATTGACTGAAACATCCAAATTCCTACTATAGCAATAAATCCCCTGGATCTATAATTATCTCACCTCTTTGCATCCTTGATTAATTGCAAGTCCATCACTGTGTACATTTCTCTGACATGCATAATGGTTTATTTATAAAATATGATTCTAAATATGCACTTTATGTTACAAACTATCTGAAATACATTGAGACTTGAATTGTCTTATATTTCAAATGCACAAATTAATAAGTAAGCTGTACAAAGTCAGCAGTTTCCCACACACCTACTTCCTAGCTTGAAGTCCTTTCAAGCATTCCCTTGGATTTCTGTCAAAGCACTGTATCTTTGACAAACAGAGCAGGGCGGTGTGCCACAGAGGTTGTTTGGATAACAGAGCAACATCTGATTCCCGTAGCTCTTCTCTGTAGCTCGCTCTCTGAGCTGTCAGAGGCGGTGAGACGAGCGGACGGGACGCTTCAGCTGGCAGAGGCCTCTCACCTTGAATCTCGAAGGGTCAATGTGCAGTGCTGTCTTTAGGCAACATTAGATACACTCTTTCACATACACATGCGCTTTCAGCTCGTAAGTCACTTTTATTGTAGCTGTGGCAAGATGCGTCTACTTTGATGGGGTTAAAATAAGGACCTGGAGCTAAAGCATTTTTTCTTGTTCTTTCTCTGGGAGAAACCTGAATAAATGATACCAGCACGAAGACAGTGCTGCTAATAAAAATGCCGCTTTTCTATTTTCATCTGTGCATGAATAGTAATACGGGAAGCTGCAAATGCATGTTGGCAGCGGAGGTGAGCTAACCTTGCCTTTTAGTGCAAAAGGTGTGGGGTGACTAAAGGTAGCTACAGACTAGAGAAACTTAAAGACTTTGATCGTGCCTTGATCATGCATTGCATCACCTTGATAATGCATTGTTCATGCATTGCATCATTTTGATCATGCCGATATCAAACAGTCATATAACCTGTAGGATCCGTGACCTAGTACTTAGAATATGTTCTTATGCTGGAGATTGAATGAAAAAAAAAGAATCTTAAATAAATTTACTGCCACACAAGCATGGCCGGTAGAATAAATTTCCATGACTTTCACATGATGTCATCATAAAGCAGCGCCATGAGTTTATTATAGAGACAATCTCCAGGCATCAGAGTTTGGCTGATTACAGTACAATTGTCCTGCCTGGAAGATTCCATGATTACACTATCTGGGGGCAAAAGCAGATTTTTCAATTTGAAGCAGCATGCTGAATACATGGCAAGTATTTCATTATATCATAGTAAATGTTTTGACAGGCCCATTTTTTGGAGGGCTCTTAACAGTTTAATATTTTTCACAGTCTGTTGTCTTTTACATCACGGATCACTATAGTTGCTAGTGAAGGGGTGCCGTCTGCCAATTTTTTGTCCTGACTGTTACATGACCTTTATGACATAATTATGCTGCGTCCTCGCTGATGTTTCCAATTTATGTGTAGAATTAAGGAATAGACTTTGCTTCATTTACTTTATTGTTGCAATCGGTATACATTCCCTTTGAGATAATTGAAGTTATCCATCTCCTTTTATGAAATGTCATTTCAACCATTTCAACCTTTTTCTTATTTTTTTACCTTGAGAAAATACCAAAATATCCAGGAAATCACATCATAGGATTTTTAAAGAATTTATTTGTAAATTATGGTGGAAAATAAGTATTTAGTCAATAACAAAATTTTATCTTAATACTCTGTTATATACCCTTTGTTGCTAATGACAGAGGTCAAAGGTTTTCTGTAAGTCTTCACAAGGTTTGCACACACTGTTGCTGGTATTTTGGCCCATTCCTCATGCAGATCTACTCTAGAGCAGTAATGTTTTGGGGCTGTAGCTGGGAAACACAGACTTTCAACTCCCTCCAAAGGTTTTTTATGGGGTTAAGATCTGGAGACAGCCAGGAGCAGGTCTACAAGTTTGTTTTTTGGTGTCCTTTATAGGTAAGTCCTCACTATAGTCCACATACATACTATTTGCGGCAAGATTCTTAAGTGCACATACAAACGACAAGTAGTAAATACTTATTCAAAAGAAGTTTAAATGAGACGAATGAGTCAATAATGAGTCACTAAAACGATTTTTTCATAAACTTCAGCTCATTCAAGAGATGTCGAAGCGCAACAGTTCCTACGGCCTTGTTATTAAATATTTTCTCTGAAAGAGCACAAATAGTGTACCTTCCAGCATCATGTTTAAATGAAGCCTAATTTCTGTAATATTAACTTCTTGTTTATTGAAGTGTCATATGAAAGCAATAATCACATTTGTAATCATGCTTTCTCTCCACCCCCTACTGTTTCTGTCAGTTGAAATATTAAAAGCTTGGAAACCAAAAAGATACTTATATAATCTTTTACTGCAACCAGTTCAATGGTTCAGAAGCTGAATTTTCTCACAAAAGCACTTGTTTTAGTGCAAATTCGTATAAGTGATGACAAAACACCTTAAAACACGTCGCATTATGCCTGACATTAATGCATTATTATCATGTGTTGCTCATCTGTATTCAGAAGAGCACACCTGACTGACTGTTTTAATTAAACCTGTGCTTGAATCCTAGTGCTTCCTTTGCACAGTCAATATCAGTCATCAGTTACCACCCAATCGGTCAGCCCCAGCCACCTTACACTATAACTAATCGACTAAATGCCTTCACGCCAAAAAGGTACCCAACCAACTGACCTGTGGTGGATTCATTTCAGTGATTACATTTTTCCCACTAATTTCACACCAAGATGAGCACAAGATTAATGAAAGTGTATTTATTGGCTTAATGCAATTTGCAGATTGGTCATGTCGTGTTCCTGTGTCAAAGAGGCAAGAGAGTAAAATATTCATGGGCTGCAAGAGAAGAAACGGCATAAATAAAGAATGGATGTGTGACTCTTACAGGTGATATTTTGGTCAGAAAGAGCAAGGACACTATAAAAGTTGGAGAGGATGAGTAAAAGATTAATTGAGCTTCAGTCTAATCTGATACTTACAGTACATCTTAGTCCAAAAGATGACTGCAGTAATTTTTGCCCCATTCAAAATTTAAAAGGACAAAAAGTTTGAAATCCATCAACCCCTTTCATGTATATGGTTCTACTGATATCACTACTGCTCATAAAATGCCCAGGGTTATTAATTAATCCTGGCTATATATTTTATACTTTGGCACCACGATAAGGCTATCCCCAGTCTAAACCCTTCCTGTAACTCTGGATGAAAAAAATGTTGCACCTGTAATTTGAAACTTGGTTAGGACTGGTTTATGAAACCATTAACATTAGAAATAAGAAATAAATTAAAAGAGCCCAAAGAAAGATTTTCTCAAAGTACAAATGCCTTAAACATATTTTGATAAATGTGTTTAATCTTGAAATACTAATTGAAAGTTCTAAGAACTAAGTGTTCTGAAGCATTAAAAAGGAAATGTTCTTTACTGAGAAATTTGTGATCTGTCATTCACCTCAGCAATCCATCAGTCAGTTTTTCCTATCTATGACAATAGAATTGAAGACAAAAGATTTAGATGTTTGTTCAGTTCAGTCAGAGATGGTCTGAGGGATAATACATACAGGTACACAAAGAGCACCTTGCACCGGTAACCATTAATGGTTCTTCAGCCTGTATGTCTTCAATAAGTTATACTAAAGTGGTTGTGTAGCTCAGAATACACGGGCATCTCTCTCATGTGGGTTAAATATATAATTCAAAGCAGATGCACCACAGTACATAGAGGGGAAAAAAAGTTTAGTGAACTTCATTTCTGTTTTTCAAAAATACTGTTTTTTAAAAAACTGGGGCAAATCCTGTGGTGTGGTTGTGTAACGGCATGATGTTAGCGGCAAAAATCTTTCATCAAAAGCTGGGGTGGTATTTCTGCATGCTCTCAAACTGTACATTTCGATAAACACCTCTTGTAGAAAGGGATTATCAAGGGCTGATGTTAACTATTTATTATGATAATGTGTCTTAAGGGAGTTACTCTAGCAGTAGGAATCACGTTTCTCATCCTCTTCATCGGACCAGAAAATAGATAATATGGATCAATACAATATCTAAAGGTCAGGCTGAAGATCAAGTCGTTTTTAGACTCTAGTTGCCAGAGCACATCACTAATTAATAACTGCATAATCACATTGACAAATGAATGTAAATTTAAATCAATTTACAGTGCATTAATTGCAGATACAGTGTCTTGGGGTTAAGTGACTAGCTGAAGGGCGTACAGTGCAAATATGATCTCATTTTCACTTATTAACCTTAACCTGCACTTAATAATGAAACCCGGACCCTTAACCATTATTAAGCTACGATTGAAGACAAAACTTACAGCCAAAGTGGGGCTAGAGCGACAAAAATAACAACATTGGAAATTGTAATACGATTTTTTACCTTACTCCTGCATGTAAGAATTGTCCTTCTCACACAAATCTATTAGCCAGTATATGAAACATATGGAATGCAATTACAGTACAGCTTTTTTTCTGATCTACAGTATCGCTCTGGTTGTATGGGAAGACTCTTCAAAATATGTAATTTTGTGCTCCACGGAAGAAGTAGAGCAAAGTCATACTTACATGAGTGAGACATTTTTTTTTTTTGGCTGAACTATCTTTTAAGTTCTGCATTCCAATCGTTCGTGAAAGACAGACTCCATACCCTCAAACAGACTGTGTTTTCACACTACACTGAATTTGCTAAATAAGTCCCAGTGTGTCTTGTTAGCAGTGCAGCACACCTGGAGACATTACCACAGTGATGAGGGGTTAGCTGAGCACTGCAGAGCCCTACTATGCGGTGGCCTCATTGCAATGATTATAATAAAACAGCACGTTTTATGCAACCGCTTGATATGTGGTCTGGCAAAGTTACAGTACGTAACCTCAAGTAGGCCTATTCCCTTAATATATTTAAGGAATTAAAATATTAAATAGAAGGCCTAAATACAGTATATACTGTATGTAACACTGCACAACATAAGCAGCACAGGTATAGAGAAATAGCCAACAATACAATGGGTCAAAATTATAGATTTTTCTATTATGCCAAAAATCGTTAGGATGCTAAGTAAAGATCATGTTCCATAAAGATATTTTGTAAATATCTTACCATAAATATAATAAAACTTAATTTATAATCTCAGCGTCTGGGTGATTCAATTTACCTAAGAATATTCCGCCACCCTGGGTTGCCAGATTCTACCTGACCTAAAAAGCCTCTGCATTCATCCAAAGCTCAGAGGAATATTAAAATGTGGATAAATCAACTCATCAACGCACATTGCAACCCAAGTGAACATCAAGTCCGAGGAGATGACTGAATTTTGGGCTGCGGAACACAATTCATCCACTAACAAAATTACATTAGTGCACGGCCAAGTAGTGCGCGACACAGCAAAATCTTAACACAACGCAAACAAGACACAACACAAATGAAATTGGCAGAACACAAGCTGCAACACAACACAATGGAAGAAGCTGCAATAAAATTTTAAACAAATCGCAACAACAGAAACAAGGCGCAATACAGGGAAATTAGCTCAATATAAGAGACAACACATACAATCCACAACACAGCACAAGGAAAGCAATCTACAATACAACAGAAACAAGTCACAAAACATCACAAACAATCCACAACACAATGCTACACCTTTAATACTCACCTTTTAGATGACACTTTTATTATGCAATGTGAAAGTGTGTGCGATATTTTAATTACAAACAAAGGTATACAGTATATCCCCCAGTGTTAAATACTTTGTGCCAATCAGCCTTTTTATCAGGGTGCAACCTTAAAACTCATTCACGTGAGCTGCCGGCAGCAGAGTCAGCATTTCTCAGTTTTCTGAGAATATATATTATTTTCTATATATATATGTGTGTGTGACAAACACATAATGAGAATGCGATCAGAAGATCACCAACAATTGAATAAGAAAATCCATATGTTAATGCTCTAATCTTGAGGAGGCTAGTTTGTGTTAGCAATCAGGAGATCGCCCGCTAAAGAGTTTCTTTATACGAATGCCTGCTTATTCCCTGAGCCACAGTTTTAGTTTCCTTGGTTTATTGATGTGTTAAAATTAAACTTTAAACTTACCTTGTGCTCTGAGCCCTGTGTTTGAGCGCTACAGAAGCTCAGCCCATAACTGCAAATGGATCTGGCTCTTCTCCAAACCCGTGTCCAAGATGGCTATCCCATCGATGAGTATACACACTGAAGAGGCTGTTTTGGTTGGGGCTGGATGAGGATCTTGTCCAGCAGGTTTCCCTCACCGATAACCGGGCTCACTCATCTAGCTCATGGACCAGGCCTTACGGCTGGGAGGTTCCACACTAACAGTAGGGCCGACTTCTGATCCAGCTTCTAAAGACAGCCAGTAAAACCATTCTCGTTTTTAGTCCCAAGGGGTCAGCCAGTAGAACCGTTTCTGAATCTACTTCCAGGGTCCCGGTCAGTAGTACCAGTTCCCCATCCCAACAACTTGGGAACTAATATTCTCAAACCTGCCATGCAATCAGTGAGGTCGGCAAAAAGTGCGCTGTGTCAACCCAAATTTCGCCCAAGGATGTTGATCCTGATCCCCAAAGTTCCAGTCTGTCCGTCTTAACCAACAGTGCCTGTCCCAGAGTTTCGGCCAATCAAGCCCTCCCAAGCGTTTCAGTCAGGAGAGCCAATCCAGACTCCATCCAGCCCTTGCATCCTGGCCAGTAGGGTTAATCCTAACCCCAGTCCCAGAATCGCAGCCAGTAGAGCCAAACCCAAGGCCAGTTCCGGATTTATGACCAGGAGAGTCGTTACTGAATCCAGAGCCTCGGCCTGGATAGTCGATCCCTGTTCCAGATTCTCAGCCAGGAGAGCCAATCCCGATTTTAGTCCCTGATTCATGATCAGGAGGGCTAATCCTGAATCCAGTTCCTGATTTACAGCCAAGAGAGCCGGTCAGGGAGTCAGGGGGGCTGAATCCATTCCCAACGAATTCCTGTCTACAGCCTCTAGGCCCAGTTCCAGAATTATGGCCAGAGGAGCTATCCCTGAATCCTGCTTCTGAATCACAGCCCGTAGAGCCAATCCGCGAACAAGTTTCTGAGTCACGGCCAATGGAACTGTATCCGAGTCCAGATCCCTTCTTACGGCAAAGAGAGGTGATCCCTAGTCCAGCTCCAGAGTCTGCGCTGCAGGAGCGCCTCCCGCCACCTTTTACTTTGAACTAACCTTGAACTTCCTGTGTTTGAGCATTACAGGCAGCTAGTTTACATAGGTCTAGGTCATTTAGATTGAGCAAATAAATCCTTGCTGTGTTTAGTGGGAAAGCAGGAATTATTGGAACGTTGGGGTGGATGAAGAAGCATGAATGAATGAATGAATAATATAGTGTGATGGACCTGCACATTGCCAGTCAATGGCGTGACAGAGTGGTATGCTGTGCCTCATTATATAATTCTGTAAATCGGTGAGGCAACTCGATAATTCGCTCCACCCATCACATGCTGTCTTGTGATTTATGATTGTCTGATGTGACGTCTTCTTGAGTCTTTTAATAGACACCACTAAATAAAAGACATTATTGTAGTTGTTTTTGTCTTAATTAAATTGTTGATATATTCTCACTATATTCTGATGTTGTCTCTGTTTCTGTAGCTGGTGTGATTCTGGAGAGTCCTGTTCATCCTGTGACTGAAGGAGAAACTCTG